>CM029115.1:20285000-20600000 GCA_016859345.1 Istiophorus platypterus
ATGAAGTTCTGGACCTAGCTGAGGGCAGAA
Source organism: Istiophorus platypterus (assembly GCA_016859345.1). Lineage (NCBI taxonomy): Eukaryota > Metazoa > Chordata > Actinopteri > Istiophoriformes > Istiophoridae > Istiophorus > Istiophorus platypterus. Next base: position 20,285,031 of record CM029115.1, read on the forward strand.
AGAACCACAACCATGCAGCAGCTGAAGGCAGCTGCAGTAAAGGTCTGGAAAAGCATCTCAAGAAGGGAAACTCTGCATCTGGGTTCCAGACCTCAGACAGTCATTGACTGCAAAGGATTTTCATCCAAGTATTAAAAATAATCCTTATATTTATGTTGGTTTGTCCAATTACTTCTGAGCCCCTGAAAATGAAGGACTATGTATAGAAATGGCTGTTATTCCTAAAGGGTTAATGCAAAATTTTTGTGAAACCCCTTTAATTAAAGCTGATTGTCTACACTTCAATCACATTGTGATTTGTTTGTTTCAAATTCATAGGGGGTGTACAGAGGCAAAGTTCAGAAAATTGTGTCACTGTCCAAATATTTATGAACCTAACTGTATCCTGCAATTCTTGGGTTTGGCAACTCCTGTTTATTTATATATTCATTTTGTGTTAAAATCCATTAATCTAACAATAATATTCATTCGGAATTAAGCTTATCGATGCTTAACATTAAATTATGAAATTGTTCAGTTTATTTTGCAAAAGCTAGACTATAATCACATAGGTGTAACGGCAAAGAAAGAAAAAATGAGATTTGAGAAGGGTTGAATTGTGGAAAATTTTGAAATGCATTGCCCTCAAACTAGTTTTAAAAAAGATAACTTTACTTTCTCACTGAAGACTTTTGTGAATTTTTGAATGGGGGTTCTACCAGGGAACAGGCTGCCAGGTCGGTAAGAACGGGCGAAATCCTGTGATACACTCAAACACCAAAGTCCCGAAGCTCCAATAGTCCACAGTGACTGTGTACTTCTGCCTCTCAATGAGCTCTGGGGCCTGAAAGATGGAAAGAGAAAAAAAAAAACAGATTAAGCTTTTATTCTCTAGAAAACAATAAGGAAATGGTGTGTAAAACATGTCAACGAATATTTCATTACTTACTAAGTACTGCAGTGTTCCAACAAATGATGTGCAAAGACTGCTCTGGTCCAGCTCTTTAGCATAGCCTAGATCTATAATCTTGTGGATCAACTAAGATTAAAGGAGAGAGCAAAGACAAAGATATTGTGAGCAAAATTTCATCCAATAAAGAAATGGATAACTTGAAGGAATTGTTTGACATTTTGTAAGAACGACACACTATTCCTTTAAATCCCGAGCGTCTCAAGAACACCTCATGAACAAAAATCAACTTTTGGTGCTTTTCTGTTCAACTGTAAACCAAAAAACTCGTCCATACATTGGATTTACTGTTTCTCTTGCATGCAAGACAAAAACAAGTATTCATGTTAAACTATAAACTTAGTTCATAGAAAGTTTGTTATGTTAGACTTATATAAACAGAGCAGAGTACATAAACAAGACTATATGACCTCATAAAATGTCAAGCCTTTGTTATATAACATGTTTAATTTTCCTTTGTCCTATGGCAGGGTGGAGGCGGACAATGTTATGATTTGTTACGTAACACAATAAAAGGGGAGGGGGGCACAGAGGAAGGTAAGAGCAAGGTCCTCTCAAACCTTCCCCGTAACTGAGGATCAAGTTTCCCGACAAAAAAATATACAGTGCAGCAAAGCTGTGCGCAAACTGATGAGTGTAAACATGTGGACTTGAGGGAGACGAGCATCCTGCACTTAACTCACATAACCCACATGGAGGCATAAAAGCCTTTATACGACCTCTTTGTTTTGGTTTGGTTGTATTTGACATAACAAGATGGTACACAGAGGGTCTTCAACTCACTCTCTTCTCTCCCTGCTGCAGCACAATGTTTTCTGGCTTCAAATCTCTGTGGATTATCCTCTTCTTATGGAGGTAGGTCAGAGCTGAAGCTGAGAGAAAAAACAAGGAAAGCAGCGATGACTAAATCCCACGACGTCAATGTTGCATATACCCGGGTCAACCTCAAAGAGCACTCCACTGATTTAGCATCGAATTCCTACAACATTGCCGGAGTCATGGCAGTTTGAAAATAAAACAATCAAAAACAAAGCTGTAGAACCACAGATAACGATGACGGCCGAAGTTTCGGGTCAGTTAGTTGCGGCTAACGAAGCCTTGGGCGTCGTGTGAAACGGGCAACAAATGCCTCCACACACCAAGATTTAGTTATTTTTTACATTTCACATGAAGGATTTTCAGCCCAAAACCAACACTGTCTTATCACTTAGAGCCCTTTCTAGTTTTAACTGTGATTCACTTCTCGTCACACCCAACATTGCTGGTGGATGTGGTCAGAACCCAACGGTGATGTCCCTGAGGTGTAAAGAATCATTTGCCTACTCTTTGAAAAGCAAATTAAAAGGAGCTGGAAGGTTTGTGTTTGCCAACCACCCGTGGTCTAACTTCTCACCTCACTGCTGTGATGTATATATGTACCCATGGAGCCTGTGATGTCATTGCTCGGTGTGGTTACAGGTGCAACCATACAGGATGGGTAGGCCAGAAGTGAAACAGGCTTGAAATGTTTCACCAGAGAGGAAAGTAAAAACACCGCTTTTCCGCCTGGTGTTAAGTAGCTCTTACATAAGACTCATAAGAGGATATATACATACTTTAGCCTTGAATCTATTGCGACCTAAGTTAAAAGTCTATTTGGTTTTGTCTCAGTTTATCACTGAAACTATAATGCCACTTTATTTGCGTCAAAGGGTGACTAGTGTGTGTGCTGGCAATGAGATTTTGAATGAAGCGGAACTCCTAATCTTTGAGCCCCTAAATGTATGTCAGTGTGTCTGTGTGTGTATGAGTGTGTGGGCAAAATTAGGTGTTTTTTGGGTGAGGGTGTGGCTGCAGCTGCCTCGGTCTTTTCCCTCACTCATGAAGCAGTTTTAAAGGGGATCACTCACTATCAGGAAATGTCCACCGGCATATAACAGGAACAGAAGTTTTCTGTGTGCGGGAGTGGGTGTGTGTGTGCACACTACTCTACTCAACACACCATATGAACGAATAATATATGTGTCGTGTCCCAGTCCTGCTCAAACAGCATGTAATATACACTGTGTTGTTGATGTTAGTGTTTGTTCATTACGTTTTCGGAGAAGAGCGCAAAAGGCATGTTGCTGACGTGAACCAAAGCCTGCTTGAGCGTGAGCTTCCGCGGCAGTGACTAAAAGGTTGGTGGTCTATGGTTAATAGGTGACGTCATGAGGCTGGACCCCATGACGTCTTACTCCACACTATACAGGAAACTAATCACGCTGCCAGCTCACTCAATCAATCTCTCTCTGAGCTAATCTAAATTTCATAACAGTCATGGGGAATTTGGGCAATCGAGCGGGATACTTACAAATGTCGCGTAAAAGGATCAAAACAGAGCCCTCCCTCATTCCACAGCAGTTTTCCAAGAGGTTCAGATACTGCAAGGAAGATAAATATTTAACACTGGTCTTTGAGTAATATAAACCATGGGAAGAGAGAGATACAAGGGGACACAGGCTTAGCGAAGGGTGCATTAATCTGTCTTTGTTTTGAATGTTTTAGAACTTTCAGCTCTGTTATTCATCAATAAAACAGCTACTTCCTCTGTTCACAGGAGACCTGATATACGTCGGGGGACGTGAATGCGGTCAGATTTCAAGGGGGAAACAAATCTGAACGTCTTGTTTTGTTGTTTTTTTTTTTGCCCTTTTTTTCGCAAGGCATCTTGCAACTTTTAATCTGATCATTTTTTTTCAAGGAGCATTTCTATTCGCGGATTGGAAAATCAGAACTTTTCTTCTAAACAACTGGATCTGATTTACTTTAAAAAATATATTTTCAAGCGTTCCACTTCTGGAAACTTGAGGCAGTCCTGACAATAGAGGATGGTACTGTTTTCCACACTACACACTCCATCTGCCCCCAATTCAGCTGCTCAGTTTTTGACCATGTGGGATGCTTTGAAACTTTTATAACACTGCGGTTTGTGATGGTTGGGATTTTCCTCCCCTGCTGGCTGCCTGGTGCCAACATTGCCTCAGGCTGCACACTCAGTTGGTGTCAGATTAAAAACTGCCCCAGATTTCTCCCCCAGGATGAACTGCAAGCAGTCGCCTGATTTTTTTGAAAGACATTTTTCCAGATAGCTGCTGTTCATTTCTGACCCTAATACACACAAGAAAAGCTTCCAAGGTTTACATAGCCAAACTATTTTTCAGGCCTTGTGCTGAAAGAATCCGGAAAACTAGTTCAAAACATATTATCAGCATGCATGATTACTCCCCCTTATTATTTTATTGTGATGTAAAACTCTGATGCAAAGGTCTTCAGCTCTCCAGGTCTCCAGTGTCCTTAATTGCATATGTTCAGACACTCTCCTGGACGTATCACAGACTTTTACCTTTCTCAGATCTCCTCCCTGGCAGTACTCCATGGCCAGCAGTGGCAGGTCATTGGTGGCTACCAGTTTCTGCATACCTTCAGGAACCTCTCTGGCTGCAACAACGTTAACGTGGTCCAACCTGAGGGAATAGAGATGAGCAGATATCAGTAAGTGGGGCTGCATAAAATATCATATTTGTAACTTTACTTTGAATCAATACAACAAACATTTTACCAAGGGCTGTCATATTAGAGGCCCAAGATTTATAAATGAGGTAGCTTGTGTACAAGAAAAAGACAAAAAAATTGGAGAAAATTTCTCAATAAAATAAGTACTTTTTTAGCAAGATTTTGTTTTTTTTTTGATTTCCGATTCTGCTGCCCCTTTCGTGACTACTGAGACTAATTTTGTGACCCCAAAGTTAGGAACCACTGATCTTGACCATATATATAGCAGCACAATCCGTCACCGCAGTCTTTTAAAATAGCTGTAATTAAACCTCTTCTTTAAAAGTCTACCCTCGATCCAGAAGTTTTAGCCAACTATAGACTCATATCTAACCCTCCCTTACTCTCTGAGATCCTTGAGAAAGCTGTCGCCAACCAGTTGTGCAACTTTTTACATAATAATAGTTTATTTGAGGATTTTCAGTCAGGATTTAGAGCGCATCATAGCACGGAGACAGCACTGGCGAAGGTTGCGAAAGATCTACTAACCGCATCAGATAAAAGACTTGTCTCTGTACTTGTTCTGTTAGGTCTTAGTGCTGCATTTGACACTATTGACCATCAAATCCTATTACAGAGACTGAAGCATTTTATTGGCATCAAAGGACTTGCTCTTAGCTGGTTTAAGTCCTACTTATCAAATCGATTTCAATTTGTGCACGTTAACGATGAATCCTCCATCTACTCAAAAGTTAGTCCCTGAGTTCCACAAGGTTCTGTGCTTGGACCAAATCTATTCATCATATATATGCTTCCCTTAGGCAATAGTATCAGGAAACACTCCATAAACTTCAGTTGTTATGCAGATGACACCCAATTGTACCTATCGATAAAGCTGGACAAAACCAATCACTTAGCTAAACTTCCAGCATGTCTTAGGGGTATAAAGATCTGGATGACCAGGAACTTCCTACTATTGAACTCAGATAAAACTGGAGTTATTGTGCTTGGTCCGCAACCTCAGAAACACAATATCTTATGACATACTTACTCTAGATGGCATTGCTCTAGCCTCTAGCACCACTACTAGGAATTTTGGATTTGTCTTTGATCAGAACATATCTTTTAACTCCCACATTAAAAAAAAACTTCAAGAACTGCCTTTTTCACCTATGTAATATTGCAAAAATCAGGCACATCTTTTCTCAAAATGATGCAGAAAAACTAGTACACGCTTTCCTTACTTCTAGGCTTGATTATTGCAACTCCCTGTTACTAGGCTGTCCCAACAAAACATGAAATAGTCTCCAGCTTATTCAGAATTTAGTATTGACAAGAACCAGAAGAAGAAACCATATCTCTCCTGTGTTAGCTTCTCCGCATTGGCTCCCTGTGAAATCCAGAATACAATTTAAAATCCTCCTCCTCACCTACAAAGCCCCTAATGGCCAGGCACCATCCTATCTCAAAGAGCTCATAGTACCTTATTCTCGAGCCGTCCCCTCACTATGCTGCTATAGGCCTAGACTGCTGGTCTAGACTTCCCATTATGCACCTTTCCACTGCCTCCTCCTCTCACCCTGAGCCAGTGACACCTCGAAAATGCTCGTTACTACCTGTCCTTCCTCTCTCCCGCAGTTTTGTGCTTTCTCGTCTCTCTCCTCTTCCTCCTGTCACTTTCTGCCATTTTTTCGGATGCTCCTGAGTCTGGATCCATGGTTGCAGACCATCTACTGCCCTATGAGCCTGATCAATGACTACTGCTTTAATTATTGTGGTTGCTACTGTTACCATTTCATTTAGTCCTATTAGTAATATAATTAGTATTTATAGCTATTAGTCACGTTATTATGCTATGCTCTCTAACCTCCCTACTCCCCTCTCCCTGTCTCTCGCTCTCTCTCTTTCTCACTGTCAATCCAGCCGGTCGAGGCAGATGCCCCACCACCACCATGAGCTGGGATCTGTTCAACATTTCTACTTGTTAAAAGGGAGCTTTTCGTTGCTGCTGTCGCCAATTGCTTGGTCATTGGGGAAATATTGGTTCTCTGTAAATAATAACTATTAAGAGTCTGGTCTGGACCTGCTCTATATGAAAAGTGCCCCTGAGATAACATCTGTTATGATATCCCGCTATATAAATAAAGTTGAACTAAATTGAATAGATAACTGTCACCTCATTTTCTGGGTCCCTTCGTTATTGAGAAGATCATCAACCCTACTGTCGTTAAGTAAGGTTACCTGTCACAATGAAAAGACGTCCTACCCACCACGCGCCCGAGTTAAAACCTACTTCTTCCAGTCACTGGAAAGGCCAGGTTTCAGTTTATTGTTCCCTCTGTGTATTTACATGCTTCGAACCCTGAGTTCCCCTTCTCTTCAGGTTCATAACATCAGTCTACCACAGTGACTGGTCACATCCAGGTCCTTTCTTGTCGTCTGTTTCTCATTTGGATCACTGTACTCACTCCAGTCCTGCTGTTATTCTTTCCCTGTTTCTTATTCTTCATTAAATGCCTCATAAATCTGATACAATATGTTTCTGATTGTTACAGGACCATGCCCTCTTTAAAAAAGCAAGGTTGAAATTTAAAGATAACAACCTCAAACATTTACCAAATCCAGCGAGACAGTGATTTGCACTGAAACCATAACACTGTAACACAACTGATCATAGTGTTGCTACAGCTACGATAACAGGAGATAGAAGATAATAATCTTCGCTAGAATAATAGGTTATCAGTCATTAAAATGTTTTTTGTGTTTTCTTCCTGCTGACTCAGAGAAACCTCTCTGATACAGTGGATACAAGTGCTATATACTGTATATGATCTGATGTGGAAAAACTTCTCACTTTCGTTCTGCCTCTCAAGCTTATCTCAGAACCATTTAAAGATGGATTGAATCGGAGTTGGAGAGAGTGGGATGAAATTGTGAAAGTGCATGAGATCACAGGATAAATGCATTTTTTTAACCTTGGTTTTGAATTAAAGGTTCAGCAAGTGAAACAGTAATGCAATACAACATATTATAACTCAAAAACATTGTGAAAGCAATATGTTTTTCAGTATATGTGCATGCGTACATCTGTGTTAAGTAGCTTTAATATTGTAATGATAGGCTGCCATGTATGTGTCCCCGACCCTGTGGTTTTTCCATGAGTTGAGCGTGGGTGAATGGGAGGGCTGTGGTTGTGTCTGTCTGAAAACAACACACTTGTTAAAGTAGGATTAGGGAAGAAATGGCTTTATACTTGTTTTTGCACCAGCAAACGACAGAACACACACACATCTTGCATCGCACAGATAATCTGAACTAACCAACCAACCAATGAGCTGCCATCCTACACCACTGACCCAACATCAACTAAAACCGAAAAATGAAACACACACCAAACTAGGGCAAAATGAGGAGGCAGCACATTACCCTGTCGGAATAACCCCCAAAAGACCAAAACAACGCAATTGTCTCTGCGGTTCTAATTTTTTAATGTCATGTGTGATTTTAACTCTTTAAGGATATAAATTTAATTTTTGTATTTTGAGAAAACTTGTGAAGCTAAAGATGGGCACGTAAAAGTAAAATGTCAAACTTATAAGCACCCACCTAGGAATATACGCCAAAATAAGTCAAACAAAAACTTATCTCACATGCCAAAATGAGTTTAGAGGAAGTAAGTTCGGAAGTATGACAGAGTCTGAACGGAGACGGGAACGGAAAAATACCAATTTCTCTGGCTGAGTCAAAAAAAACAAATAACTGATTTCTGAAAGGTGCCTCACCGCGGAAAAAGAGACTCGTGAATCTTCTCTAAACAGAGGGACAAGCTTAGGTAACAAGCCATGGTCAAACAAAAACTAACTAAACAGTTAGGAAATCTGGTCTCTTTTTAACCCTGCATGATACAGACCCAAACTCTGCTGACTAATTTAGAAAGACATTGTGCCCAAGTCTGTTCTGTGCTGCAAAAAAAAACCACAAAAAAATCACCGTCTGTAAGCCTCCGTAAAAATAAAACACTGGACAACAAGTTGGAGTCAACAGGCTGTAACCTTTTTACTTTTTACTAAAACTTAAATTATTAGAGTATAATGTCATGATAATTGCATGCCCTTAAGATAGGATAAACCTCTGAATATGGGACTATGGCCGGTGTCAAAATCTAGTTTAAAGCTGCATATAGAAAATACTCACTGGTGTGTGCCTCAGTGTCCTAACGATTAACAGATATACATATAATAATATATATAATAATAATATAACATAATAATATAATAATATAATATGTAATACGTCATCCCCCTCTCGCCTCTTTAATGTGATCTACAGTAATAAAGGGATATGTCGAATGAAAAGGAAGAGTGGTTCCCATTCAGGGATCTGCTGTGTGACCTGTACCTGACAAGTGTTTGAAGGTGACAGAGGAAGGATGGTGGGGCCAGAAGGGACCCCCCCCCTCCCCGGGGCCCTTTAGTAGGTTGATGCATGTTAAAGTGACACTGACCTCTTCATAATCTGGATCTCCAGCGACCATCTCTCCTTGTTTCTCTCACATAGCTCCTGGCGACACTGCTTGATAGCGATCTGCTCCTCTGTGTCCTGAAAAGCATATAAAGTAGATTTGAAATTCCGATTTTTCTCGGAGTGGCAAACTAGAAGCAACTGTCTTTAAACTTTTAAAGTAGATTACTGCAGGCTTACATATAGGGTCCGCAACTAGTGATTATTTTCATCATCAGTTAATCAGCAGGTTATTTTCTCAATGTATCTATTCATTATTTGGTCTATAAAACATCAGAAAAGAGAGTCTATCACAATTTCCTAAACAGTCTAAACTACCAAGATACAGTTAATTTACAACGATGCCAGGACACCGAACATATATTGCACATTTAGCCACTTGCCAAAAACGATTAGCAGCAGACATACATCTCCCTCCCTGTTTTCTCATGACACCAACAAGGAAAAGGTACCCACCCTGCTTCCCATGATTTGATTTGTTAAATAATAATAGCCCGCAGTAATACAGGGAGATACGAAACTTCCTATACGGGAAGTCTAGTCATCACCGTGCCATCAATGCCGGCAGTGCCCTGGTCAAGTTTGTCATCTTCCTCCTGTGATTTCCCTTTACCTCCTACAGCCCAGTCTTCGGTGTCACTGACGAGCCGCACTGGGTAAACCATTAAACAACACATTGGTTGTTTCTGAGTACGACTTCTTCGATTATTTCAAATAGCAGTAGAATTAAATTATATGACAGTTTAAACAAACTACACAGTAGTGACACACATTGTCAGTCTAAAACCTAAGAAACAGATTTCCGAAAGACAAATTCAGCCAAAAAATTATAATGGTCAGAAAAGCATCTACTTATGCAGCAGTCAAAAGTCGTTGTGTTTATGTAAATGAAGTAGTTATGTAAAAATCAGCTATATTTGAAACTGCAAGAGGGATCATAGTCACTACGGTTTCTGACTCTCCATGGCTTGTGCTTTATGGTGAAATTTCACATGATGATGCCATCTGGCACCGTGAAAGCTCTAAATACTTTGAAAACACGAGGATGAGTAACACCACTGAATTCGAATGAGAGGAAGAGGAACGTCCGCTACAAAGGCGTGAACGTGATCCCATAGTGTCCTCATCCTGTGACTTAGAGTGACATCATTACAATAGACATCACCCCTATTGGACTGGGTGCACGACGAAGACAGCTTCCTGGACTGATGTCATACTATTTTCAGAGACGGTGCAGGTGAGGACCCATTTTTTAAGCCAAATTTCTAGCGAATCCTCTATTGGAGCACGCTGGCTTTTAATTGTGGATTTGAAAATTTCTATTCGATCGAATTTTATCAAGTTTTTACCTGACATTGTTAATGTCTACCAGAGGGCAACCTAAATTATCTTCCAGCTGAGCATTAAAAATGATTTAACACTGTTAGTCAGTCCAACACCTCATTTAAACATTCTCTTTTCAGAAGCGTTTCCAGGCATTCGGTCTACTATCCTGTCCTATCACAGTTAAAACTGTGTGGATTGTGTACCTTATTTTGCCATCTGGTGACGTTCCCAAAGCCTCCGGTTCCCAGACGCTCCTTCAGCTCCCAGGGCCCACAGCTCTGCGGCTGCTGCAGGGGGACTCGATTCATGGCCTCCTCAGCTAATCGTCTGTACGGTAGATATTTTAGGACATCTCAGACTCGGCCGGTCAGGATCAGCTCTACATCTACATTCATCCAAATTTTGCTGTACTACAATCTTAGGTGTACCAAGGCTCAATTGGTCTTTGAGCTTGTCGGCATGCTGACATTGCCATGCTAACAACATGAATAAAAATGAGTATGAGAAAGTGCTACTGTGAAAGTTAACGTTATTTTAATGGTACTTTCACTGTGATATGTTGGCATTGATCTCAAAGTACAGCTGATGCTTTGGTCTGAGAATTGTTTCTAGTGCAGAAACAACCGATTAATCCATTAGTGATTTGATTGATAATTAATCATCATCAATACTGATAATCAATTAATTTTTTAAGACATTTACTAAGAAAGCATGCCAAACATTCTTTATTTCAAACATTCTTTGTTTCAAATTTTGAGAAATTTGTTCGTTGTATTTTGAGAATGCACTTGTTGTATGTTTTATATATTATGCACCAAATACCTATGGGTCTCCTTGGGACCTCTGTGAAATTGTAATGGACATTTTTATGATTTCCTTACATTTTAAACACTAAAAAATTGTTGTTTATTAAACAAATAATCAATGTATCAACTGATTAGGAAAATAATTCTTAGCTGAGGCACTAACCGGCCCTGACCACAGTCATTAGGATTCATCCTGTGGAACCTCTCTGTCACATTTTATCCAATGGAGCTTTTATTTTCTCAGACATTTCACTCTAAGAGAGGGTGTTGGACCGGACACATCAACAGACCAACTCACCTGAAAGTGACCATCACAAGAAACACAGAAACTGCTGATATTAGATTTTTGCAGATAGACTTGTATTGTGTGTCGCTGATAAGTTACAAGAATGGGCCTTTTTCTCAAAAGACATTTTGACATCTCACAATAAGAAAAGCACAGGTGTAAATACAGCATTATAAATGAAATATCATATGAATATAATAAATATTATATTTCATCTATTTCTCTGCTTCAGTTTCAGCGTCCTGGTATTGTGCATTGCTGGCTAACTGTCATGGTTTATTCGGACACTTGAAAACAATGGGCCCAACTTTAATGTAGTTAGTGAGCTGCATTTTTCCTAACATGTCTGCTGTGAAACTGGCCCATTGCAGTACAGAAAATGCCAAAGGTATGTTTAAGGTCATTTAGAACCAGTGTTGCAAATGAATTTTTGTTTCAAGGTTATTTTTTTCTTTAAATGTAAAATGTCTTGATTGAAAAATGAAAAATCATTATGGGATCCATATATTTGCATCTATGCATCATATTTCGTACACAACATAGTTTTGTGGGTGTGAAATTATTTCTCTGAGTATGTCAGGTGCTTTGTATGTCACATATTGTGGATCTAAGTCTGATTTTCAGTTCTTGTGGCCACTGTCTTTGTTTATGTGCTGAAGAGCATACTAAAAATACTGTTAAAAAATGCAATCATTACCAAAAATATTTTGTTTTTTGTTTTGTTTACAAATAACAACAACAACATTGATATGCTATATGATATAAAAGTGGATATATTGTTTATATCTATATGGGTATTAGTGGATAAATCTGATTTAACTCCACATGATCTATTCAACACTCTCCTAACTTTACTCTGATTGTGTGTTAACACTGGTTTAATGTTGCTTTTTACACCAATGTCAAGTCACGGACCTAATATACATCACAGAATCTATGGAAGGGTGAGTAAAGCACTCTGTAAACTACCAATAGCTCCAGAACATAGTTATAGTAAGCAGGTTATCTTACAGGCTGTTACCTTACAGGCTGTTGCCAGGCCTATTCAATACTTCAGTGAAAGTACATGCATCGATCAGGCTACGTCCTTTTTTTTTTTCACTATATATTCTATACTCTGAATATTGATCCCACCTCTAAAACACCGAGAATTCGCTTTCCCTTTGTTACTTTTTCAAGTTTTCTGACATTCAGCGACCTTGTTTTTGGCTTTTATTTTAATGCAGAAAAGCGCTTGAACTATGAAATATCATTTTCAACTAAATCCTACCTTGGACTTCGTTCACACGCTGTCACACCTGATTACCTTTGACCACGGTGTGTATCTGGTCTTTAACCGAGCTAAACTTTAAACATACAATCTCTTAACTTTGTCGATACAAAAAGTCTCAACATACGTTTTACTTCCTGCTATTCGTATTTCCTGTAAACCCGCCCACGAGGAGGCAGGCTCAGCTCGCATCCAGATGTTGGGGTCCATACAGAGGTTTTAGCCACAAATTCTCACACTTCTAGGCCACGAAACATGCGTTTGGTGATTATTTTTACGAAAAGCCTGAGCCCCAAAAGCCTACTCTGATATATAAATAATAAAACTTTAACTCAGCCTTGTTTTTTAGTTATTTTTTTTCTAATTTCTAATCTTCTGTTTATTTTCAGCTTCACACTATTGCATATTTGCAGCATCAACATCAGCAGCAGGATGGAGTATATGGAACTGAATTTAAAAAACACTTGATATAATGGCCATGTTTATTGTAATAAAGAAACGTGGCACCCAGTGCAATGGTGTGTCTCTTTTTGGTGCCTTATTGGATCTTGGTTAATAATTGGGCTCTATAGCACACAAAAATAGATAAATGAATGATAATATATTGGGCTATGGCTACAAAGGCAATACTTTTTACTTGAACTTGAACTTGATTCATTGATGTTTCTAGTCTTTTCATGGGATTTGTTGATAATAATAACAAAAAAAAAAAAAAAATAGTAGAACATTACTGGGCATGTCCCACATCCAACTTTAATAATCCACTTTATAGTCTAGAGTGAACTGTTTCTCAACTTTTACATTTTACAAAACCATTTCATAAGCAGGAAATAAATATACTTACACCACTCCCACTGAAAGTTCTCAATTCAGATTGGCTGGTGGGTGTTTATTCATTCACTGTAGGTTGGGACGATAGCTTCTGCTATTTTTTGCCTTACAAATTCATCTAATAACTACATGACCAAAAGAGGTGTTAATTTTGTTTTTTTGTGCAATTAAATTGAAAGATCCATCGCTGCAACAAAAATATATTAATGGCTTCTCATTACAGTGATTATCTCAAAGTTATATATGTGTCGCTATATTTGCATGTAACAGCAAAATGGTGGCCAAGCTGTGGTTTTCAGGGGCCCCTTAATGGTCGTTCAGCGTGCTTCAGCAGGTCCCCTATCAAAATAAGTATTAATTTCAATCTCTTAGTTTGCAAAAATGGAAATAAATGAGCTAATTATCATTCTAAGAGAATGCTCGGTTTTCTGTCATGTCCCACCCTAAAGAAAAGAAACACACGAGGTGAATAGAGGTATGACATTTAAAGTAATAATCCTGGGGACCAGTCTGTTAGTCCATAAAGTAGAGTAATAGCTTACAAAACTATAATTAAAGTATTTACTTATATCATTAACCCCCCATTCTAAGCACTATATAAATGAGATCCAGACAGAAAAAAAAGCTTTCTCAAATGCAGTGATTTAATCCTAGAGGGAGATTTCTTTATAAATACTTTCAACTTTCATCACAGGGGGAAACAACAATTGTTTTCATTATCAAGGCATCTGACAGTTATTTTCTTTAATAAATGATTGATTAGTGTACAAGATGTCAGAAAATAGTTAAAGGTCCGTCGTTTTTCCTTGAAGTGAACATATTCAGACTGATTTTGTTACCTGTTTCAAAACCCCCCCCAAAAACCCAAATACGTTGATTTTAAAAACACCAAATATTCATATTTGAGAAGCTGGCACCAATGAACCTTTTCCTTTAAGGAAAAACTTAAATGATAAATCATATATCAGAAATGCTGTTTAATAATTTCCAGTCAATCAAGTTAATAATTAAAAATTACTCGGTGTTTTCTTGGTGTGTTGGGTCATAACGAAACTGCCATGTAAGGTGGGAGTGACTGCAGTTCAAATGAATAATACATTCTTTCGAGTTTTAAGGAGCCTATGGGTGCCACTATTGTGGGAATGGGCAAATTGGCAGTTTCACTGTTGTACAAAATGTTGCTAATGGTTGTATCAACTTCTCAAAACTAATCAGGACAGAAGAGTATTCACCCATCTGTTTTTAGTGGCCAGGCAATTTGTTGAAAGTATTTATAAAGAAATCTCCCTCTAGGATTAAATCACTGCATTTGAGAAAGCTTTTTTTTCTGTCTGGATCTCATTTATATAGTGCTTTGTCAGAATGACATGTCAAAAATACACACGGATCCCACAGGTCCTCGTGTATTTTTTTTTTCAGATTTCTCACAGAGACTTGCTAACACTGTTTCGACATTCCTTCCATTGTTTTTGTTGATTTAATAGATATCGGATATGATACACGTCAGAATTCCAGAGTAAAAGACTGACATATTACATGTCATCATCAGCCCATCTTGAATCAGTTGAAACCAGCACAATGATGTTATTTGGAAACAATACCTCTCCTCTCCCTCTATCAGTTTGCTAAAGCCCATCTGACGTTTGTTTATGTGATGTGATGCGGTTCTGTATAACAACAACTTTATCAGACTGAAAAAAAATTGAAATGGGGAAAAAAACCCTTTCCTGTTTATTCTGTTCTTCTCTTTTGAGAAAAGTGCAATATGGAGAGGGTTCCATGGAAGTGAAGGGCAAATGATACTTACAGTGAAAGACCTTTGCTGTCTTATTTAGCTGTCTTTAGTTGTGTAAACCTAGCCGGTGGAAATTGCTTAAATACTGACCTTGATTATATATATTATTACACTAGTGTTTGTTTTCCACTACGTTCATCTGTTTCATTGTAGAGTTTTACTCTGAGAGGAGCAATTGGTGTCAGCTGAACATGCTGTTGCGCGTAGCAACAGTTACTAGTAAAAATGCTCAGTGGTTTAACTGTCACTGTTACAGCCGCCATTTTGTCAGTTCTGAATAATGGGATCTTTTATATACGCCCTCAAATCCCCTCATTGGAATAATAACTATTGGTACTTTTTTGCCTTTTTTAATTTGTAACTTGTTTAATAAGTTTATTTACAAGCTGCCCAGCGAGCTTTGACAATAGCTATTTGAGGCTAATTTGTTGATAATACAAAATTTTTTGACTGCTAATGCTGCATTCCAGCACTGTAGGCGTAATCAAAACAAAGGTTATTCAAACTTGGAAGTGTTCATTCATTATTCCAAGGTAGTTAGCCCCGCTGCCAACCTTGTGGTCAAAGCAGATAAAATAGCCTAAACTAGCTTCTTCTGTTGTGTTTTGTATTTGTAGCAGTTTGTTGCCTTGTGAAACCAGATATTACCAAACAGTGTACAGCTCCTATGCAACTAGCAGAATTGAATTAGTGTTAATGTTGAATTTATTTGCAAACAGTGGTGCATTCTGAATCATTCTGCCAACAGTTCTGGTTGTCATTTCCCAAAGTACATGATAATTACTTTTAGAAATTCCTAATATTGCTGTCTCTAAACAACAGGTCAGCGACTAATGTAAACAGTTTTTCCACTTGACCGACTGTAATTATTCTTTAAACTATGTGATGCAAATGCCAAATATGTTTAGTCCAACTTTTTACCTGCCAAAACAAGAAGTTGGTCTCATAAGCCTCCAGCTTGCACCTGGTTTGCTTCGCTTTCTATCCAAAATAAAATGTACTCATATCTGCCTTTTCCTTTATGTTAAGCTATGCAAAACTAAGGTAACCAGCTGCTGACTGTAGCTTTATATTTAGGCTTCTTGGCAGATATCAGAGTGGTAACCATCCTCTTATTTAATTCTCAACAAGACAGTGATTCAGAATATTTCCCAAGATGTTGAACTATTTCTGTAAATCACTGTTAGTCTTTTTAATTATTGTCTTTACTGTGATATGCTTAGTGTTGAGCTCCGCAACCAGCATATTACATGCATGTTACCGATATACTGATGTGATATAAAATAACTCCCTGCTAAAATCTCACCAAGACAGATTCTTGTACTTTCACACTCCATGGCACCTGATACTTGTCCAAGCAGTTGTAAAAATATTCACCCACACATTACAACGGTAGAAAACTATTAAAAACAATTGTTTATATGGTTTCTGTAGTCTCTCCCAGAATTTCCAAATGCATTTAATTGATGATTGAAATACTTTTTTATCACTCAACACAAGGGAGGAGATGTGCACTAAAGGTTGTGTTATGTTTTTATGAATTTGATGGTCTTTGATTAATGAACATAGAGAGTAACTCTAAGAGATACTACTCCTGGCTGCGTTGGAGGAGCCTGATGTAATGCAAAACTTTCCCTTGGGTAATCTATAATATTTTTTAAGTTTACCTTCACAACCCAATAAGTATGCACGTGTGTGTGTACGTGTGTTTCTTTATGTTTGATTTTCCTCCACAAGTAGTGGGAGTGTGCTCTAATCCAACACAGATGGCAAGAAAGAGGAGAGACACCGAGCTAAGTGCCCTCCAAGTATTAAATCCTAAAGTGCTAGTCAAAAGACAGTAAAAACAATGAAAATGAATTATCCAATTTGAATAAAATCCCTCTTGCTCTAACAAAAGTTACATTTATTCCTGAGGCTAAGTGACTGATTTCCTGAGGGAGGGATGGGTTGAATAAAGAGGACTCCAGAGCCCAACTGACTGAAAATCAAGCCCTGAACAATTAAACATGAAAACACAGTAACTGAAAAATGCAATACACCTTTTACACATACATTTTACTCTACTGGTGTAGGCTAAATTATACTGTATATAGTACCTTTATTTTATTTTTTGTTGCATATATTAGGTTATAAAAATGCAGTATCATTGATTTTATAAGGTTACTTCCCCTTCCTTCTCTGTAATATGCATCTGTTTTAGTACTTCTTTTGGCAACTTGGAACTGATAAGTTGGGTAAAAGTGCATCCTGGCTTATCTTATATTCACTAATGATAATATCATAAAGTGTTTCAACATTATGATTCACAAACATCATGCTATAATTTAATTAATTGAAATTTTGCACCACTGACAATATTAACTCAAAAATGGAATTATATATCATATTGTGATTGTTTGTAAAGTTATGTGTTATCCAACTATTTTTCACGAGTCATAATATTCGATCACAGGGGGAAACAACAATTATTTTCATTATCAAGGCATCTGACAGTTATTTTCTTTAATAAATGATTGATTAGTGTACAAGATGTCAGAAAATATTTAAAGGTCCGTCGTTTTTCCTTGAAGTGAACATATTCAGACTGATTTTGTTACCTGTTTCAAACCCCCCCCAAAAACCCAAATACGTTGATTTTAAAAACACCAAATATTCATATTTGAGAAGCTGGCACCAATGAACCTTTTCCTTTAAGGAAAAACTTAAATGATAAATCATATATCAGAAATGCTGTTTAATAATTTCCAGTCAATCAAGTTAATAATTAAAAAATTACTCGGTGTTTTCTTGGTGTGTTGGGTCATAACGAAACTGGCATGTAAGGTGGGAGTGACTGCAGTTCAAATGAATAATACATTCTTTCGAGTTTTAAAACCCCTTACACGAATTTTTAAACTTCTTTTGTATTTGATGAGTATGTGTAAGCTATGAAAGCTGAACAGAAGGTTTTTCTAATGAAAAACATCCCGTGCATCCACCTGGGCGGGGCTCGCCCCACGTCGTCACCACCGACGAGGCTGCCATCACCACCACCACCACCACCACCACCATCACCATCATCATCATCATCATCCGGCCCGGCCCGGCCCGGCCCGGCCCGGCCCAGCCCAGCCACGCTTCCCGGCTGAGGTCACTGCAGCCCTCCCCCCTTCATACGCAGGATTGGAGCGCAGCGATAAAAGCCGGGAGCTGCGGGGACATTCAACCCATTCCCAGCGACCAGTCCCGGGGACACTGACACAACCGCAGCAAACCATATCCACAAGACACCTTTTCGGAGGGGTTTCATATTTGGTGAGAGCATTTTCTTCTTCTTCTTCTTTTTATTTTAAAGGTTTTTGTTAGCGATAGGGCTGCAGATCTATCCGGACTCTGCGCCCCGCTGTTTTCTCCTATTGTGACAGCTTCAGCGCTCTTTTCTCTTCTTCTTTCCCCTGTTTCGTTCCAACTCGCGTCATCAGTGCATCATTATTATCCGAGTTTATGGAGTTCATAGGTCAGGGTCGGAGATCACGACGCTGTCTTAAGAAAACTGCATGTTTTTTAATTTGATGTATCGAGGAGAAATAGATGAAACGTGTTATACAAGATTCTACTATAAGACTCTACAATTATACTGGGAAAAATTGCCCAATCAGTAAGAATAGGGGAACCTGTTAAAATATTTGCTCTTAATTAATTTTCCATCAAATGCAAATTCCATATTCTAATGTAATTGGATAATAATTTGGAGCTGACACAAAGTTCTCTTGTCTTATTTAATGCTAACCAACAAAAATCTAATTAAAATCTTCGTAAATGGAAAATAAGATCAGGAATACAGAAAGTAATCTAAATTTAGACATTAGTGTTACCACAGTCAGTAACATGCATTTCTGTATAGCCAACAGATAATAAATTCTAAAGTGTGGCATTATAGTAATAGTAATAGTAACATAAGATGGTAGAACTGTGTGACATTGGATTATCTTTTGCCAGTTTATTTGGCATCCCAACGTTTGCTTGCTCTGACTTCAGGAGCGCTTCATTGACTTCTCTCCATTCACATCCACCTGTTTAATCTGCTGGAAATACTGCAGGGATTCCCCCAGCATCGCATCCAACGTCCATTTTCAGTCCTCGAACACTAAAATCTCATAGACTGTTCTGTTGTTGCCTCTTTAAATGTAACAAGAACATGGTGATATTGTGCTCAGCTGCTGGACTCAGCGTGTGTGTGTGTGTGCGCGTTATCGAGGGAACATCCCTGCTATGATACTGTGATTCTCTGCGTCTGTGTGTGTGTGTGTGTGTGTGTGTGTGTGTGTGTGTGTGAGGTGTGTGTGTATCTATCTATACACCACTCCAGCCAAGCTCTGCAAAGGATCACTGACATGTTCGCCCTTATCAACTTAATGAGAAGGATTTGCGTCTCAGCTTGTTTTTTCGGAAAAATCTCCTCCCCTGGATCAGTCAGGGCCAGCGCTGAGATTCTCCATCACACTGACACACTGTACTGTTGCACACTGAGACAAAGTAGAGTTTGTATCCATTATCTACATTCCCTACAATGTGGTCGGAATGGTTTTTTTCGGAGAACACTGATGTCTGTGACTCACAGGATCAGTGGTTTCGGTCTCAAAGCTTTAAATTGAGAGTAGGTCAGACAAAGGATAGTGCTGGAAGAGCCTGGGACTACGAGATGACACAGAAACGCCCACAGGAGGGTATAATTCAATACTAGGCTGCAACTAAGCTTGAATCTAGACAAAAACCCTCCTCAAAATCTCTACTCTTCCTATCTGATGTAATTTGGGGGTTCTGGATATAAATCCCATCAATGCCTCTATCTTTGTCTCTTCCTCCATCTGTCTCTGCGCAGGCCTTGTAGCTAGGATGACTCACGACTACTCACCCTCTTTCTGCTGACCTCCGAGATTTGATTTCATCTCCCTCATCTTGCTCTGTTTGGCCCTCTCCTCTTTCTCTCCCTCACATCTACTCTCTCTATCCGTTCGTCTCCTTTCACGTAGTTGTCTCAGCTCCATTATATCCTCAGTTTAAAGTATATTCATTTCCTGCTCTCAGCACTCGCTTTTTATGGCTTTATGGGTTTGTGTTTCTCACTGATAAGGAGACCAAGGCTTCATATTGTTCACAGAGGGAGTGTGGAAGGTAACAATGCGGCTCTCTGTTCTGCGGGACTTTACAGAGCCATATCACAGCTACTGAAGCATGACCGAAAATCCTGGAGTAAAGAATGCATCATGACCTCTAAGTAGCTTACTTACCAACATGACGACGCATGTTGCAACACATCAGTAGACATGATACACACATGCAAACCTCTTAAATGAAGGAACAACACCTAAACTGAAGCTATTGTAAAAGCTATTGTGAATGGTTGAATACAGGCCCAGGGACCCCAGCAGGTCAACCAGTTCAAAACATGCTACGATGCTCGGAATTGCTCCCGGAAAACTGGCATTGCAGCATCATGTGACAAGAGAATGGGAATACTGTTAACAATCCAGTCCCATAGATATCGATATCTCTAAGAAATAAACTAACTTCCCTGCCTAAGTAAATTGGACTGTAAAAGTGCCATAAAAATAAGTATAAAGATGTTTCCTCTGCCAGTCCCTCTCCTGGGTCCCAGTGTGGGCAGTCAACCCACTCAAAGTTCTTTATCAGTGCTGTATCAGTTCTGACATTTGCAAAGGGGAGACGGGAAGAGTATCCTCAGAGATGTGCATGGTGAACCACAATTTTAACTTCACAGGCAGATACAGCCATGTTCCCTGCATGCAGTCTAACCATCCTCACTGGTTTTCAACATATCTCACCTCCAACCTTTACAATCTCAGCACGCCATCACCATTACACATCCTTGCTAATGGTGCGGTGAACTTACCGCTAAGATGCTAAATACACTGAAACTGCACACTAATAGGAAATGAAAAACCTTGGCGGCAAAGCTATTATTTTCAAGCTCTGGACATAAAATCTTGCGTGGCAGAGTGTGTTTGTGTGTGTGGATGTGCTTAATTGACAAATCTTGGAAGAGTGGTTAGGAAGCTGCTTGACTCATTGTCTGGCTGCTGCTCCAGAGATGTTTTCATTTCTTCCATACATATTTGACCTACTAACTAGGGTAACCACACTGTCCTCAGGCTAAAGACTTGGTTGTACATGTTTCATCCAACAACAGACTGGGTGTAACTGTGCTTTTAAATGTTTCATTTTTAAAGAGAGGCTTGCTCATGTGCTGATTGCTGTGTCTTACTGCCAGTCAACATATTGATAGCTCTGGTATAGCTGGTATAGCCATAGCTTACAATGTCTGCACATCAACTTTGTTTGTACCTCATTCTCCTTGAGAAGATGTAAAGAGTTCACTGATTTGTTGCTTACATTTTTAATTAGTTATGCTGCTCTTCAAAGGATTCTACGTTTTGACCCTTGACCACTTTGCTGGCAAAAGGGTCATACATAGTATGAATAGGCTAAAACCCAAATTAAATGTATTTTTATCTCCTTGCCAGTTACTTCAAAATGAAAATGTATTCTGTGATAGAACTTCTTCCAGTCAACCTAAGTTCACATAAAATATTTCTTAATTTTCAAAAACATGAAAAAGAAAAAGAAATACATCTATAATCAGAGCTAATAAGAGATTCTGATGAATGAGTCTGATAAATGCAAATAACACAAAAAAAGTTTCTAGCCAGAGATTCTGAGTTGATCACCTTTAGGAAGTTAGTTTCACTTTAAATAAAGTTAAAAGAGTACCAACAGTTTTACTTTGTATCTTGTAAATGAGACTTTATCATCTATATGAGTTTATTCTGTGTGTTAATATCTGTTCAAATGTATCAAATGTTATAAGACAGACCACAGGAACAGCTGGAAATTGTGCCAAATGCATTGTGGGATTGTTAAAGGAGCAGCAATAATGGTGCCCAAATGGGGCCTCTGCATGTCAGATACCACAGACTTTAAAATGGGTGGGATAGACATGTGTTCATATCTGATGTGTTCATCTGGCATGTGTTTCTGTGTGTGTGTGTTGATATTTGCACATTTCCGAGATGCATGGGGGCTGCATTGGCACTATTTTAGCAGGAAACATGTGTTTTTAGCTGACACCGCCGGGGAGAGGGACGACCGAACGGAGCTGAACAGCTGCACAAAGAAAACAAAAAAAGAAAGTAGAGTGCTGTTGTCTCCCTGCGAGTGAGGCTCAGTTGGGGGGTAAAAACGCAGGGCAACAGCGTTTCTTTTTTTTTGAGGCAAGGACAGCTTTCAAGGGATCGTTCACGTAATAGTGAGTATGTGAATGCATGTGCGTGCATGTGTTTTAAAAGTGAAGCCCTTAGAGGGTGTCTTTGTTCCAGTGAACAACGGAGCAGAAACAGTAAATCTTTGTGTAGGGTTGTTGATTAGCTCCACGTTCCTGAGCCCTTTGTGCATGTGTGTGGGAGAGTATGTAAGTTATGTGTGTG
Organism: Istiophorus platypterus; assembly: GCA_016859345.1. Lineage (NCBI taxonomy): Eukaryota > Metazoa > Chordata > Actinopteri > Istiophoriformes > Istiophoridae > Istiophorus > Istiophorus platypterus. The sequence goes on from CM029115.1 coordinate 20,307,815, forward strand.
TGGTTGCTGATGTTAATGCCTTACCTTGCTGATATATCAAAACCCAGAAGGTGAGTCAGTTGAGAACCTAACTGACAAAGAGGGGAGTGTAAAAATGTGCCCTAGAATAGAAGTGTCAGTTCCAGGCATATATGGAGGTGTTTTATTGTATGTCTGGTTCTTTGCATGCATGTGGCTGTAGATGTTTCTTATTGTTATTTTAAAAGCAGCTTAAAAGTTCTTAATGTTGAGGTCATTTTTACATTTCAGTCCTAAGTATTTGCAGCATTCTTTTTCTTCTCCTTCCCATTTCCCTCTCTTCTCCTTCTTATGCTCTCTCCCTCCTTCTTTGGTGACTCATATTTACTCACACTCGCCTAAGGAGAAGCAAGTGGCCTCTAATTAACTCTTTTCCTCAGAATAGGATTCCTTTAAAACAAAGAAGAGTAACAAGTCTGCCATCTACAACCTTTTCTAGAAGTATTAAAGGAAAATAGAAATATAAGTTTTGTTACTTTTTCTAGCTTCAGGCTTTCCCTTCTGTTTCCTCATCCTTCCCTTTAAGGTCCCGAGTCCCTTTATCATCCTGCAGCTTCTGCTTCGCTCTTTTAGAGAGGGAATACTGCCAATTTTGTGCAGAAACACACATGCTACCTCTCAACGCTCCCGGACGTCCAGAATGTGTTGTTTGATGTGGTGGTCAGCGACTCATTTTTAACATAAAGATAGTCAGCTTCCTGTTTATTCCCAGTAGAAAAGGAAAGGATGAATTACGATAACTGGGTTGGTTTTACGGTGTGTTGATATAAATAAGTCATAGGAGTGGGCTTGTAGGAGGAATGTGACGAGAAAACAAGGGAAATGGGGGGAATCTATTTAAGGATGATATCTACAAACTTGTTGAACTCATTCAATCTCCCATCAGACTCTCCTGCACAGGCTGTTAAAACTTCCTGTGAACACAGCCTCAAGACAGCTTCCAGCTTCCCACAAGTGCCGTACCTTTCCTTCTGTTTCCTACCTAACGGTCCCCCCTACCACAAAAGGGAGATTTACAGAGGCAGGCATAGGGATGGAGGAAGGAAACTGAGCATAGAAACAGTACAGCTGTGAGAGTTTGACCATTGTCGATCATTTTCCTGCAATTGTTGGCTCAGTATTGATGACAAATTTATGACAAAAGATTTATAAAGACACACAGACAACAATGAAATCGCTGCTCAGACTTGTTTCCTCACTGTACACGGCCGTACCATGTTTTGCAGCTTGTGTGTAGTGTGTCATGCATAGAACGCATATATATATATATATATATATATATATATATATATATATATATATATATATAAAAATATAAATATAAATATAAATATAAATATAAATATAAATATAGCAAGTTGACCATTTATAAATTTGATATCATATTATATCATGCATGGCAAGAATCTGACTTCATACAATTTTTGACAGATTTTTTTTTTGTACAAAACATTGTAAAAAATTTATAATTTCATCCATAACGCTTAATGAAATAATGTAATAACTGACGTGTGCAAATCCAGTGACATTTATTAAAGGACATTTGGTGTTATTTATTTTTTTATTCTACTTCCAGCACCACTTTGAGCACCAATTGAGTCAAAGGCCACTTGAGCAGGCATGACCAGATCACTGGCATTATTCATCCTCCTTCCTGCTCTCTGCTGCTGCCTAGCGGACAATGTAAGTATCAGACCCATGTCATGAGGGGACCATATGTGTGGTTTTGCATGCTTCAGCCCATTAACTACAAAATCCTGCACACTTAGTGGTTTAGTGGTTTATAATCATGCTTTATAATACATCTGAGCATACACTGTGTTTCACCTTGGTGGTGCCACTAGTGTTTGTCCAAAACTTCAACATTCAAGACTTAAGACTCCGCTGCTGAACAGCAACATTTTGAATGCAAAAAGCTACTCATCAAATCTTTTAACTGAATAAGAATTATTTGATTTTGAAACAATATAGCTCAGAAACTCACTGCTGTCCTTCAGCCATCTCTCATATCTTGGATTTTGGAGCATTGCTGTACCGTGTGTACCAACAAGTGATGTTTGACTGAAACCTAAGGGCAGCTAAATCTCGATCGGAATGGAATTCCCACCGTAGGTGGAGCAAGTTTCAAGCTTCTGCGAGTTTGTTTTCATAGCATCCCAGAGAAATTTAATAAAAGCACTGGCTGCCTCGTTTGGAAACCACCACCATGCAACCTGTTCCCCTCCGCTCTGTGTTTGACTGCTCTTTTCTGTTGCAGGTGAAGCTGCTCCGCACTAAAAGAGGGACTCGTTTTTACAGAGGTGAGCCTGAAAGGCAGCCAGCTAGACGGAGGCTTATGATTATTCATGTCCAGAAGTCTTCACCTTCCTTTGACACGTCCTGTGAGCCCAATCACACTCTTTCTTCTCTAATAACACCATCACCATCCTCACGTTCCTTTACATCTCTGTAGTGATTCATGTGTTTGTGTTCCTCTCAGTTTTTCATCCCTTCATGTCTATAACTCCTCTTATATGTGACACTGATTCAGTTTTGCCTGTTTTTGATTGGCTGTATACTTATTTTTTTTTGTTCCTGTGTGTGCGTGTGTTTGTGTGTGCTCACAGTACATTGTGTGGATAGTGACACATCAGCAGTGCGTAGTTTTGGGGACACATGGCTGCGATGGAGGGGACGGCGTGTGGAGTATTGCCACTGTGCGAGGAGAGGACGAGAGCGTTGTCATGTTGTGCCCGTCATCAGTGAGTGGGATATGAATGCACAGACACACAAAAACATGTGGACTGGCTGACTTACTTTTCTTACTTTCTTTGTTTGCAATGCGCAGATCATCATTTTGTGTTGTTACTTTGTCTGTCAATCAGCTTGCTCGTCCTTCTAACCTCGTCCTTCTAACCTCACTGTCTTTCATTACTTCATTTTACCTCAAACCTTGCTATGAAAACCTCAGATAGTTATTTTTTTCTTGCCTTTCCTCACTCACGTGTCCATATCTCTGTTATTTCGGGGCATCCAAGTGAAGAGGTGTTCGGTTTTTGTGTCTTTGAGTGGGTGTAGTTTAGTCTGACATACTCTTGCCAGACCAGGCCTTGTGTACACTTTCAACCCCAATGATTGCCCCTCCCTCAGACAAATTAAAACCACATTTTCAGCCTGCGCCGTCTGTGAGCTCATTCCTCTGGCAGCGAGTGGGGTGCTGTTATTCTGGACGCTAGACCTTATGAAATTTTGAAATAATAAATGAAAAACCGTCCGGTGATGGCCTGAAACCATTTCAGCTCTAGAAAGAAACCCTGGGCATAACAGTATATTTTTACCGTGGAGCTGCAGAGACATTGCTATTGAGAAACGAGGTCTGGATGAACAATGCACACAGACTTTACTACTACGTCAAATGTGACACACAAGCGAAACTCACAAAATTAATTCTCTGTCTACACAAGCAGCCATGGACAATCAATCACATTCTGATTATACAAATTGTTTTGTTGGCTGACGAACTGGATGACATATTACTGACTAACTTGGTCTTTGTCTGCCCTGTTTTCAGATTGCTATGCATCTCAGTGTTATAACGGAGGAACCTGCAAGGAGGCCGTGTACTCTTCGGACTACATTTGCCAGTGTCCCGAAGGCTTCACTGGGACTCGATGTGAAATCAGTAAGTACACAACAAACTCTTCAATATAGGCCACGATTATTTCTGTTATTTATTCAACCACCAGTTTTTTTCTCAATTATTTGAAAAAAATTTTTCTTCCAAAATGTGAGAAAATTGTGATTTTTGGGGGGGGGCATTACAGTTTTCCAGAATGCAATGTGACATCCATTTTTAACAGTCCAAAACCTGAATATAACAGAGAAAAGAAGAAAATCCTCATAATTCAGATGCTAGAGCCAGAGGATAAGTGCAGATTAATATTCAGTTGACTGACCAATCAGTTACTTGACTTAATACTTCAGCTCTACTTTAAACTTTTTAAGACTCCCTGTGCTGCAACGTGTCCAAGCTGGGTATTCCTGTTTGTCTAGTGTTCCCATATGTTTTACTTTAAAGCAAGGGTAACACCCAGCCATGTCCAGAGCAGGTTGCCTAACACTGATTAAAAGGTTCTATGAACTAGCTAGTGACGCCTGATAAGGTCACAGTCTGACTGAGTGACTCATGCAGAGGTGTCATGGGTCTGTGGTTTGGAGGGAAGAAGGAAAGATCATAAACAATGGAAAGAAATTCTGGGATATAAAAGTCTGTGTGTCTGTGGCCAAAATTTGGAGGCCCTAGGTACACCCCACCCTTTCAGCTGGATATTTACACAATCCCCAGCCAATTGAGTTCAGCAAAAGAGTAATGAAGGCCAGAGTAAATAAATCTCAATGCACTAGCAATAATCATAGTTTATGATTGGTCATTGTTTTAAGCCACTAATTGGAAAACTGTGATAGAAATGCCAACAGAACACAAATTGTGTTTGGTGTATTATGAAAGAAATAATAATGTTTTCATAACTTGTCAAAATATTTTGAATGGCTTAAGTTTTCCAGATGCAGTACATGTGTTTTAATGTATCAGAATAAAGGAACAATGTTAGTTAATAGAGTGATATGAGTCCCGTATGTGAATAAGTGACACTATATTCAGTTCAACCGTGTCTCTTTCTCTGACAGATACCAATGAGAAGTGTGTTGTGGGCCAGGGTGAAGGGTATCGTGGCACATGGAGTATCAGCAATACAGGAGCAGAGTGCATCAACTGGAATGCAACATCCCTGAGAGGAAAGAGGTTCACGGCCAGGAAAGCGGACGCCAACAGCCTTGGACTGGGCAATCACAACTTCTGCAGGTATGTGACCAGTGTGAAGCATCTGTAGAAATAAGCGGCAATTATTCACTGTGTCCATGCAATTAAGTCAAGGAGGGGCTCTGATAAACCAAAACACATTGAGATTTTGGTTGACCCTAGATGAATGATTCATTGATTGCTTCATGACACTATAGCAATGTGGCAAGGACTAGGTGGGAATGCTCCTATGTATACACAGTATAAATATAAGGAGACCAAATGCTTACAGAACCTGGAATCAAAGGTGAATTGGTGCATTGTCAGGAAAACAAGCAGAAAAAAAAAATCCAAACATAAGACCTGGATGATATGACACTATTTCTAATTTTGCAAAACCTTGTTGGGATGATGCATTTCAAGACTGTTCGTTTTAGGATGTAGGTGATCCATGAACATATGCATTTACTCTTTGCTTTTGTCTTTCTTTTTCCCCCTCAGGAACCCTGACAATGACAACAGTCCTTGGTGTTACGTCTATAAAAGCACTCAGATTGCCTGGGAGTTCTGTTCTTTGCCCAAATGTCCAGAAGGTACAGCTTTAAAAGAAGCAAATACTCAGTAACCTGAAATACTGAAGAGTAAAAACTTAATTGTTTTTTTTTTTGTTGTGTTTGGGAGCAGAGAAGTACAGAGACTGTGTTCAGGGCTCCGGTCAGTCCTACAGAGGAACAAAATCTGTCACTAAGAGTGGCTCTCGCTGTCTCCCGTGGGACTCTCCTGCTATCAAGCACAAGCGTAACAATGCTTGGAGATCTGACGCTTTGGACCTGGGGCTGGGCAACCACAACTTCTGCAGGTAGAGATTCCAGAATACACAGTATGATAAAACTAACACACGTGGGAGGTTCCCGTCACATGAGGGAAGGATCAGAAAAACTCACGTTTTCCATTTCCTCCTCCTTTATCCAACAGGAATCCAGATGATGATGCAGGTCCATGGTGCCACACCTACAAGAACCTGGAGCTGACCTGGGAGCTGTGTGACTTACCGAAATGCTGTTAGTTACCTTATTTTATTGGTTTGATTTTGTAGAGATGGTGGATTATAGAAGTAACATGATTCAGACTGATGCAAGAAGTCAGCTACCTATAGAGGTATGGGAACTAAAATCTTCCATGTTAACAGACTGCCCATACTTGTCACCTCCTTTTTAGTGAGACGTCCATCTATCATCGCCACTTTCAACCCACGTGCACCCTCCACTTCAGGTAATAACAGAGGTAGGATGTCCTCACATCCGATGAAAATCACCCGGAGTCAATTTCCTGTGATCTATTTGGTGTGTAGTAATTTTATTGTTATTTAACAATCGTCCTGTCCTCTCTGTAGTGACCTGTGGCCAGCGTTTAGATAACACCCTAAACCGCCCAGCCTACCGCATATTCGGGGGCAGATACAGCGACATCACGGACCAGCCATGGCAGGCTGCCATTAACGTTTATCAGGCCCGCACTAGAAAACACTTTCACCGATGTGGAGGCATCCTCATTGACTCCTGTTGGATCCTGTCCGCTGCACACTGCTTCGAGGAAAGGTAGGAAAGACTCTTATCCTGACTCAATTTGCATCATTTAAAATTTTTGCTATGTGACATTCACATGTTTTTCCTTATCTTTTTCAGAGAGAAAGCAGAAAAGTTGGAGGTAATCTTGGGACGAACCTTTCGGAAGCAGACTTCTGACAGCGAGCAGATTTTCAAGGTTGAGAAATACTGGATCCATGAGAAATTTGACAATGAAACTTATGACAATGACATTGGTGAGTGAACAGCTCAAGAGACACTAATCATACAATCTTTCACTTTTTTTTGCATAAATATAGAAAATATATGACTCTTTACTGAAAACCTTGTTTCATCAAAATATCAAATTTTTTTTATAAACTAAGAAAATGGCATTTTGAAACAGAGTTTATGCATCAAATGCTATGAAGTGAGTGATGAAAACTGAAGGAGCCATTTTAGTTGTTATGTTCTCCCCCAGCAGCAACAATATGTAACCTTAAGTGGGCAGCAAATGTGGGCAGCTTGTTAAATCATCCTTCAGTCATCATCCAACATTTCCCCAATGCATCACCTTGACTTTGCTGTGGTCACTTTCCACTTGCAGCTCTCCTGAAGCTGAAGACGGACTCAGGCATTTGTGCTGTAAACTCTCCAGAGGTTCTTCCGGCGTGTCTGCCCGATCCTGGGCTGACGCTGCCCAATTGGAGCGAGTGCGAGATCTCAGGCTATGGGAGAGACGAGGAATGTAAGTGAAGATCCCACCCGATTTATGGAATTTTTTCTCATTTTGCAGAGCCTCAGTTGTGTCAGTGAAACCTAGTTGACTGACCAGCAGAGGGCAGGGTAAGCTGAAGTAATATTTTTAACCATCTCCACAGTTTCTCCAGTGTACTCTGAGCGTGTTAAGAGAGGTTTCGTTCGCCTGTGGCCCAATGAGCGCTGTGTCCCAGATGTGCTGTCCGGACGTCTGGTCACCAAAAACATGCTGTGTGCCGGTGATACCCGAGGCCATGACGACGCCTGCAAGGTGAGAACACCTGATTTTTGAACTTTTTTTCCTCATTAATTCTCTGCTGATGAAATTACCCAGTCTAATTTTTCCTTTCTCCCTCCATTTTTTCCTCCTGAACCTCACCCACAGGGCGACTCCGGTGGCCCTCTTGTGTGCCGTAGCAATGACAGGATGACTCTGATGGGCGTGATCAGCTGGGGCGACGGGTGCGGGCAGAAGGATAAGCCTGGGGTCTACACCCGCGTCACCAATTACATCGACTGGATCAACAGGAAAATTAAGGCAAACCTGGTCTAAAGTAAGAGAGACTGCAGAAGAAGATGTTGTTGGATAATCATACCCATAAGCACAATGGGTAAAAGAGCAATAAGAGATATGTTTATCATTGGGAGGATAGACAGGGAGGTCCCCAGGACACTCGGGACTCTTGTTCATCTGTTGTTCTAAATCCAAACTGATGGAGGATTTTAACCAGCAGGACCACTCCTACTGATTCACAAGGAGAACCTCAGTCATGAGTTTTCATGCGCAATGTTGCTCAGTGTTGTCAAGTTTTCTGTTCTTTACTGTGTTAAATGCGACAGCATATATGGACAGAAACACAGAACGAGCTTATTTTCTTTCTTTTTTATACACAAAAAAAGTTTTCACCTGTTTTCTCAATATTGCCTCCACCAAACTGGGGGTTCGGGCAGTGAATCTAACAGGAGAAATAGGAAATATCACAACAGTCCTCTGTGCTCTGGGCTGGCTTTATGGTGGTTTATACAAAAAAGTCACAGTGGTAGACTGCAGGCCAGTAGCATTTCCAATCCCGAAGAATAACCAGTCAACACAGGCATTCCACTTTGTGTAGTACACTTAGGTGGTATGAATGTTTTTGCCAATTTAAAGGACATTGGTTTAAAGGTTTCTTGCAAAGACCGTGTGACAGTCTTGTCTTCTAGATATAAAGGGGTCTTGGCTTAATTAAATTTAATGCAAAATGTTCACACATTTGTTTACTTTTGGGCTTGAGAGATTCCAGACCTTTATTTAAACCACAAAACATATTGTATCTGCTGGTTCAGATTCTGCTTGTTTTTAGCAGTTTTCTATCCTTTTGCCATCTTGTGCATGGGAATATATTTGGACGGGTGGAAGCAGGAGCCACTGATCTCCATTCAACAAACCCACGTATTTTTCCTTCTTGTCACTATTGAGGAAGAGCAAAAAATGTTTTTGAATTCTAAAGCACTTCACCCCAAGACACCTGGGTTGAGCCCAGTGTGTATATAACATTTATATTGTCTGATTATTGTTTTTATATTGAAAATGACGGATGTGGAATGCTTTCTCTGTTCTGCATTAAATTGCTTATTGACTGCAAAGCATAACAAATTCACTTTGTTCTGTGATAGACTCTCAAGATAAGCTGGGTTTTAGATGTTTTGTGCTAAGTTACTATTTATACGTATTTTGTATTGCTTTGTAGAAACTTTAATATGTACTGTGTGTACTGTAGCTTAATAATTTATTTTCACTGTTATGGAAAAATTTGGGAATGTATTCCTTTTTCAATAAATAATATTTGGAATGAATCTCTTCATGCGTCATGCCTTTGGAATATTTTTTCCCAGTCAATCCTTATTTTCCTTTGGAATGCATATAGTATCTATCTATCTATCTATCTATCTATCTATCTATCTATCTATCTATCTATCTATCTATCTATCTATCTATCTATCTATCTATCTATCTATCTATCTATCTATCTATCTATCTATCTATCTATCTATCTATCTATCTATCTATCTATCTATCCATTTGATAAGTTAGTTATACTATGGCAGTTTAAGGATCACTTGAGTAATAGTAATACTTATTTTACAAAAAGACTACGTTTATCAGCCTTTTTATGAAATTAAGTTTCATCACTGTCAAAACTATGAGCATAATATTCTCTCAGCATGATGCAAAATTAAAAAATGCCAACGTTTCTTGGTGGAGTTATTTTTTATCATAACATTTTTGTTTCAACATTCACTTAAATCTCTTATTCTGGAACATTACTGGAGCTTTTCCAAATTTGTGAACTATTACTGCAACACCCATAAATCAGAAAAAAAGACTCTGTCTTTAATATTTATGTCTAATGTTTCAGATGAATTCACAGTTTAATTATTATCAAACAGCATTGCCACTGTCAGATAAAGGATCTGGTTCACTTCCGTTTACAGATAAGGAGTGTGAGAGGCTGTCTGTCTTTCCAATTGTGTTTTCTAGATCTCAGCCCCCTTTTAAAATTATTTTCAAGCCTTTACTTTTATGTATTGTGATCTAATGGACAAGGGAACCCCCTAGTGCAATGTCAGGTTGTACTATACCCAACTGTACTGTACTTTTAGCCTTTGTGAGCTAATGAGGGTCTCTTGAGATCCAATGATCCAGTGTACACCAACATATCAAACATTTGATGGCAGATGGAAAACACAGGTGTCATTTTTCATTTGAAGCTAAAGACATTAAATTCAGTTGGTAATATGACCATTCACAGTAGGGAAATTTTCAGCCATGTTTGAGCTGTGCATTAACTGCAGCTCATTAAATGGCAGACAGCAGCAGGGGAAGCTGTCCGTCTGACATAGGTAGGAAATGCAAATGAGATCAGCTAGAACTGCTCTTCACGTCCTCTCTTTATCACACACTTTCAATCTTTAAAACCAGTTGAATCCAAGAACCGGAACAAAGACAATTCCTCATGACTTGAGCTGTGAGAATCAACCCGGAATCATGACGATGGTAAAGTGCATTTTAATTGTTGTCATATTTCGGTTTACAGTTTGGTAACTTTAAAGTGAAATGAGCAGGTATTGTTGATGTTAGGGTTTTATTATTGATGCAACTAAATACTGTGTCAATCTTCAATGTAGTTATTTACCTTACCTTTTTTCTGTTGGAGTTCTCAATTGGCAAAGTATATGACTACAGCTACACTGCTAAAAGTTGTGATTGTGTGAGAGTGTGAAGACAAACAATAAACTAGTGTTTGCAGATAACATGAAAGTCAGAACATCCACAGGCATCGGTCATGATAAAGTTCATTCTCTTCTACATTTGCCTTTTGTTCAAAAGTCCTCCATCAAATCAGTTTCCGACAAAGTTGAATTTATTCGATTTTTAATCAATCATATTTCTTGTGTAATTTACCAGGATATTGATTATAAAATTGAAATACGACTGATACAAGTGTTATTTTTGATTAGATTTAGATTAAGCAGTATCTGCTTTTTGTCTCAGGCGTTAAAGTATTAAAATTTTGCAGATTTTGTAAATTTCAAATTCAAATAAATTGGAAATCAGAGCAGAGCAACAACAAACATACTGTAAGTACATGATTTATATCTAGTAGACCAAATAGTGTCACTTCGACATACTTGTATGTAGCATGTCAAGCTTCTTATTTAGTTTGTTTTGGGATTTGAACAATATTTATATTCAAAATGCAGTTACTTTTCCTCCCAGTGGAGTCACTTTCTCATAATAGATTTCAGATGCTTTTTTTCTTTTTCAGCAAATATGACCATGCAGTAGTCTGTGCTTTTGTTTAATGTTGGTCTTGATCTTTTTGTGCAGTTTAAATTCTGTTGGGGCGAATATTCACGAATTTCTCGGCGACTCTGGTGTGTCACAGGAAAATTTGTATTCTATTTTAAAGTGAAACCTGAAAATGGCATGTTTGCTCATATAGTTTTCTGTATCAATAGACAAGTACTCTCTATTTGGTATTAGTGATATCAAACTACAGAAGTGTTTTTGGATGGGTTTCGGTGACACAAAATTCATGTTGCGGTCTTATAAGAGTTCAGTTTCCCTTCAACTAGTTCTAGGAGTTTATACAGATAAATGTTTGGTGGTCAGAGGAGTGCCTGGTACTGTATGTTTACACGCTAAAAACCATTTGATAAAAAATACAGATAAGAAGTATGGTGTGTCAGTGTGCTAAAGCTGCTCTAGAAAAGGCAGAAATGACAGTGTGAACAAAGTCTTTGTTTGGTCACCTTTGCCCTTAAACTGAAAAATATCATATTACAGTAAGCAACTTCCTGCCCATGGAGTATGTACAATAACTGATATTCAGCACATGTAGTGTATGACTGTCTGCGCAGTACAAAAATTCAAATTATAGTAAAGCAACTGGTTCATTTTTTGTTCATATCTAACATAACTGCTTGTGATAAAAACAGATACACTATTTCTATTGTCTAACTGGTGAAGTATTTGAATGTCTGACTAGTCAGACAGGCAGGTGTGTCTTGTCCTTGTTTGCATCAGATTCCACTTCACCGCGACACAACTTTTTCCTTTTTCCTCCTGTTCGCTCCCCGAGCCACTGACAACACTTTTCACCGCGACTGTATGGGTGAAGTTATTTATTTATTTATTTTTAGATTTCCCACCATAGGGATGGTACAGCAGGTAGCGGTTCAACAATTTGGTCGAGACAAAGTGTAACAATGTCAACGTAACTTGACGTGACCTTCCTTGAAATGCAGGTATTTTTGGTTCATGAAGTAAAGGTCATAAATAGCAGAAAGCTGATGCAGTTCTTTTTTATCACCTCCCAACCACCTCATTTATAAACAGAAAATCAACTGTTTTCTGACATTTGGTCTGCCAGTGTGTGACAGATCTAAACTCCGCAGTTCCTTCCTGTCTACCTTTCACTCTGTCTGTAATCATTTACTTTGCATCAACACTTCCTCCATCGCAGCCTGGCACTGTGGGAAAACAGAGCTGCTATCACTCAACTTCCTGATTTTTGCTTGACGTGTGTGTTCATCTCAGCCTCCCCCTGCTAAACTCAGTCACATCCCCACAGATGTACTTCACTGTGATTTAACTGAGTTTCTACTTTCAAACAGCACTGATTTCAAATAAACTGCAGCAGCATTTAAAATCCATAGAGATGAGATAAAGAAAAGATTCACAAAGAGAAAATGAGTTACTGTGAGAACACTGAAACTCTGATTTCAAGTTTATATATATATGTGTGTGTGTATGTGTGTGTGTGCACGCACGCACGTGTGTGTGTGTACACATTGATAATGATCTTATAATTATACTGTGATAAGGTATCATTTATCATGTGTTTAAATGGAGCTTAAAATGCTACCTAGGGTGTTAAAATAAAGTTGTTGTTTTTTTTAACTCTAGAAAATCCACTACTGTGGCAAATAAAGCTCTATTGTTGTTGCGTGACCCTCCCCAAAAGAAACCAGTGACTGCTGTTTACTAAAAGTAAATGATTACTAGCTTGGCATGCAGCTAAGATTGTTTATCTCTGTGAGATCTCTGAACCTGAGGTTTCTATGTTTTTCAGAGCTTCTTTGGAAAACTGAAAAGCCTGTAAGTATAATAACTATTAGTAAAACCTTGCTGGTTTTTCTGTTGATTTATAATGCGTGAAATAAAATACATCTGCATCTCTCCTCTCCTCTTTCCCTCAGACACAGTGGACCTCCGGCTCCACCCAGAAGAACAGGTGAGATTGAACCTCACTTTAGAATGAAAGGGAAATGTTTTGATTCCTCTTGTCTTTATTTCTTCACTGGGTCACAGACTACATTGCCTTATCAGTGTCTTATTTTTAATCTGTTTCAGATAACAAGGCAGGGTTTGGGTGGCCTCAGGATGAGTTTGTAAGTAGAAAGACAACAAGTTCCTGAATCTCTGCTTTTACAGCTTTTATCCACGTTGCTGAAGGCGCTACATGTGGCTATTTTTTTTAACATCTTCAGCTCATCCTTATGACATTATAACCATATTTCTCCATTGATGGATTTCTGAATGGGCCTACTGGGCACAGGCCCAGGGGCCCAAGTGGATTCTGTTAACATTTATTGTTGGAAAGTTCATTAAACCATTACAAAGAGACACAAAACAACCACAGAGTGATTCAAAAACAACTACAAAAGGTACAAAATTAGAACAAAGAAAAACAAAATGACTACAAAGACACATAAAATGACTATAAAAGACACACACAAAAACTATAAACAGATGCAAAACAACTAATAACAGATGCAAGACAACTACTAAGAATTGTAAAACAAATACAAAAAGAATGGCTGCAAAAGTAGTAAAAAGGACTACAAAGAGACACTAAACAACTTAGTGAGACAAAACACTTCAAAACATGTAAGCAATGAAAAAAAGATGTAAAATTATTGCACAGACAGGACAACTCCAAAAACACATAAAGTGAGTCCGAAGAGAAAGAACAACTAGAGCCTCTGTTTTAGAGGATGCGTTTCTCTGGAGGAGAGGTGGAGGGGTTGTACCCACAGGCCAATTGTCTCATATTCCATCCCTACATTTCCCATTAGCATTGTAGCTTCTTTTTTGTTTCTTTTTCTGAGACACTTTATTGCTGCTTGTTCTTCCCCATGTTTCATCTTTAATGTTACTTTACTGTGGAGGATTACCGTTTAAGAAAAGATCTAAATCATTCTTTCCATTGACCTTTAACTTAGTCATCAGCTAAAGCTATGCTGGGTATATTAGTAAAACACCAGCAGATTTTACACCGCTGTGCACAATATATTGTAAAATGCTGACACGGGCCTTCCAGTCTTTTTTGCTGTGGTCTCACTCGACTGGAACACTCATACTAATGCCTCTGAATGAATGTGGTGATAAAACTTTCCTAGAACGCAAGATGCGTGAACCTTTAAAGCAATTTCATATTTTCTTATGGCAGGATGATGAGGAAGGTGATATGTATGAAGCACCTCCCTGTGAACGCCCGGCTATGAAGGTCCCACAGAGACAAGTGGAGGAGAACGTTTATCTGGGTAACAGTACTACACTGACTGGCTACAGAAAATAGAGCTGGGGTATAAACAGTTAAAAGCCCTGTGAACCAGAGATAATATAGGACTAACCTTTTCCCTGTAATTCTATTAATTGACGCCTATTTTTGCAGAGAGGACATCCAGTCCTGCTGTTCCACAGAGGCAGGCTGCTCCTCCACCCAGGCCAGGAAAACCCTTGGTAACTTCTCTCTGTGTCTCTGCATCTGCCAGGACATTTCAAGAGTGGTTTAGGACGTTGCATTTGTTTTGATTAACCGATATCACCTCTGTTGTTCAGAAACCTCTACAGCGCACTGACGTTTTCTGCTACGAACCCAACACCAAGAAACGTGAGTGATTCACGTGCATTCATCACGGTGTATTTGATGATTTTGTTCATTTATTGTAACACCCACCTCTCCTAAACTCTCTAACCCTTCTCTTCAATGTGATACAATGACATCCTCCACCCTCCCAGCACCTGAGATAGATAGAAATGAAAAACCTGGGAGAAACAAGATGATGCCCCCTCCACCGGTCCGCTCTGTTCCTGCTCCAGTCCCTGCGTCCAACACGGAAGAGGGTGTGGTAATCACACAAAAATAAGCCATTCATAGACTGAATTCACCAGAATTTAAATGACTGTTTACTCAGAAGAAGGTGAATGTCTTAATATATGTTTTATTCGTCATGTGCTATTTACCAAAAACTGGTTGCTGGTGCTTCTGGTCTATTGTCTTATACAGCTTTCCCAGGAAAAAAATGCCACAGTGCACAGTCAGGAAATATTGTGTTCAGTGTTTCCTGTAACAACAGCAGTTTGGAATAAATAAATGCAGAATTGGAAGGTTACTGTAAATTAAGCAGCAGAAACAAAGAGGAGAGTGCCACCTGCTGTACTGTCACTGATGTGCACCTTGCATGCCTCAAGAACTCAGCTTTATTAGCAAACTGATTGCAGAATCTTGTCTGCAAGAACTCCAAAGCAATTGCCATTTGGCACTAGATGTGTTGCCAAAATTAAGAATTTTAAAAGATGAGGGACAAGTCCAATGTCTCACGGAGGAGATGATTATTTCCACACACTCTGGGCTTCACCCAGTCATCCAAAACTTCAGATCAAAGGTCATGATCTCAGATTCTCTGCTTGAATTTTCTTCCTGGCTTCACTCTTGTGATGCCTGGAAACATCCATTTATTACGAATTCCTGAATACTATTACAAATTCCTGAAACTTTCCTGAAACTTTTCCAAATAGTCTTACCAAGCATAGTTAGGAAGAAAACACTAGAAAACTGGAAATTATATATAAATGACCCTTATACCAAATGGTAGGAGAAGTACTCAGGACTTTTACTTAAGTAAAAGTAGTAATACCACAGTGAAGAAATATTGTACTACAAGTAAACGTCCTGCTGTGAAAATTTTACTTAAGTAAAATTACAGAATTGGTAGTTTTAAAACATGTTTAAAGTAGCCTACCAAAAGTGAAAATACTCCTCATGCAGAATGGACCATTTCTAAATAATGGATATCAAATTATGGGTGGTAATCATGCACTCAGTAAAGGTGGGGTTAGTTTTAATCACTTTATATACAACTGGGTAGCTTGTGTCTTATCTTATCTAAGCTTAAAAGAATACACAATAATGCATTTTTTCATTGATCATATTTTGTATTATTAATCAGAATCTATAAAATAACTATATATCATGTAAATCTAGTGAAGTAAAAAGTACAATATTTGACTCTGAACTGTAGTGGAGTAGAAGTAAGTAAGTAAGTTGTGAAAGTACTTCAAAATCTTACTTAGGTATGGTATTTCAGTAAATGTAATTAGTTAATGTATTAGGGAAAAAAGAGAAACTTGAGGATTTATCCTTTAACAAATTCATTAATTAACAAATTGACTGAATAGATGGCTCATTCTCTGGTTGACTGTGTTTGACTATGAGGTCTTTTGACTGAGAGGTCAGATTGTTGTCCCTTATAAACAATTTTTGAGGCCTTTCCCTACCTCTAGAGGCCACAACACAGAACACTGCCATTATTCTCTCTCTCTCTGCATTTTTAGATGTGTATCTGGATCCAAATGAAGAACAGGTGAGTTTAATTCACCAGCTTCATTCACAGGTCAGGGGACATGATTCACGTCTAGAAAAGTTGTCTAATACCAGAGGGGTTGCTAATTAGTGGCTATGTGTGGACACTAGTGGAAGCAGATAAGCAGGGATGGTGGCTGGACAACTGTGCAGGCCATGGCATTCAGATGAAAATGCTTATCAGGCCAGTTGGGCCAATCACACATGGATTAGTGACCGGGTCTACCGGGCACAGGCTGAAAGGCCCAAGAGGCCATGGCATCTGTTTGAAGTGACTATTTTCTGACTTTTTTGTTGAAAAGGCACAGAGCTCAGGTTAGAGTTTGATCTACTGATGGGGTGTTGTAGTGTTTTGTATACTATCTGTGCAGGGTAGTGCAAGGCAGCGTCTCTTCACCTCCAGTGTGAACAAAATACTGCAGAACACTCCAGTGAAATTCCACTTAAAGAGTCGTAAAATGACTACAGACAGCATCTCTCTCAGTCCGAGGGTCTTGCTGTGTAGGAGGTGCGAGGGGGAATCTGTAACACGTCTTTGCCCAGGGCCCCATTGTTTCATAATATGTCCATAGAAGACGTAAGGCCTGGTTAAGCAGTCAATTACCTGCTGTATCTTGGGTGAAGGAAGGATTCAAAGACAATTTAGGTTGTAGATTTATGACGGGGCAAACTGACACCTAGTGCGGCGCCTGTAAGACCATTCAGACTTTAGTTCAGTCAGAGAAACTTACACCATGGAAGTGATGATTTATTGCAAATGGTTAAACAGTTTGCAGAAAAGGCTTTCGTCTAAGAGGGAATTCTCAAAGAATCCGAATGGCAACGAGGGAACTTTTCACCCTTTGATGAACATGAGAAAACGAACGATGAATCATAGATAAATCTGTAAAGCCAAACACTTAATACATTAGGAAGAGGCAGCAAACGGCCTTGGCATGAGCATATCATGGCCATACTGTTCACCTGCATGATTATGATTGGATGTTACCAGCCACATAGATGTGAATGAGCCAGTCATTGCCAAGCCTGAATGAAACAGCTCATGTTAGTCAAGGAATACAACCGTGACTAGGAATGCTCACCCAACTTGCATATTATACTCACCATGTATACATATGCTCCTATGCTTTATCTTGATTCAACATTATTGTCCTTTTCTGTTCCAGGAAGATAATGACGACCTGTATTTAGAACCAACAGCAGGTAGGTTCAGTAACACAGGAACCTGCTCTAGGATGTTTGATGAGGGAGTGATTGTCCGACGGCAACAGTTACTTGATCTACTTTGAAATGTTCAAAAGACAAAGCAAGCAGATTCCATTTCCGGATGACGGAAAGCATGATAAAAAACGAGGATCTCTCTTCTTCCTGCTCCTCAGCTTGCGCTCCTGCCCCACGTGGGCTGATGAGGATGCCCCCATCTCCCAAGACAGTGCTTGTACCTTCTCCCATGTAAGTCCACCGCACCCTGAGTCAGAGCAGCTTTCATCCTGCTACCTGACCAGAACATGGGGGTGTGCACTACCTGTGAAATAACCTGTGATATAATCAGTCTGCGTAGCATCATAGTCCACGTCCCATCAGACTATGATGCTGGTTTGTTTTTGAAGAAAAATGTAAAAATGCATTATACAGTACATTCCTGGCACTAAGCATGCAGCGAAAATGAAGATTCTCTCTCTATCTGCAGGATGAAGCCTCCTGTTCCCAGAGCTAAGTCTGTGAGTGTGTCTGTTCATCTAAGTGCTTAGTTTTATCATTTCCTTATTCTCAAGCTCTGTCCTAATTTAAAGTAAGAATGTTGAGATAAACACTGAATTAGAATTTTTTAGGGGGGTTTCCATTCCCTATCTAGGAAATTATGCTCAGCTTGTGAATATGGGACAGCAGTAACATCTATTTCCTCCCTTTCAGAATTCATTCTTACCTTCCTTGAATGAGGCAAAAACAGGTAAAGATAACATTTTCTCTACTCCTTAAAAGTGATCAAATGTCAGTACAAACCGCACCCGAAAGTAATTATTTTGATCATGACGATGATAAACGGTGCATATCTTTCCTCTATAGCTCCTTCAGTCGAAGCGAGACGTGCCACATTTCCTACAAAACTGCCTCCACCTACTCCCAGTGTTAAGCCCCCTCTCCCAGCAAACCTGAAAGAAGCTAAACCCAGGTAAGACGTGAATAATACTCAGAGGTCGGGGATGTTCGTTAGACAGATGGAAGATCAGTTAAAAGTGGTAAAACTGCAATGATGTGTGTTCATTTCTAGCCTTTTTTTTGCAGCTGACCCCATCTGCAACAGTATGTATACATGAATTAAAGTCAGTGTATAACATGGGCCTTGCTGTCTTTATTCTAGCCCTCCAAATCATCCTATGGCTGGCACTAAGCCTGTAGGTAAGCTCACATTTTTCAAAAAGAGGTTTGCTTCTTTTTTAATCCTGAGGGCTGACTGTGATCATTTGGAGTCTGCTTAGATTCTTCACTTAATCCAAATATTGCATGGATCTTACTTGACTTTTTTTTTTTTAAACCATCTGTCTGTTGCTAAATATGGATTTGCCAACCGTGCACTTGTCAAATAAAATGTTTTCTATTTTGTTTTAAGCCTCCTTTGGGGGTATGAGGGCAACCAAACAATCTGGGAATGAGGTATGGTGTCTATCACAGAAAATCTGATGTGACTTATTAAGCACCAGTGGCGAAAGAAGTACCTTTACTCAAGTGAAAGTATAAATACAACAGTGTAAATATATACCACTGCAAGTAGCAGTCTGGCATTCAGAAGTGCACTTAAGTTGAAGTTACAAAAAAAGAAAAGGTCTTAAAGTATTAAAGTATTAAAAGTAAAAGTACTTGGCACCTAGTGACTGATATATTATATGTCATATCATAAATGACATCATTTGATGTTAATAATGATGCATCACTGTGTAAGTATTGTGAATGTATATACGGTATATACAGTTGTGAATGTATATACAGTTTGGTAGTTTAATCCAGTGGTTCACAAGCTAGTGGTATTGAATTGAACTGTCTTAATTTTTTTGAGATTTTTCTCTAATCCTTGCTTTTTGTGAAATATTGTATAATTTTACCTCTTTGGGCTTCAAACAAGGACTCAGACTTGGTAAAATATCTCTGGTGGAAATGAAAATAAATCACAGACATCTTTAACTTGTAATGTGGGGCCCAGAGTGGACACTGCTTTTTGTGTTGTATTCTACAACCTTTTTATATGATAATAGATAAGATAGGATCGGAGCAGATCAGGTTAAATGCATCTTTACTGGTCCTCCATTGGGAAAATTCAATTTGACACAGCAACTCAGGAGCATGTAGTTAACATTAAAAAAAAATACATGAATACCTATTTATCAGAAATCTGTAAAAATAAATAAATAAATAAAATGACACAGAAATAATAGATACAATAAAATGGATCTGTGTGTATATGCATCTTCAGTATTTGTGTGTACATACATACAATGTTTAATCTACAGTATTCATTTGAGAAGTAACTATAGCTGTCAGATAAATGTAGAGGAGAAAAAAGTTCAATATTTACCTATGAAGTTAGAGAGGAGTAGAAGTATAAAGTAGCATAAAAGCATCAAACCTTAAGTATAGTACTTGAGTAAATGTACTTAGTTACTTTCCACCACTGTTAAACACTGGTTTAAAGCTCTTAAATTGATATATGTATAATATGTCTTATCCCAGGGCAAAGAATGGTTTGCTGGAGACTGCAACAGAAAGACAGCTGAGGGACTCTTACAGAGGGTCAACAAGGTAAAACAAATAGACTAGTGTTTTACATCATTGTGAGTTAACAGCTAAGGATGACAGGGTTATATCAGCCACGACTAGTTTTAATTTCTTAGCAAACCGAGGGGCTTCAGGCAAGTCGTCATGTCAATTTGGCTCAGATTGTCAAGTTTTCCTGTTTGTACCCTCTTTTTCCTTGTTGATGTTGTAGGACGGCACCTTCCTCATCCGACACAGCTCAGCCCAGAATGCCCGCCAGCCGTATACCTTAGCTGTGCTCTACCAGCAGAAGGTGTACAATATTCCCATTCGCTTCCTGGGGGAGACCCAAGGCTACGCCCTTGGAAAAGAGGGCAAGAAGAACGAAGAGGTGAGGGCAAACAAGGCAGAGAGACAGGACGGAGAAGTAGAAGACAAGGAGAAGACTCTCGAAAAGATTGCAGCTTAGTAAGAATTTCAGGTTTTTCATCACCTCCCTCTCTCTATCTTTTTCTCTCTCTCTCAGATTTTCACCACTCTGGACGAGATGATTTCCCACCACAGAAAGAACAAGCTGCTTCTGATTGACAGCAAGAGCCAGGCCAAGCACACGGCGTATTTAACCCACCCTGCACGCCCTTGAAACTACACTACTACAGCCTCTCATCTGTTGTGTTCATATGAGCTATGTGGGGATAATTGCAGTGTTTGTAAGTTTCCGACTTGGAAATGCTGAAGGCTTAATGTGTCTCACTCACAAAGGTAAAATTACGACTCTGTGAAATCATTCATACAGCCGAAGTACTGTTTGTTATGTTTTTTGTTTTTTTAAATGCCGCTAATCCTACCAGCTGCTGTTCCACGACTCTTAGCAGCCATATGAAATGACAGCAGCACAAACCCAAAACATAACAGAGACCACTGAGTTCAGAAGTGTGAAAAAAGCGATTTCATCTCTGTTTTGCACCACGACTCATCATTTTTTGCAATAATTGCACAAGGTTAAGAGTTCCCCAGTGAGAAGGGAAATATGTCACTGTTTCACTGTAAAAATGCATCAGTTTCGATGTATCCGTCTTTGCATGGAATTCTCCCTGTCAGCTTTCTGCATTTCGCTGACTTTTAAATATACAAACAGTTTATTTCTGCTGTTATAAGATATCAAACCACATCACAAGTGCTCCCCAATCTGCAGCTATAATCTCCACCATCACTTTGAGTCTCCCACTGATTTCCATTTTCATGGTCATGCACGATGAGCTGTTGAGATAAACGTCTGTATGAATTGATAATTTTCCTTCAATCATGACTACAGATTTGGTGTGTGTCTTCTCCCTAGTTTAGTTTTTACTTTGATTCCTTTGATTTTGAATAGATTGTATATTACAGGTTCCTTTTTGGTGTGATATTGTAGATATTGTTCAATATAGATGATGAAATAAAAAAGAATCTGCTTAACATTGTTTTTCTTTTATTTCCTCATGGTTTCTATATATTTACTGTTGTTGACCAGCAACCGTTGATTAACCTGAATCCTATAACACAGACATTATCTGGGGTTTCATTTAGAGGCTTGAGTTCATTATGAAGGGCTAATACTTAATGAAGCCCTGTGTGTAAACTCAAACCTCCACTGATGTCTGACTTCAACTTGTGGTCAGTGTGGTTATCTAAGGATTTGTGGCTTTAACTGAGAAACCAGGAAGTATGTGTGGTCGTGTATATCCCTATTTATGTTTGTGTGTGTGTGTGTATGAGACGGCTTCCTCTGCAAACCATAAATCTTGGGCATGGCAGAAAGAATTAAGCGAATGTAAAAACAAAATAATCATTATTATCTGCTCACAGTACAGTTAAAATCTATCAATTTGATAATTGTGACCACTCTCTTCAAAGGGGATATCAGCTATTATAGGGACAAAAGAAAATCTCATAAACTTGAAATGATTGCCATTGAGAATGTGCATATTGATTATATCAAAATAGGTCACAATGCCAAATTATGGCTGTAATGTGCTTAAAAGTCATGAAATTACATAACATAATATGGCTGCTAAATTACTATACTTCCTTAAAAACGTGTTTATTTTAACACAGTTCTAAGTTATCTGATCATATTATGTGGTAGTACTCAGTGCAGGCTGCAAATGCAGAGGCTCATGCCAGCCATTGTATTTGCATAGGCCCATGGTGTAAATGAGCACTAAATAACTTCCTGGAGCCAGTGTAATTTGGCAGGTGGGTGTGGGGCGTCGTGTAGCTCTGTTACAGGATTACTGCAGGCATGACTCATATGTTCTCAGGATCCTGACCCCAACAACTCTGTGTGATTTGCAACATACAGCATAGTATGCAGCTCACCCTCCATGTCATGTAGAATCACTGATTGAGAGAGATGGGGGATGATATGCAACAAAGACCCCTGGCTGGACTCGAAGCAGGGACAATGCAATTGCATGGTCATTGTCTTAAACCACTTAGGCCACCAGGATGCCCCAGATCAGAGATTTTCATTAAGCATTTGATGATTGAAACATTATGTCATGGAAACCTATTGTCTCTTATCTATTACCATTTAAATCAACTGGAACATATCATCTGCTTTATCCACTCTATCAACATTTGAAACTACTGTACTAAACACTGTATATTACAACTATACGCTGTAAATACAACTGTTTCCAACAAATAATAATGAGAAACTTTATTTGTAAAGCAAGTTTCTTAATAAAATTACAAAGTGCTTTACAAGACAAAGAAAAAAAATTATGAAACAAAATAAGAAAAAGTGTTTATGCTGTAATGCATTAATGAGTTTTCAGTCCTTAAATGTGAAACCTTCTGTAGCTCATTTTATTGTGATTATAAATGTCTATACAGTACTTTTATGTGTTCCCTACATTTTACCGTCATCCAGTACTGGAAGTTAAAACCGTATGTGCAAGTCGAATCCTCTGGAACAGTAGCTTTTTGATTTCAAATGATGTCTGTGCTGACCACATCCTGCGAGTGATCCTTACTCACATCAGTTCTCTATAGGCCTTTGTTAATTAAATGAATTATTATTTTTGAGACCAGACACTGAACTTTACACGGTTTTCCATTTTAATTTCCATACGCAAAAAAACCTTACTCTCGTCATATGCATCTAGGACTGCAGAAGGTTTTTCTGGGTAACATATAGAGTGCAAAGCAAGACATCTAATCTTAACTGACTCTTAAGCTTATATATATATATATACACACACACATGCATACATATATTTATATTTACATATATATATATACATATATACATACATATACACATATATATATATATACATACATAGATATACACATACATGCATACATACTTATATACATACATATATATACATATATATACATATATACATACATACATATACACACACACACACACACACACACACACATATATACACGTGCATACATATATTTATATTTACATATATATACATATATACATACATATACACACACATATATATATACATACATAGATATACACATACATACACACATACTTAAATACATACATATATACATATATACAAACACACACATACACACACACACACATATATATATATATATATATATATATATATACAGACAGACAGACAGACAGAGACACACACACACACATATATATAAATGTGTGTGTGTTTCTGTATATATATATATATATATATATATATATATACATACATATATATATATATATGTATATATATATATGTATATATATATATATATATATATATATATATATATATATATATATATATATATATATATATATATATATGTATGTGCAACCTGCTGCTGCTGAAAAAAGATGATGGTAACACTGATGAGAGCTGAGAGCCACAGATGAGAGAAGTCAAACACGGACAAACACGTTTAAAACGCTAACGCACCGGTCCTATGCGTCATCTCTACAAAGACAGACTTCTTTTAGAAAGGTGCGTGTTTTTGGCGTGCGTGTTTCTTTTTTTTGTGTGTGTGTGTGTGCGTGTGCGTGCGTGCGCGGAGTGAGTGCGTGATTCCGTAGAATTCACGCAAAAGGTGGGGCGCCTGTCACGAGCCCTGATTTCGAAGTTGGTGGAAAGGAAGGGGGAAGGGGCTGCGGCGGAGGGGTACACGGCGCACATCCGACCGGTCTTTGACAGGTCTGCGGGGGGGGGGGATGGTTGCAGAAATACGAGGCGCCGACCGCTTTTTGCGGAGTCATCACACGCACCCCCCCCCCCCCTCCAGCGCCCGCCCGTCTCTTCCTCGGCCCCGTTTCCTCACGACGCTCCGGGAGGAACCGGCCGCGGCCGCGGGGCTCGGTAGTAGTTGAAGTGGACTAGTTTTCTTAGCGGAGGTGCGTAGTTTTTTTTTTTTTGATTCAGGACTGGTGTAGAGGGGGGGGGGGCGCTAGTGAATGGGAGCAGTCACTGGATTCGTGTTATATCAACGCGAGGCGCCGGACGACCTACTACTGCCCATCATATATTCCACTTTTTGGGGACGCTCTTAGGGCGCGTACGGAAAACAAGGCCGCCTCTAATTCCTCCTCTTGTCCCCTTTCCCCCTTTCCTTCCTCGCGGATTCTGCAGAACGGAGAAATCCTCCAGAAATGGCTCAGATACTGCCGATACGATTTCAGGAACATCTGCAGGTAAGCGGACTCGAGGTAGAGGGGGGGGGAAGAAGGAGGAGGAGGAGGAGGAGGAAGAGGAAGAGGAGGGTGGTGGTGGTGGTGGTGGTGTTGGTGGTGTCGTTAAAGCGCTTATATTTAATTCCAGCCCGTTTCCTTTTTCTCTTTGCGCAGCTCCTCGCCCCGCGTCGGTCCGCAAACGCAAGGCACATGTCGCATTTAAATGGAATCTGAAATAGGGGGCTGCAGGGTGGTGCTCAATATAGCCACAGGCCTAGTCTTCTCCTGCCGGGCAGATGATGACTTGTAAAAAAATTGAAGATCGTATACAGGTCCAATGCGGACCGGTGCGTGCCCGTGTGCGTGCGTGCGTGCGTGCGCGTGCGTGCGTGCGTGCGTTTGCGTTGATACGCCGCAGTTTATTCCCTTCAAGTTAAAAAAAAAAAATAAAACCCCAATAAAAAAAAAAAAACCGCCGCTGTCATTTTTATTTTTCAATCCGCACCGATGCCGACTGCGGTGTTGTGACACTTTGGTTTTTTTTTTTTTTTGTTGTCGTCGTTGCAGACAACTGAGCTCAGCTGTTCGTGGTTTTGAGACCTGAATGGCACTTGCACTCCGGCTTTGTGGCTACCATGTTGTTGTCATGTCCTACGGCAACACAGTCTTACTTTGTAACCTTCACGGGAAACGCCAGCCCTGGTCAGTGCCCCTGCAAATGTCCAGCTTCTGCCCTCAGCTGGGCGTTAACTGACAGAATAACACACTGATAATGTTTTTGTATAGTATCCCTTTGGAGTGTGTGTGTGTGTGTGTGTGTGTGTGTGTGAAGGAGCAGGGGCATTTATTTTCCACTCACTTAGATACAGCAGTAAAATAAGTTCAGAAAACTGCACCGCTGTGGGGGAAGGATAAAAAAAAAAAAATTAAAAATATCTTGATGCTGCAATGAGCAAGACCTCACTTGAAATCTGGTTTCATGTTACGGTGTGAATATTGTATTGATTTAACGTGTCTCCTAGCAGCGCTTGTTGGTATTTCCACGCCAGAAGAACAACTGTGCAGCTTCAAAATGATCAACATCAACATGAGAGAGCAGCAAGGGCCCTGTAGCGGGCGGCTGGCAGTCCCCTCGGTGGAAAGAACAACACAAAATGCCCTTTCGCATCTGTGATTTAAACAAAATTAAAAAAAAAAAAAAAAGAAGGAAAACAAGCAGCCAGTTGTTTTGTCATCTGTGGAGGAACTATTTCCACTATGGCCCCATTTTTTCTTTCTTTTCTTTTTTTTTTTTTTTTTTTTTCTCTGGTTTGGACTTTTTGGTATTAGTTGTCCCATTGCAAGCCAGCGCTTAGTGTCTTGCAGCCAAAAGAGAGAAACTTTGTGAGGCACCCCTCCGCCACCCCTGGTCTGTAGCCTGTTGTTATGGTAACAGCAGGCAGTGAAATGGCCTTTCACTAGGAAAAAAAAAAAAAAGCACAGAGCCCCCCCCCCCCCCCGCTCCCCTCCTCTGGCCAGTAGCCCCACTTTCGTCAGCCAAAGATCCTTTATCCACCCAAAAACAAACTGTGCTGGCTAAGAGGGCTTGCAGGCCACCAGGCTCCTCTCCTCCCTGACAGGACTTGTGCACCGTTGCTTGCTGACGGAGGGCAGTGCAGTACCTGGCGGTGCCGGGGTTGTTAGTAGTTTAAATTGCCCTCAACGGCGCATACCTTTCCCCTCATACATCACCGAAGGAAATCTCGCCTTGAGACAGCGATAGGCCGCCGACTGCTTTACGTTCCACCTCTACCGTGAAATCTCAGCTCTGCCCCGGTCGTATCCCCCTGTGAATCTAGGTGGCTCCAGCAGAGGCAAAAATGCTTGGAATTTGCAAACCCAGGATTTTGGGCCTCAAGTTGTTTAGTTTTTTTTTTTTTTTTTACTTGGCCTGGTATTTACAGCTCAGTGTCTGCAGTCTGGGTCTGGGTTCAGGGGTGTAACATAGACCCAGCTCCACAGTGAGGTACCAGCCCATTGAATCAGCTGTTGCATGAGATAAAGAGCAAACCGAATGCTTCTATATCTAGGTTATTCCACGCGAAACCGTTCTTTAACATTACCCTGCTGTTAAATGTGGACATAAAGAATGAGGCCTGGATCTCAGAGCTATTGTTTTAGCCGTGAGAATTCAGAAGTATTCATTTTCTTCCCTCCTCCCCAGTAGAAATGGATTGCCTTGCTGCCTAACACTGTCATTAACTGTGTGGTAAAGTTTCTCTCCATCATTGCTCTTTGTCCCCTTGTTTTCTATAGTATGATTTACGATCCAAGGCCCAAGCTGTCTTGACATAGTGTGTCATTAATCGACCAGACACATCAGTGTCCCCCGTTGGATGTGGAGCTGAATGTAGGCCACATCACTGTGGCCTCCAACCTGTGGTTAAGTTTAGTGGATTATGTTGGTGGGAAGATGAAAGAGGACAAGCACAGAGAATGGTCTGTTGAATTATGAACGTGCTATAATGAGAGCCCTTTTTAGCCTCTGTGGCTCTGCTCCTGGCTGCCAGCGCAGCGGCCTACGTGCTGTAGCAGCTTGTGTAAGTGCAAAAATGTCCCGCAGCTCCGGAGCGTCTGAACATTGTACTGTCGAGTTGAGTTAGGAGAGTCCAGCCCGCTGCTCTGCGGCTGTTTACAGCACATCCTGGTTTGCTGCTGTATCTGTGCGACGAAGTGATGCCACCACGTCAGAAACGGCGGATGCAATAGACAGATGAGGTAAGCAGGGCGCCATTTAAGTCCGGCAAATCACATCAGGGTAGGAAGCAGGATGGCAGAACAGGCTAACTCAGTCTGGTAGAACACATCTGTGACTGCAGCAGTGGCTGGTAGGGATGAGCATGAGCGTCTGTGTTCAGTCACCAAAACTCAATCATGAATGCAATTGAAAGAGCAGTCATTCACACGTACAATACGAACATTGTGTCTCTCTGTAACGTTAAATGAGTCACAAACTGTTGAACCTGCAATAACCGATTTAGGACTGTGAGACAATTGCAGATTATTGTTTGGCAGTTGTTTGTCCCCCAAAAAAGTCAGAAAACAGTGAAAAGTGTCCATTAAAATTTACCAGAGCCCAAGTTGATGTCTTTGATTTTTTGTTTTATGTGACTAACAGTCTAAAATCCAAAGACATCCAGTTTAATGTCATGTATGACAAACATAAGCATCAAATGCTTACATCTGAGAATCGGAAACCAGGGTATGTTTAACAGTTTTGCTGAGAAATTATTGAAATAATTACAAAATTTCCAAAATAGTTGCTGATCAGTTTTGTATTGTTCGATTAATCAATTAATCGTTTCAGCTCTAAACTGATTTTCTTTCTCTTTTTTTTTTTTTTTTTGTTTACCAATGAGGGGAAGTGAAAACAAGCTGTAAGCAGAGAACTGGCCCAATATCACCTTTTAAGTAATGTGGTAAACGTGTTGGCCAGCAGTTGTCGATTTATTAGGAAAATATCAGGCTTTTTAGCTGCTGCTAAATGTATAAAAAAAAAACAACAAAAAAAACAATGAGCTGAAAGGAGCTAAATTGCCTAGTAGAGGTGGGGGGAAACTTCAGAGTTTGGTGATAATTCTCTGTAGCCTTGTCATTAAAAGCACCCATCTTATATTCATATATGTAATTCATCCATTATTAATATTAATACTTACTAGAGCAGCTTTAAGGTTTTTCCTGATCACCCATACAATTTACATCCTAACATGTAGGCTGTATATCTAACCTATACCTTTTTGTGCAAAGAAGTGGCACTTCCACGCCTTTTTGCTGCATGTTTAATTGTGTTTGCGTAATCTCCATATAAACCCAGAACCCTTCAGCTGCTGATGTGACGTGTCAGGGCCTCAGCAAGGCTTCCACCCAGTCTATGACTCACCAAATACCGTCAATGCTGTATCATCACTGAAGTTGTACTGCCTTTTGTTACTGTAGATATTAATGCTGTTTTAGAGATCACAGCTGTTTAGGCAATGAGAGCTTGAGGGAGTGTGTGTGTTTGTGAAGATGCATTACTAGAGGCCAGTTTATGGATCACTTGTGATGGTAAGTTGTAGTTGAAGTGTGATTTTAGTCTGGAATGTTCGTCTAAGAAGAAGTCTGTGTGTGTGTGTGTGTGTGTGTGTGTGTGTGTGTGTGTGTGTGTGTTTGTTTATGGGAGAGGGGGGGTTGTCTTCTGGTGAGTCAGTCACCCCACCCAGAACTGTAAATTGCCAAAGGCCTATGTTACTGGAGCTGCAGTGTACAGGCCTCGCTCTCATCCCTCGCTCTTCATTCCTCATAAAAAATAGATACATTTATCGCTCCGGCTCCTCTTCCTCACACAGGTTCTCTCCTAACAACCGCCCTCGCTTCTTTTTTTAAGCAGGATACTGGACTTTTGTTTTGAGCGTCTCCCTTCGCCTCCATCCTTATCTTCTCCCCCAGTATCTTGGTAGAATTTTCCCTCCCCTCTCCTCTCAGGGACAGTTCTTGCAGTCTTGAGGAGATGCAACATATGGCCCCGGATCTCCCTCAGGTCTTCTCCGCGGCCTTTTTAAGAAGCCTTCATCTTGTACATAACTTCACAGAAACCAACTATACATTGAATTGTGGCTGAGTGATACGCCTTGAGAAACACTGATGAAGACAATTTCTGATATTCATATGTATCTCGATATGGCTAATTTATGCAAAATCACATATAAGGGAACCAAAATGCAGTTAATGCTAGATTTATGCTTCTGCGTTGAGATACTTCTACATTGGTGTCACTCTTCACTTACGGTAACAAACCGCCAGTTGGTGGTCGTATTTATATATATATATTCTTCGCCGCTGTTTTCCACAAGTTTGTTGATGCTCTTTGATACATCGGTGGCCAAAACTGAGTGGATCGTGATGGAGTTGGAGTTGGTAGATGTTGAACAGCAGTTCATTTTCCTGAAACTACTGCAATGCATAAATGAAATTAGCATTCGGCGGCGAAGAAACACTGTCTATGCTGGAAAGGCGATGCGAGTGAGCCGATCAATCACAGATCTTGCAGCCTGAGTCCCCATGATGCATAGTTACATTTTTTTTGGAGGCGTGCATCAGGCTACCGCGTAGGGTACGCGGCTACGCCATAGGTATGATATACATTCAACGCAGAAGCATAAAATTGCCTTTACTGTTGTTTTTATTATTGACTTATCTGCCAGATTTTTTTTTTTTTTTTTTTGCTTAATTATTTGCTTTATAAAAAGTCAGGAAGAAGTGAAACTTACCTAGTTTCCAAGAGCACAGGGCAAAGTCTTAAAAATTGTTTATTTCATTAGACCAATAGTCCAAAATCCAAACACATTCAGTTTCAGTTAAAGCATTCTTCACATTTTAGGAGCTGAAAGCAGAGGGCGGTGTTTCTGTTTGAAAAATGACTCAAGCAAATAATTAGTTTTCAGAATAATTGAGAGAATAAAGTATTCTTTCAGTTGATAAATCGTTTCAGCTTTAAACCGATGTTCAAAGAAATTCATTGAGTTCCATTGTTATGCGGAATGAGAATAAACTAAACGTGTAAATCAAACTAATAAAGAACAAATTTAGGGGTTTTTTGTTGTTGTTTTTTTTTTTTAGTTAAAGTTTGGATATCATTTGCACAGCAGACATTTGTAGAATAAAATAAGATCATACCATTGTGTTATGCCTCAATTTAAAGTTGAGGAAATGATAAAATTAAGGCTGCAATAATTACCACTAAAATAGATCAATGCAAGTGGAGTTTGGGGATCCAAAACCAAAACAATGAACTAAAAAGAGGCTAAAGGGTTCTGCAGAGCAGAGCTCAGAAGAACTGCAGATGTTGGTAATAACTCTCTGAGGGTTTTTAGTCAGTAAAAGTGACTCTTTTCAGATACACATAGTGATTTGATCCACATTTACTTTTTATATATTATTATATATTATAATATTATATTATTATATTATTATATTATATTATATTATAATATAATAGAGCTTTGAATTATCTTTGATGCAGCTATTGTGATTATTGATTAAGTGTAATTTTCAAGCGAAAATGCCAAACATTTGACAGTTTCATCCTCACAAATGTGAGTTTCATGGTTTCCTTCAATATATATTATCATATGGTGTACAACTGTTGGTCAAGCAATTTGAATACATTTCCGTGGACTATAGGAAATTATTACTGGCATTTTCCCCATTTTACAGACAAAATGATAAATTGTTAAATTGAGAAAGCAATCAGCAGATTAATTGCTAAATTGAAATTATCATCAATTGCATCCCGAAAGCCATTTTATTTGGCTATAATTCATGAAATAACTTTACTTGCTAGAAAACAGCTTCTCTCCCTCTGCCCACCCCCGACCGCTGACTGTTACATCCTTCCTGTTCTGTCGATGACATTATTTAAATGGCTCAGCAGTCACGATTTGTTGTCCTGCTCTACCAGCCAACTGCAAGATAGTGCAGTCCTTGTGATGAGCGAAGGATTCCTTTCCGCTTGCCTCAGACTGCATAATGTGGTCGAAGAGGGAGAAGAGGGAGAGTGCATGTTTCAGTCTGCGCTCTTAGTTCACAGTTAGTCTGACAAAGTGCACGGCAGTTTCTCTGTTTGGCAGCCGCTCACCTCGGTGGATAGTTTGATATTTGTCAGTCCTGCTAAGACCTGACAAGGCAAAAGTTGACGTCAGCTCGGTCTTTGTGTTTTGTTGCGTCTTGGGGACTCCTTGTCATTAGGAAAGTAAATATACTGAATAATAAATAGGATCCGCTGATGGTGCTTCGCTAAAAAAAAATTAAAAAAAATATATATGTAATATATAAAAATTATTCTTGCTTTCAATGGATCTTCTGGGGATTTTCTTTAGTGTCGTCTCGGACTGGTTTATGCTCAATAATCTCGTGTTAATTGAACATTTCTTACAGCTGGCTGCTCGTGTGGATGATTAAATGCAGTAACAGGCGATAATCGCAGCCTTCTCTGAAATAAAGCAGTGCCGTTACTTTTTCAGTATAATTGAGATGTGATGATGGTTACTAATGGCATTGCAATGAAAATATAGTTCTGAAAATACCCCAGCAATCTCAGGACATTGTTATCAGCTATATAATGATAGTTTTGGCCGTTTCGGTCGGCTTCATACTTCTTTTTCCTCCTTTTACTTTTATTCCAACTCTAGGAAACTGTTGGTGCACTGATTGATGAGTCCTCAATGTTTTTATTCACAAATCTGTCACTTAAACAGAAATGCACAACAAGCAGCCTGTTAGCTTAGCATAAAGAGTGGAAACCGGGAAACACTTAGCCTGGCTGAACATATAACCCCTGTAAAACAGCAAATTCTCATTTTTATTTGTATTTTTTTAATGAATTAATCAAATTAGATGTAACATGTTAGTCAGTGAGCTTTAGAGGTGCTATTACCACTTGACAAAGCCAGGTTTCCTCCTGCTTCGAGCCTTAATGTTAAGCAAAGCTAGTCACCCACTAACTGTAGCTTCAGTTTCCCACTATTGCTTTGAATATCATTACCGCTGCGTTAGCCTCTTATCAATCATTTTTCCCTCAGTTACCAAGTTATTGTTTTAACCATTGACCAAAAAAAATCAGTAAACTCTCAAAAATGTACTTATCTGCCTCTCTGCTAAATTTGCTAACGTGCTAAATAGGGCTTAGGTAAAGTTAACCGATTGGTATTAAGATTCTCATTGCTCATTTAAAAAAAAAAAATTAAATACTATTGATATATCCAGTTGCAGAACCTGGGCGTGAACCCAGCCAACATCGGGTTCAGCTATCTGACCATGGAGTCGGACAAGTTCATCTGCATCAGAGAGAAGGTGGGCGAGCAGAACCAGGTGGTGATCGTGGACATGTCCGACCCCACCAACCCGATCAGGAGGCCGATCTCTGCCGACAGTGCCATCATGAACCCCGCCAGCAAGGTCATCGCCCTGAAAGGTAAGAGTAGGCGTGGTGGGACATACAGCAACACGTTCAGGCAGCCAAAAACCATTTGCTATTAGAGGAGAAATACTGCATTTTTATGAGGGGGGGAAAAAAACCCAGTTTGCTGGTATTATTAGAGGCTTTATGCCAAGCACTGAGGTTATTAATGTTGTTTCATTTCCCAGAATAGAAGTCTGCATGGCATTCACACTGTTTATTTGTCTCTAGCTTTACCAGATTTAGCCATATACTAGAGTTGCCATGGGAATGCCGCGGTCATGCAAACGACTAATGCTCTTTGAGTGCTGTAAATGTGTAGAGTGCACTCAGTTCTATTGCCTGAACGTACTAAATTGGTTGTGCGAATTGATTTTCTGCCCCTGAATCTAGCCCTTAGGGCACAAACACAAGCGCTGATCAGGATGATTTGCCTATGATGCCTCTCTCTCTCTCTTTCTCTTCCTCCTCCCCCTCCCTCAGAGGATAATATGCCCCTGTTTGCCCTTTCCCTGTGGTCTAGCTTTGTCTTCTCATTCTTACCTGATTGACACTCTGCTTTTTCTCCCTTGCTTTCTGTCCTTTACTCAGACGGTGAGTTGCTTTCTGTCTGTCTACCCGTCTGGCACTCTGTTGTGATGATACAAGTAGCCATGTCTCTCTCATAAAAGCTTCCCACATACCCCTCTCAAGTACACAGAGTTATTTCGACCGCTAATCAATCAAAAGACAGACAACTGTTTAGAAATTACTTCTGCTGCCAGTAAATTGTGTCAGTATCCCACCCCTATCCTCACCTAACCTGTAGGCACATACAGTATCCTACTTTTATGAGAACTACACATGTGTTAGCATGACTTGTTGTATGCTGGTAGCGTGTATGTGTGGTATGCATCATCAGATATTACACACTAAAAAAAAAAAAAAGAGTTTGGGCACTGTGTGTATCTTTGCCCACCCGTGTGAGCGTCTGCTGGCAGCCATATCACGTTAAGATCTTTCCTCGCTGAATATAAGAGATGCTATTAATGCATCATTATGGCTGTGTGTGCTCGTGGCAGTTTGTACAGCAGCTCATGCATTTCCTCACCTGTTTGTTTCTATGCAACTTTATTGGTAAATGGAGGTTGTTACTGGTTACCGGTCATATGTACAATATTCTAGAAGACAGAAACAACATTATGGCTCAGCTAAACCCATTGTATGTTGAAATTTAGTCGGTAAGTTATTATGACCTCCTTTAAGCTCCCGTCTGCTTCCTGTGGCCAGAGGTCAGAGGCACCCAGGAAGTTTCAGTCACGTTACTTTGTACAAAATTTTGCTTCCTTACCTCATTAAACACATTTAACCAGATGACCAACCCCCCCTGCCAAAAATATGCGGATAGTTTTTTTTATTTGCCCAGGTTTTGAGATATTTGTGTCTGAGATATCCTCTAGTACCCATTACAATGTAGGTTAGTGGAATCATTATTTTGTTTGTTTTGCTTACAGCATTGAACATCACCTCATCCCTAAATTAAACTATCCCAATAAAAAGCAGTTATATTTAGTTTCAAGGTGGCTACAAAGTACTTCCGTTCAAACCTGATCATATGCAGGGCTTCTTTACTTGTTTTTAATGTGCTTTTTCAATGCTGTAAGCTTCACAAACACGATTCATTTGAGGTGTATTGTATTGAGAAGGTAGCAGAAAGTTCAATAAATGGATGCAAATAAATCTAAAATGATATATGTGGCTACATACAACAAAATACAAGTGAGTAAATACAGAATTATACAATGTGGATGAACTGAATGGGCTAGTTGATGAAAATGCACAGAACCTAGACTAACTTTTAGAAAGTCAGCAACGGACTAAAATTCGCTGCCCTCTTGAGGTTTGGTAAGATAATATTTCACTGAGATCTATGTGCGCCAATTGAGAGTGTAGTTTGGGACAAGGGCTGCTACAGGAACAATTGCTAGGGCCATATGTGTGTATATTAAAAAAAAAGAATTGGTTTTAATACATGAAGATATAAACAAGATAGCCCAGTTTAAATAGTTCAAAACATCCAAAAAAATCATGTATTACAGATTTTAGTTGTTGTAGTTGTTATAGCATGTGATACATTTAGTAAATGCAGAGGTATTTTGAAACCAGTGTTAAATGAGATAACATTAATTTATTATTATTGAGGTGAATCAGTCGAATTATAATGATTTTTCAACTTCAGCTCTCTCTACCTGCCTTAGTTCTCTACCTCCTTCTGCCCGTCCATCTCACTTTATCCCCTCTGTTTCTTTACCTCCCCTTAGCTGCCAAGACGCTGCAGATCTTCAACATTGAGATGAAGAGTAAGATGAAGGCTCACACCATGACAGAGGAGGTTATGTTCTGGAAGTGGATATCAGTAAACACTGTTGCCTTGGTGACGGACACGGCCGTCTATCACTGGAGCATGGAGGGGGATTCCCAACCGAGCAAAGTATTTGATCGGCACGCCAGTCTGGCAGGATGTCAGATCATTAACTACAGAACTGACGAACAACAGAAGTGGCTATTGCTGATAGGGATCTCCGCACAGGTATCACCACACCTATGAGCGTGTTTACTCACGCCTCCAACAGTAAAAGTGTTTGATCCCTAGTCTACATTCCCCTTAAGAAAAGAAGAAATTTCCTCACTTAATCTGTGAACACATCTCTCTCTCTCCCTCGATTTTCGGCCCTCCCTTTGCTCTAACCCTGCATGTTCATGACCAAAGATAGAGCTTTAATAGACACTCTCCAGTGTGGATAAATGCAGAAATGCCAGCGTCAACATGTTAATGTGAATGTGGAAAAAAAAATATTTTTGGAAAATGACAAATTAAGTTCGTTCAGGGTTTGCTGGCTTTGAGGCAGAATCCAACTTTCAGTCACATCTAGCTTTCTCACAGTGAACACTCACTGTATATGTCAATGTAGCCAATCACGCAGCGCAGGTTTGTCTATCTGCATTTTGTCTGACAATCAAATAGGGGTTGTGTTACTGAAATAACAGCTCCATAATTTCTTTCACCGTTGTTTTTGTCTCTTTGTTCTGCAGCAAAACCGTGTGGTTGGGGCGATGCAGCTATATTCTGTGGACAGGAAAGTGTCCCAGCCCATTGAGGGCCACGCCGCTGCCTTTGGGGAGTTCAAAGTGGAGGGAAATTCCAAACCCTCCAACCTCTTCTGCTTCGCTGTGCGCTCTCAGGCTGGGGGAAAGGTGAGGGACTGTACACAAGGATATCACTCATGATGCTATCACAGTGTGTTTAGTCTAGCCTCTGAATTGCACAAAAGGACAGCGTTTAAGTTAATATCATGGGAGAAGCAACCCTTTATGATTCATACTTTTTGGTCACCTAAATAGCTCCTAAATGTTGACATCAAGAAAGTCAGATTTTATTAAAGTGCATGCACTTCCCTCTGCTGTCCTTCTTGTTCATATTTGCTTTGTTGTGTTTTTTTTTTTTAACCTACTGCGGTCATTTCTTGATGTGGACTTTCTTCCTCCAGTTGCACATCATTGAAGTTGGTCAGCTAGCTGCAGGAAACCAGCCATTTCCTAAGAAAGCAGTGGATGTGTTCTTCCCTCCAGAGGCTCAGACAGACTTTCCTGTAGCTATGCAGGTGAGGAAA
Source organism: Istiophorus platypterus (assembly GCA_016859345.1). Classification (NCBI taxonomy): domain Eukaryota; kingdom Metazoa; phylum Chordata; class Actinopteri; order Istiophoriformes; family Istiophoridae; genus Istiophorus; species Istiophorus platypterus. The sequence continues at coordinate 20,344,172 of CM029115.1, forward strand.
GACCCCTGCTACTCTTTAGTTTTGGATAAACTAAAGGAGACTGCCGGATCGCTTAAATTCTCCCTCTGATCTCTCTCCTCAGATTGGTAGTAAGCATGGTGTAATATATTTGATCACCAAGTACGGTTACATTCACCTGTACGACCTGGAGTCTGGAGTGTGTATCTACATGAACCGAATCAGTGCAGAGACCATCTTTGTAACTGCTCCTCATGAAGCCACCTCAGGAATTATTGGGGTCAATAAGAAGGGACAGGTGAGAAACCAGCAGTAAAATTGTGATAAGTAATTATTCTAATTACAGGCTTTTTGTTACAACCTCAATAACAGGTCTGCTTTTGATGTTAAAAGTGAATGTGTAAATGTTATTCTGTTCTCACAGATCAACTTTTTATGAAAACTTGTAATGAAGGATATTGAATTGAATTATTTTGTCCTGCTTTGATGGAGGCGGTGTTAACAGATGTGTTGTATTTGAACAGGTTTTTGAAATGTTACTTGACATGTTTTCTTTCACGGCTGCTTTACCTTAGCAGTATTCATATGTTTCTGTACTTTTCTTTCTAGGTTTTGTCAGTGTGTGTTGAGGAGGAAAACATAGTCAACTATGCCACTAACGTCCTGCAGAACCCTGATCTAGCCTTGAGGATGGCTGTAAGGTCAAACCTTGCTGGTGCTGAGGAGCTGTTTGCCAGGAAGTTTAACACTTTGTTTGCACAGGGAAGTTATTCAGAGGCTGCGAAGGTTGCTGCATCAGCACCCAAGGTATGCCTGTAACTACTGCTACATTTTAGTGTTTGCACATCCTAATTCAAACCAGGTGCACTGGCAAAAGGTCAAAAAAAAATTCCAGAGAAAAGTACATGAACAAATTTTTACATTTCTACCTTTTCTGCTGATTATTTAAAGACTGTACCACTTTGATTCAGTGGTGTAACAAATAAAACAAAGAAAATCCAAATGATGTAGTAAATATTTTCATTTTATATCATCATGTTAATATACTGCTGTACATATAATCTTGGTTAAAAAGATTTAATGGAATTGTGCATTCATTTCTTCTGCTCCCTTGTTGTAATCCTTTACCCATGATTCGTCAATTTTACACCATCTCTACTTCCCTCCAGGGTATCCTGCGAACAGCAGAGACCATCCGTAAGTTTCAGAGTGTCCCGGCCCAGCCGGGTCAGGCCTCTCCACTGTTGCAGTACTTTGGTATTCTACTGGACCAGGGCCAGCTAAACAAGTTTGAGTCTCTGGAGCTGTGCAGGCCCGTCCTGCAGCAGGGCCGCAAGCAACTACTGGAGAAATGGCTGAAAGAGGACAAGGTAGGACAGCGGGACTAGAACAACGAGGCAGCTTCTGTATGCTGATCCGAAGGCATATGGAAGAATTCTCAAAAGACATTTTGAAAGCGATGATGCCGGTGAAAGTGATGTGAGATGTTTAATACCTCTCTAGTGTATCATCTGCACGAAGATCTCTAACTCACATTTGGTAACTGTGTCTGTATATGTGCTGTAGCTGGAGTGCTCAGAGGAGCTGGGAGACCTGGTGAAAACCTCTGACCCCACACTCGCTCTTAGTGTCTATCTCAGAGCTAATGTCCCCAACAAAGTCATCCAGTGCTTCGCTGAGACTGGCCAGTTCCAGAAGATAGTGCTGTACGCAAAAAAGGTAATCAGGGAACTCTCTCCTCTTTTCCATTCCATATTTGATTAAGCATGGAAAACGGATGCATATTTAATCATTGCCTGCATAAGGCAAGCACCACACTGTACTGTTTGTCCAGAAGAAGAAATTTCTTAAAAGTAACATTACTTTTATTATCATTATAATTTTTTACTTTTTTACTTCTTTTGTAGGTGGGCTACACCCCGGACTGGGTGTTTTTACTGAGAAATGTGATGCGTGTTAATCCAGACCAGGGACTGCAGTTTGCCCAGATGCTGGTCCAGGATGAGGAGCCGCTGGCCAACATCAACCAGGTAATGCACACACCGACATTACCACCTCGCTCACTAGAGACATACAATATTGTTTTTACCCATGCCCTCTGCCACCTTTATCCTCACACATGCATGCAAACACACAAAGAGCCCAGTGTGGGAGCCTCCGTCTGTGTTGTTCCAGATGTGCCAGCAATGCCAGGAATTCATTGAGTCAGTGACCCCCTCCTCTTTCTAAAGCCACATCATTGCTCTGCTCAGTCAAAGTCTCATATAGAGAGCTTGATGACTTGATGCATCTCGAAGTTTAGACCCCCATCCTCTTTCCGTTGGGGCCTCCACAGATGTTCCTAAATATGAAAAGCAGAAACATCTGGCTAACGGACCTGATAAAGTGTGATTCTAATCTTGGGTCGCATGCTAACTCAAATTCATAGCTCACAGATGTTAGGAAATCAATTTTTCCTAAATGTGTTCTTTTTTTTTTCTTTCTTTTTCCTCCTTTGGCCTTTGGTAGATTGTCGATGTATTCATGGAGGGTAGCCTCATCCAGCAGTGCACCTCCTTCCTATTGGATGCTTTAAAGAACAACCGCCCGACAGAGGGACACTTACAGACACGACTGCTTGAGATGAACCTCATACATGCCCCCCAGGTGAAGATTCAGACTTATTCTCCTGATTACAAGAAGCGACTTCCCCTTCGCTAACATCAAAAACCAGTTTCATGTGTTCATGAATGAATGAACTTTTTCAGGTAGCAGATGCGATCCTGGGGAACCAGATGTTCACACACTATGACCGTGCCCACGTCGCTCAGCTGTGTGAGAAGGCAGGTCTGCTGCAGAGAGCTCTTGAACACTACACTGACCTATATGATATCAAACGAGCCGTGGTGCACACACATCTGCTCAACCCTGAGGTATGCCTGTAGAAGTGCTGTCATGCTTGTGAATACCACTCTCTTGGGAGCAACCACTTTTTACTGTTTGTTTTATATTTTCTTGATCTTTGAAAATGCCTGAACCCACTTCCTCCTTCCTGCTCAGCCTACTGTCTCACTTTCTCTCCCCTGTCTTCTTCTTTCTCCCTCTGACACCACTTTTAGTGGCTGGTGAACTTCTTCGGCTCTTTGTCAGTAGAGGACTCGTTGGAGTGTTTGAGGGCCATGCTGTCGGCCAACATCAGACAGAACCTGCAGCTGTGTGTCCAGGTAGCATCTAAGTATCATGAGCAGCTGGGGACTCAGGCATTAGTGGAGCTCTTTGAATCCTTCAAGAGTTATGAGGGTAGGTGTCATACACATTGGTAGGGGTGGTATGCAGGCCTGAGTCATGTTGGATTAAAGCGAGAGAATGTGTAAAATGATTGATTTTTTTCTCATTTTTGTGCAGATTTTAAGTGGTAATAATTTGAGCTGACTGTTGTGCTGTTTCTCCCTCTGCCTTCTCTATTCAAGGATTGTTTTACTTCCTTGGGTCGATTGTGAATTTCAGCCAGGAGCCGGATGTCCACTTTAAGTACATCCAGGCTGCCTGTAAGACAGGCCAGATCAAAGAAGTGGAGAGAATCTGTAGAGAGAGCAACTGTTATGACCCAGAGAGGGTTAAAAACTTCCTCAAGGTAAAATGACCCCCTTTGTTAGAGTGTTAATGGTTGACTGTATCAATCAGCAACAATTTTCTGATGTACTTTATTACCCAATTCATTCAGTTTAATCACCAATGAACCCTGTGTTTCTTCTCTTTGTAGGAGGCCAAGCTGACAGACCAGCTTCCTCTCATCATTGTGTGTGATCGCTTTGACTTCGTCCATGATCTGGTGCTTTACCTCTACCGCAACAATCTACAGAAATACATTGAAATCTACGTGCAGAAGGTAAGAGCAAGAAAACTGCTGAGACTTCATACATAACTGGCTCCTGCCTACACCAACTCTCTTTTTATTGAAACTGCATGTCGCCATTTTTATTAGGAATTTGTGGCACTCGTTTTCAGGTGAACCCCAGCCGGTTACCAGTGGTGATAGGCGGACTGTTGGATGTAGACTGTGCCGAGGATGTCATTAAGAACCTGATCATGGTGGTCAGAGGGCAGTTTTCAACTGATGAGCTGGTGGAGGAGGTGGAGAAGAGAAACAGGTATGACAAAATGAAAGGAGCTCCCTCTATATTGTGTCATCTTGCATAGCTGCTTCCTCTAGGTCTCATTGCTTGCAACATCTGATTGATACTTACACATAATGCATATGTGTCTCTCTAGGAACCTAACAGGTTTTTATTTGTTCCTCTTCTGTTTGAGATTCTATTTTGGCTATAATTAAATAGCTGTTAATGCTGTTATATATAAATATGAAGAAAGATGCAGGCTGCTGTGTTTGTCCCTTAATCTGTGTATGATTTGCAGTCTATGTATTTCAGACACTGAAGTAAATATTTTTCGTTTTTGCGTGCAAGCTTCTTCCAATGTTGGTTCTCTCTGGACTTTGCATAAACACTGCTTTCCACTGTATTTGTCATGGATGCCTTGATGATGCCAGACAGATTAGCTGTTCCTCGTCTAAAGAAGCTATTTCTAGTACAAACCATCTTTGTTTCTGCTTTTTATCAAAAAATTTGAAAGTGAGAGAGTGTAAACATAACTAGTTTGAGTATAGCATGAATACACAACACTGCCATCTAGTGTTTTGTAGGGAGACATGTAATATCAGAAGGTTCATGGCACTATATAATGCATGTAAGTTAAAATCTTCTTCTAAATGCGATTTAATGAAGCTGATATTTCAAAACACAGTGTTTTCCAATTTTCCTCTTAGGTTAAAGCTACTATTGCCGTGGCTGGAGTCCCGTATCCATGAAGGTTGCGAGGAGCCGGCCACTCACAACGCCTTAGCTAAAATCTACATCGACAGCAACAACACACCTGAGCGCTTCCTTAAGGAAAATCCGTTCTACGATAGCGCTGTGGTCGGAAGATACTGCGAGAAGAGAGACCCTCACCTGGCCTGTGTGGCTTATGAAAGAGGACAGTGTGACCTGGAGCTCATCAAAGTGTGTAGATCATGTTGCATAGCTTTTAGATGATTATTCCCGTCATTCTGATATTGATAAATCTTTAATCACTTTATAATCTTCTCCTTCTCAGGTGTGCAATGAGAACTCATTATTCAAGAGTGAGGCTCGATATCTAGTGCGACGGAAAGACCCAGAGCTTTGGGCGAACGTGTTAGAAGAAAACAACCCCTACAGAAGACAACTCATCGACCAGGTTGGGTTTTTCTCCTGCTCCCTGCGTGACGGGATGCAGACTGTGAATGAGGGGTATTCTTCTATGTTTATTTTTGTTTTCTCCTTATTTTATCTCATCTCAGGTGGTACAGACGGCACTGTCGGAGACCCAGGACCCTGAGGAGGTGTCCGTCACAGTCAAGGCCTTCATGACTGCGGACCTGCCCAACGAGCTGATTGAACTACTGGAGAAGATTGTACTTGATAACTCTGTCTTCAGTGAACACAGGTACAGCAGACTTGCAGCTCTTTGGGCATCCTAATAATTTAACCACAATGCTTTTCTTCTCTTTAATAATCCCACTGTTTTCCCAGAAACCTCCAGAACCTGCTGATTTTGACAGCCATCAAAGCAGACCGCACTCGTGTGATGGAGTACATAAACAGACTAGACAACTATGATGCTCCAGACATCGCTAATATTGCCATCAGTAATGAACTCTATGAAGAAGCGTTTGCCATTTTCAAGAAGTTTGACGTCAACACCTCAGCCATACAGGTGAAAATGATGTGCAACTGCTCTGACTGATACCGTATATTTTCAAGTACATCAGTAATTAGTTTTGGCTTGTGTAAGCTGAGATCTGTTCGGAGTACTTCTATTATTTGACATGAGTAGTATAGAACAAATGTAAAAAAGTATATCAATGTGTCTATCAGTTATGTTTAGGGTTTTCCCAGTCTAACAGAAGTCACACTGTATTTGATTTCTTCTTTTTAGCATTTTTATCTAAGGAGTTTTATAATTACAAATTTTAAAAGTATTAAAAGTATCTAGCTTGGAATCTAAATCAGACAAATTAATTTTCCAGTGCTTTGTATCAATATTGAAAATGGCTTTTGATGCTGCGGATTGTGTCAGTGAATCATTCTTTAGGGAAATGATTAAACTCCTTTTATTATAAGTACCTACATGTCAGATCATAAAATGCAACTCTCTCTTTTCCTGAATCCTCTAGGTATTGATAGAGCACATAGGGAACTTGGATCGTGCCTATGAGTTTGCCGAGCGCTGTAATGAGCCTGCAGTGTGGAGCCAGTTGGCCAGAGCTCAGCTGCACAGAGACCTGGTCAAGGAGGCTATTGACTCATACATTAAAGCTGTTGACCCATCTGCTTACATGGAGGTGGTCAATGCAGCCAGCAAGAACAGTAAGTATTTGCTATGCTGCGTAAATCTGCTGCACACCAGCAGTAATTGATCCGAAGTGACTGTTAAGGTGTTGTTTGCATTTTGCAGACAACTGGGAGGACTTGGTTAAATTCCTTCAGATGGCTCGAAAGAAAGCGAGAGAGTCATACGTGGAGACCGAGCTGATCTTTGCTTTAGCTAAGACGAACCGTCTGGCTGAGCTGGAGGAGTTTGTCAGTGGGCCCAACAATGCTCACATACAGCAGGTAAGAAAAACACTGCGGAACAGCAGTGCTCTTTTCCAGGACGTTCAGCCGCACATGTATCTGCTAATTTCTTTCTCTCCTCCTAGGTGGGCGATAGATGCTATGAGGAGGGTATGTACGAAGCAGCCAAGCTCTTGTACAACAATGTATCCAACTTTGCTCGTCTCGCATCGACACTAGTCCATCTTGGAGAGTACCAGGCAGCTGTGGACAGCGCCAGGAAGGCCAACAGCACACGGACATGGAAAGAGGTAACAGGCATACAAAAGAGTTCAGCCTCCGTTTGACTAGCCTTTACCAGACAGTGGGTCACTGTGATTCTTTCTTTTATTGTCCTAGAAAATCATCTTTTATCCGACCGCCTAAAAAGCTGAAAAACGATACTCAATATTCTAAGATAAATTAGCTTTTGATATTGTATTGGTTAGTCACATTTGAGCAAATCCAATCTTAAAAAGGCAGCACAATTATTTTGTCTATATTCAACAACAATATACCATTTGAATCTTATAATACGCAGTTCTGTTATTACCAGTTTGTAAATACTGTTCATGTCTACACCAAAGTTGTAAAATTACAACAGTGGGAAATCCTATATATCTAAATTGGCCTCTTTACAACCCAAAAATTATAGCCAACAAACATCTGGAAACGTTTGTTGACTTAAATGTTTGCTCCCTTTTTTAGTTGTGTGTGTGTGCATGTATGTGTCTGTGTGTGCGTAAGGGGGGGGGGGTTGTTTTTGTCTTTAAGCCAATTTTATTTCCTTGAACATTACAGTGTGGTGCAGGACTGTGGCTCTCTATCACTGTTTAATCTGATTATTGAATAGTTGAATGTGGTAACTTTAACTGCGCTTCCTTTCCATTTTCCTCTCCACTTGGTAACTTTCCCTCTTCCCCTGCGATCGTCAGGTATGTTTTGCATGTGTGGATGGCGAGGAGTTTCGGCTGGCACAGATCTGTGGCCTTCACATAGTGATCCACGCTGACGAGCTGGAGGACCTGATCAGCTACTATCAGGATCGGGGGTACTTTGAGGAGCTCATTGCTCTTCTGGAGGCTGCGTTGGGTCTGGAGCGGGCTCACATGGGCATGTTCACCGAGCTCGCCATCCTCTACTCCAAGTTCAAACCTCAGAAGATGAGGGAGCACCTTGAGCTGTTCTGGTCCAGAGTCAACATCCCAAAGGTAAAGTGTGTCTGTTCTGCTTCTCATCAACACACTAGAAGGTAAATAACACTGTGCACAGAAAGTTCCTTGAGTTGTTTTTGTCTTTGGTTGCTGACATTGCACTGCCAATATTACTGTTGTCTTGTGAGAGTCAGCTTCAATTCTGTCAATTTTCATTTTTCAGTATAAATAAAGGATTAGAGATTCCTCTACCAGATTGAGATGGTAGTCTGCTGTAGTTTCTTCTCCTGCCCTTATAACATCCAACAGTATACTGCTCCTAATATCCTTGAAAACTTTGCAGAGGAACATTTTTTGTTACCTTGAAAGGACCTGGTTTCGGGCAGTTGAAACTTGACCATTGATGAATTAACACTTCACATCCTGATTAAAAACCCAGTAAAGATACATATCGTTACCAATTTTGCATTGAACCTTGAACATCTTGTTGTGTTTTCTCTATTTTTCTTACCAGGTTCTTCGTGCAGCGGAGCAGTCTCATTTATGGGCAGAGCTGGTTTTTCTTTACGATAAATACGAGGAGTACGACAATGCTGTCATCACAATGATGTCTCATCCAACAGATGCATGGAAAGAAGGGTTGTTCAAAGACATCATTGCTAAGGTAAATAAAAGTATTTGTGACTGAGAAGTTTATTTGCCTTTAAAATTTTTAATTATCTTTACAGTTGTCCTTTTTTTTCGTCCTTAGGTTGCCAATGTGGAGTTGTACTATAAATCTCTTTCCTTCTACCTGGATTACAAACCCCTCCTACTGAATGACCTGCTGACTATTCTGTCTCCACGGTTGGACCACAGCCGAGCTGTAACCTTTTTCAGCAAGGTAACCAGCAGTGAGGTCAACCTTATGCAAATTATGTTCTCTCTATTTTTATTTTTTTTAACAGGTTGTACGCACTGCCAAACCTGTTTGACATGACATGACATGGGTTGTTTCTGCTTGACACCAGGTGAGCCAGCTGAAGTTGGTGAAGCCTTACCTGAGATCTGTCCAGAATCACAACAACAAGTTTGTTAATGAAGCTCTCAACAACCTGCTGACGGAGGAGGAAGACTATCAGGTCTGTCAGTCATTCTGCTACTATACTGATAATAGAAAGTAGAATAAATAATGTGAATATTTGGTGAAAGGGGAGCTTGTGATTGCTGTTCCTTAGTGAAGGCACAACTTATCTGTTTTGGATTCAGCAAGCTGCAAATTCAGTGGTGTTTATCCACATATGAAATAATTTTTGTAGACATCTGTGCAATGCTAATGCAGGTCAGGCACAGCAGATTTGAACTACATTTTAAACACACAAGCGCATTCAAAATGGTGCAGTAGTTGCAGCAGTAGTAGCAGCAGTTGTAGCAGTAGCAGTACAGTAGTAGCAGTAATTATAGCCAGTGATTATAGCCCAGACTCTGTGCTCATTAGGCGGCACTGCCGACCTCCATTCACAGCTTACTGATTCAGGTTTACCCTTTTCCCACTTTTTGTTGTGCTAAATTATATTTTCCATTATGTGTGTTATCCACAGGGCCTGAGAGCATCCATTGATGCCTATGACAACTTTGATACCATCGGCCTGGCTCAGAGGTTAGAGAAACACGAACTGATTGAGTTTAGACGTATCGCTGCCTACCTGTACAAGGGCAACAACCGCTGGAGACAGAGCGTGGAGCTCTGCAAGAAGGACAAACTCTACAAGGTAAAGAAATTCACAGACATTATTTGAAAAAAAACAAAAAAAACAAAAAGGGTGCTTAGACATCTGAAATATATATTCCTTACATTTGCTAAGTACCTCCATGCCCCTACAGATGGCACTGTTTGTTTATACTTAGGATATGGTAGCTATATTTTGGGATATATTAACCATCTAACAATAAGTAAAGATCAATAACATCAGATCAGATAGCCATTTTCTCAAAAAAATTTTTTTTTTTTTTTTTTTTTAAATAAGTCAAACTTTACGGTTTCCCATAATGAGTCAGTTAAATATGCCGTACATCTATCCTTTCCCAGGATGCCATGCTGTACGCTGCGGAGTCTAAGGATGCTGAGCTGGCAGAGACTCTGCTCCAGTGGTTCCTGGAGGAGGGCAGGAAGGAGTGTTTCGCCGCCTGTCTGTTCGCCTCCTACGACCTGCTGCACCCAGACGTGGTGCTGGAGCTGGCCTGGAGGCACAACATCATGGACTTTGCCATGCCGTACTTCATCCAGGTCATGAGAGAGTACCTCACAAAGGTTAGCATGTCACTGAGGAGCAATACAAAGAGTTGATGTAATTTTGTTAATTTTTTATTTTTGCTTTAATGGAAAAGTAGGTTTGATCATTGTACATATGTACATATGTACACATATATATATATATATATATATATATATATATATATATATATATATATATATATATATATATATATATATATATATATATATATATATATATATATATATATATATATATATATATATATATGTATATGTTTAGAAGAAACAAGTTTGAAATTTTGCATTTTGAATATATACTAAAATTGGTTTATTTTTCTTAGATTGTGTAATTTCCTGTAGAAACCTGTCCCGACAAGTGAGAGGTGGACAGTAGTCTGTAAAGGTATTGAAAAACAGGTCATGTCGACAGTTTTAGTTAACATGGTTATGATGAGAGGGTAGAGAAAGAGGCTTTCTGAAGTAATGGTAGTTTTGTTTAATTACCAGTGAATTCCCTCTGGTCATCATGAATTCCTAAAATGTAGACCTGTACGCATGTTCAGGTCACTTGAGGTCATCTCTTTGGGTTCTTTTCCAGGTTGATGAGTTTGCAGCGAAGGTGACGGTCTCTGGCCCTCTTTTTTATTTCTATTCTGTGTTCTGTCTGTTTGTTTTTTGTTGTAACTTATCTCTTAGGTTTCTGATGTAGGAACCTAGCATGGACTGTAGACTGAGTACGGCCTAACTAGCTCTGGTCCTGGAGAGCTGTAGTTGTGTACGCAGGCTTTTGTTCCACTTCAGCACCAACACAAGATATTTTTTAAAAAAATTTGAGTTTATCTTCTGGTAGCAGTTTCTAAATGATCCTCCTGAGGGGAACCTCATTGTCTTACTGGTATGGGTAACAGATTTTTTTTTTTTTTTAAATACAGTCTTTTGGCAATCAAATTCATGAAAATATGGCAAAAGGAAATGTAAAGACAAGAACTTTTGCAAATTGATTTTTAGTGCAAACAGAAAAGGCATCAGGGTAAACGTGGAAATGGCACGTGGCACCATGTATTCTGGGGTAGTATGTCTGCTTTCTTAGTTTTGCAGTGGGAATTGGAACTAAAAGCCATGTGTTCTGATCAGGGATGTGAAATTCTCATAATCTTTGAAAAATTCATGTTCACATTTATTGGTATGAGAACCACAATATAAAGGAAAACATCTACTAACTGTTAATATGTGAAATTGGCTACTACTTTGGAGTTAATATGCAACAGATAAGAATGAAGTATACTGCTGATGTGAGATTGAAATCATTCAACATGTGCTCCAGTTTGGTTGGTTATAACGTATTTTCCATAGACCCCTAAATTTCTGGCATTTTATGATTGATGGTTGAACAAATTTTAACTGCAGAGGGTCCATAACTTTTAATACTGTGTTGGTGGCTGGAGCCAAAGCCTGTGCATCATCTTGCTCCTCAGGACCAGGATAAGCCTGTCCTGGTCTAACAGATACATCTCACCTTCTAACTCTTCCCTCTTGGGGCTGCATCTAGTGTTAAGTGACATTTTAAACATTTTTGACTGCATTTTGTGCTAATGCAGAATCACGAGTTTGATGTTATTGTACAACATGGTATATTATAAGAAAAAACTGTGATATTTCCACCTGGCTAATTCTCTCCAAAGGCTGGAACGGAAGACAGGTGAAGAGAGCAAGCCAAGGCTTGTTAGATGCATCCCCATGTTTCTAACTCCAGTTTAACAAGTTTTAGTTTCAAATATTAAGCTGTTATATCAGTGCAGAGCTACAAACACCATCTTCAAAGGTGCTGGAGTCCTCCTTTCCTCTGTCTTGTGGGAAATTAGTTGCTTAATTAGAAGGTTTATTTTCTACAGACCAACGGCTTTTCTCCTTATGTCAATGATCAAACTGGGTGGGGTGGAATCTTGCAGCCATTCAGGAAGTGAAAGACCAACTCCTTTTTACTTCAGAGAAGCTTAGCGCATACCAAGATACAATGATAAGATCTTACCAATATTGTTTTATGAACTAGAATCACACCCATTTCTTTTAGATGCAGGTATTTTAAATATGCATTTCAGAAATTATGTTTCATTCACATTCTTTTTTTAGTCTTCTACAGAAAAGTTCTTTACATGTGCTTTTACATGATCCTTTTTGTTCATTTCTTGAAATTATTACTCAAATTTGAATTATTTTTTTTTTAATCTACACACAAATTGAGCTAAACCATTGTTTTATTTGACCTCCACTTACATCAGAAACCTTTTGCATTCACCTGTCTCCACAGTTGAAGCGCAATGCCTGATTATTTCTTTGTACCACAAAGAAAGAAAAAAAATTGCACTACAATCAAATCACTGTGCAAATACTGTAACGCCTGGCAAGGATGAGCTTAACCTGTGAGCTCCTAATTTTTTAGCTCGATTTTAGTCCAGTAGAATTCAGTACTTGTGAAAATCAACCAGGAGGGCCTGCTTACAGCCAGAAGTAGGATGCATGTGGAAGCTGTGATTGTCATTAATTGATATGAGAGTTTTAACTGGGAATGGCCAGAAACATAGGCATGTATAGCTTTTCCTTTACTTAATAAACAGTGTAATAGTTCTTAAACTTTGAATCCCAATATAATTCTTCTGTTAAAGACCTAGTTCACACAAATCACAAAAACAATTCCTAGAGTGGTATCTAGCCATGATGTAGTTTTGACTTTCTGAGATATCGTCTACTGCCCTGTCCCATCAGTGTTAATCAACTTTTATATCTGGTGCCCAAAATATTTAAAAATGACATTTCAGAAATTTAAAAGCATTTCCTTTCCAGACATAATGTCCTTGTTATTTTGTAACTCATAATAAACCACAGATCTAGTTGGTAACAGATTTTCTTGGAAACTATTTTCCACTGAATTTAAAAATGGGTAACAGCTGTCGAAGGTTGGGTTATTTGATGATGAGCAAGGACATTGTATCTGGAAAGAGACATTGGTTTGAATTGTTTGACATAATTTTTCAGTGCTTTGAGCAGCGTTGAGGAAATTTCATTCCACTTTGTTGAGTTGGGTTGATAGCAGGAGTAGGGGTCTCAGCTGTCACTGTCTGCATGGTTAGAAACCACTGGGGGTTAAGTGTTTGTCTTCTTTTTTTTGTGATTTGGGTGAATAGACCCTTTACTTGTTGACTTAACATTTGTACTGGAGGCCGTATTAGAAATTCTCACCAATACTGCATGGCACCTTCTCTTAGGAAACTTTAGCTGCACTGTGAAGCACTGTGTGTAGTTCGTCTTTCTGAAGTGGGTATGATTAAATGAGCTGTGTTAAGTAGTCATATTTATCAGCATTTATTTGTTTGATATATGAAATAAAAAGCTTAGTGTATCCTTACAACTGAAGCACTAGAGTTAATGGTCTAATATAGTGCATCAAATAAGAAATTTTCATTTAAATAAAACTGGCACGTCACTCATTATATTGTAGGTGTCCAAAGAAAATATTTAATTCAGAATGTTTTCTTTCTTTTTATTGACAAATGGCATAGTGTAATATTTGTAATACCAGGATACATTTGAAATTTTAAAATCTAAGCTGAGTAGATGAAGTTTCAAGGTTTCTGTGGGACACCTACAATATATGAAATCAGACTTTCTTTTATTCTGTTTTATTCTCTACTTCTGATCTTTCCTTTTTTTCTTTGTTGCCCTCAGGTGGACAAACTGGAGGAGGCAGAAAGCCAAAGGAAAACCGAGGAGGAAGTGACTGAGCCTCAGCCGATGGTGTTTGGTAGGTTTACAGGCAGCAACTCACCCTGAAGGGATTGACAGCTGTGATTCCTGAATGGGAGAAAATTACCTCCTGCTGTTTTCACAGCAGAATACATTGTGTCTATTTGTCTGTTATAACTGGCCCCAATAAACAACTGTTGCTATTGAAATTCACCATTAACCAGATTTTTACTCATTGGATGAAGTTATTGGTGTAACAGTTTCCCCATGTATGCTTCACCAGTTGTTATGATTTATCCATCGCATGTGTTATATCTGGAGTTGTGCTATGTAACAATAATGTTACATAGCGCATCAACATGTGGAATATTCGATTTCCTACATTTCTGGTGTTAAGTAGTTGTATAATAGTGTTGTGTCAAAAGTTGTAAACAATTTTGCTTCCTGCTCTGATGTTAAATCCTGGGAGAAAATAATATTATTTCAATTTGTATTTTTTTCATGGTGCATTATCGATAAAATAGTGTTTTAAGGGATTTTACGATATTACAGAGTATGCCTAGTTTTTTCTGGAACAAACTTGCACACCTGTATTTTTTTAGACTGTTACTCAATGTTTCCTTTAATAAGTACTTTTCCCTTGTGATCATTTTCTGTATGAATACACATGTTGGCAAAACATCTGGAAAAAATCTATTGTAATTTACCCAAAAACATTGACAACTGTTTGTTTTGAATTAATTAACAGGAGATAGATGATAATTTGATGATGATACTTTTCATTGACAGAGACAAACACCATTGCTGAATAAATATGTAAGTGTGGCATCTACAGAAACAAATGAGAGCTTTTTACGCAGCATGTAACCCTGTGTGTCTGTGTTTGTGTTTGTTTGTATGATCAGGCCAGCAGCTGATGTTGACTGCCTCTCCTGCTCCAGTGGCCCCCCAGCCAGCGTACTCGGGCTATGGCTACCCTGCCACTGCGGCGGGCTACCCTGCACAGGCCGCCGCCGCCGCTGCTGCCGCAGCCGGCGGCAGCTACCCTGCTCAGCCTGCTTACGGCTTCAACATGTAGAGGCCTGACCCTGCCTCCTCCACTCCGCTCCCCCTCCCTCCCCCTACACACACTCACACACCTTTAGACCTAAACCACACCGAACCGTGCTGCTCTCTGGGTCTCAACTGGCCAACTGGATGTGCGGAGAGACCCCAACCCCCCCCGAAACTTAACTGGGCCTTCCTTTCCCAATGAGACTCCACCCGAGTTCGCTGAAACTGCAATAGAAACTCTTCATCAATACTTTCTCAACACACGCACACACACACACACACACACACACGCACACACACACACACACACACACACACACACACACACACACACACACACTTGAGAAGGACTGCATCAAGGCTGTTGGACCCCCCCCTCCCCTTTCCACTAGGATGTTATAACTGCATCACTGAACTACACAGCATGAAGTCAACTCCCAGCTCCTAGAAGAATTAACATACCGAATGATAACCTTAGTGACACCAAACCACTCTGTCCTGTTGCTGTTCCACGTAGACTTTACTAACCATAGAGCTGCTTTTATTCCTTTGTTTTATTTTCCTTTTTCCTATAGATTCAGCACTGATGAGGAAGAGACTTTGTTATTGAGGAGTGGAGGGATATGTGTGTTTGTGAGTGTGAGTGTGTGTGTGTGTGAGTGTGTGTCTCCCCCTCCCTCCTAAAGCACTGCTACAGCCTTATGTACTTTGAGGAGGTGGCAAAAAAACAGGCTCATTTGTTCATGTTAAATTTCACAACTGTCTCATTCTCTGATTAGAAAGACAGTTACTGTGCAATAGTTACGTTTGTTCTTTCACAACAGGTACAAAGTGTTTGCTGTATATGGACTAAGAACACTTGTTAATGAGGTGATGGTACTGTGTGTGTGTGTGTGTGTGTGTGTGTGTGTGTGTGTGTGTGTGTGTGTGTGTGTGTTTGTTTGTGTGTGTGTAGGTGTGTGTTGGTGAGTGAGAGAGCGAGCGTGTGTGTGTGTAACCTCTAAAGCCTTTGAGGGATACATCACCAAACCAAGAGACACTCAATGAAGTTTCCACTCCCTTGCAGCAGCAAAATCTTTTGCTGGGTCAGAGCGGTTGATCTCAGTTGACTTTTTCCGACTCTGATACCAGAAACCTGGAGTTTCAGGATGATTGTGACTAAGACGGAAAGAAAGCAAGAAAAGAAAGAAACTGAAATAATAATAATAATAATAATAATAATAATAATAATAAAAAAATGCTATACGCTGTAGTCTGTGCATGTGCTGCCAAACTATAATGCTGCAACCAGGAGCACAATTTTCACGTTATACTCAAGTATATCAAGTATTACTAATGTGTCAAAAGATGAAACTTTATCACACCACCAACAGAAAACAGTGATGAAGCTCCAACAGACTTGAGATGAAAACACAGGGGAACATTAACTCACATCCTGGTGCCAGTTGTTTCAAAAAAAAAAAGAAGAAAAAAAAATCATTATTGTACTGAAAACAGTGTATAATTTAAGATATATTGAAATACCTAACTAATCAAAGAAGTCAAATATTATGGAATACCGTATGTATTGTCTATAGTGTGTTGTTGTAGTCATAAAAAGCATAATGATTTTTGTAAGAAAAAGGACAAAATGATAAAACAGCAGGTTAATAAATGGCAGTGTCTTGAGGTAAGGCCGGTCAAAGTGGTGACGGTTTGGTTGTTTGTGTACTTTCTGTGCTGTCCGATGGTCCTCGAATGTCCCGCTGGGCCCTGTCCCGGCTCGGCCTCGACTGTTGGAGCTGTCAAAGCGCAAACAAGACCCCGGAGCCGCGCACGGAAACGGCCCCAGTGCGCACGGAGGGCGCACCGACGTTTACGCACGGTGTTGTCTGTGCGTTTCTCCTCCCGCTCGTTCCCAACAGCGGGGACATATGAGAGGACGGGGATGTTTTTATAGGCGTGAGAATGTTTTATGCTCGAGGTTTTCTGCAGCGCCTATTTATTCCCGTCCTTTGCGGCGCCGGGGACGACGTCCCGGTGACCGAGCCGCCCGGACCAGATTGATGGTTTCGGTCTACGGGTGGTGGGAGGAGGCTGCAGCCTCTTTGTTTGCGGAGGGTGTGGTCTGGACGTTTTACTGTGCTGCTGCTGCTGCTGGGGGGAAATTGCAAAAGGTTCTTGCAGGAAAAGCCCGAGCAACCGGATGCACCCGTATTTACTCTTCCTCGCCGGGACGCATTTATATGCTAATGCACGACAGGGAGAAGGAGGGAGATGCTTGCGCCCCGCCCTTCCTCCGCTCTGGAGAGGAGCGGCCGCCCGCCTCCTCTCGTACGGGCCCCGGGCGTTAACACCCCGCGGCCGCCGAAGTTCACTCGCCTCGCCCGAGGGGGAAAAAAAAAACCAAGTCCTGCGCCGCGGCGGGACTCGAGGGGCGAACTTCTCGCTCCCTCCCCTCGCTCCCTTCCCTCGCTCCCTTCCCTCCCTCCCTCCGTCGCTTCCGGGTCGACGCGCCCGCTTACGCGCCGCTGTCGCGATACGGCGTTGCCATGGTTACGAACAACCGCCATCGGATCCTATAGAAGGTCCCGGACTCGGCCGGCGTCCGCCCACTGTCAACACAGGGACCGGCCCCGAGTCCCCGACACTCGCCACAGGTCTCCGACGTCCGGGAAAAAGCGCAAGAACTACCACTTGACAAGAACTGCAAGCTAAACCTGCATGAAGATAAACCTCGGCTGGGTTTCTTTTTTTATTATTTTTACTTTCTAGTATTGTGTAATTATCCGGTAAACATGCAGGACAGAAGCACGTTCGTCAGCCCCTTCGTCAGACCGCGGTGTCTAGCGGCGGCGGCGGCGGCGGCGGCGGCGCCGTCGGCGGGGAAAGCGAAATTAACTCACCCGGGGAAGGCGATCCTGGCAGGTAAGTCCATCATGAGTCCGTCCGAAAAAAGTCGGAGAAAAAAAAAAGCTTCGGTGTCAGCGCAGGTTAAAACGACGGCAAAGTTTAAAACGAATTTTTAAAATGGATGGTTCTGAATGTTTGCGGATACTTGGTGGGAGCTTGGTTCCAGACGGTAATAGCTTATAAACAGCCCGATGGAAAGATGAGACGAACCAGTAAGTCGACGCGGAGTTGAGGAGAAGTTGGTGTCCGACGCCCGTCAGTGCGACTTCCATTTAAAGACTGTAATTAGTAGAAATAGTATGGGGATATAAGATGTATTTCTTGGGACTGTGCTGTAGTTTGCAGTGAAATCGGTTGATACTCAGAAAACAAGCCCTAGTGCAATCAGGACTACCACACCATACAATAATATATATATATTTTAATTTGATTTAATTTTTTTGTATGTTCTTTTGTTCTGGTAAAAAAAAAAAAGACCTGTCCTATCATGGTCTGATGTGATTTTACCCCCCCCAATCTAAAGATCACCTCTAGAGCACTTTACATAATGCTATTAGGAGGAGACTGATGCATTCAGCAAGAAGGCCGAGACAATGCAAAACAAAAAAAACATCTATACTGTTGAGCTATAAGTTATCGCATAATCTTCAGCAAATGATCCCCCTTTCCCCTTTCCAAATTTTAAAGAAATGTTGTCCAAAGCTTGGGTAAATCAATCTGCTGATGAATATCATGTCATATGATTGAAAAGCTCCTGAAAAGCAACTAAATAGACCTAACCTTTAATGTCGTTCTGTCCGTTCATCACCAGTCTGTTCGTGGTTCTGCTCTCTGATACTGTGATGGAGCTAAAGAAAAAAAAAGAAATTTCTGTCATCTCAGTGCTTCACTGTAGGGCTGAAAGGAGTAATTATTTCTATCGTCGACCGATCAATCAACTGACTCTAACCAACTGACTCTAACCAGTCAGAAGATTTGCTTAGTTTAAACAGCAGCCAAATAAATCCCACATCCATTATTATTACATACTGATAGGATACAGAGGAAAAAAAATGTTTGTGCACTGAAGCTTTAACCAGCAAGGGTTTGGTATTGGTTAATCAGTCACTATAATTTCAGCCGATGAATTGATTGATTGGTTTAGTGCTACTTCAGCCATTCTTGTTCTAGCCATTACTGTGATTCATCAGTTTATCCCCGCCGAGGTTCAGAAACCCCATCTATCTTTCCTCTTGCTCTGCTCCCCCCTCAAACCCTTCGACCCCCTCGTGTGATGATGATGATGATCATAAAGACAAAGATGCAGTATTTCCAGTGGATAAAGAGGCTCTCTGAGAGGCTCCTGTATTAAGGCTACATGCTGGTATTTGGCAGCACACTGCTGATTTCAACCCTGTGCTCTGGCAACAGTTACAGGCTGAATATATTATCCCTCTGAATGAATTCCCTTTGATTGAATCTTAAAAACAAGCTGTCTTGGGGATACAACTAACAATTATTTTAGTTATCCTCCTGATTATTTTCCTCATTAATCGATGGATTGTTTTGGCTACTAAATGTCAGAAAACAGTGTAAAAAAATAGAACTTTATAAGTTCCCTAAGGTAACAACCTCAAATTGCTTGTAAAACCCTAAAATATTTAGTGTATGATCATATATGACAAATAAAAGCATCATATCATCACCTTTAGAAGCTAAAACCAGCAACGGTTTGTTGTTTTTTCTTAGAAAATGACTGAGATGATCATTGGATCATCAATCATTTAATTGCTTCAGCTCTAAACTGTTTGCATACATGCCAAGTCAAATTATCTAAGTGAGTGGTTCCGGCTGCTGTAAATGACAAAAAAGGTTAATAATCATTTACACCGTCCCTTTCAATTCAGATTTAGATTCAGACTGATGACTAGACCCCACTGTTACATGGTTTGATGTACAAGCAACATATTCTGCACAATAATGACAAAACAACAGCAGCCGGTAGGAATGAAGCACACCATAAAGTACTTAGACAGGGGTAAAGCATTCTTTGTGAATGCACAAAATTTTATGTGTTATTTTTGTCTAAAGCTATTTTCCCTTAAATAGTTTTAGCCAGTCAGTAATTTATTATGTATTTTGAGTTAATTGTAGAGTAGTGATTTTGTGGCGTGTTTGGAGTGAGAAGAGGAGGAGGAAAAAAAGAAAAGAAAAAAAAAAGTCCTCTCCTGACTCATGTCACCCTGTCAGCTGCCAAGAATTGGAAACGTGGCCGTGGCGAGACCTTCCCCTCCCCCATCAGCCCCATCTAGCCTGATTGACTGGATATGGGCCGGTTTTGCACCCTGCTCCCCTCACTGTGGCGTTCAGCTCGTCTAAGGCCTGTCCGTCCCGTTTTGCAACAGCAGCATGATTACATTTTTCTCTGTCTCAACTCTGTGCACCCTCTGACTCGTCCCAGGCTCACTGTCAAGGAGCCATTGATTTATTGCTGCCTTTCAAAGGTTTGGAAATAAAAGTTTGTCAGAGCATCACTAGGGTTGTGACTCAGCGATAGATAAACTGCCTCTTTGAGTCTGACCTGAGATATCGTCCATTATTAAACCGCAGCTTTACATCGTCTGGACACAGATTCCTCTCCCTCAGCTTCATAGATACATTTGACGCCTCTTCCTTAGTTCTGACATGCTAATGCTACTTTAGATTTATCTGTTATGGTTAGTAGATTGTCTTCGTGGAGAGACCAAGGCACTTGTGCTTGCCCGAAGGCTGTAAGTAGACAAAGCAAGAAGTAGAAGGTCAGAGCCTGATGGATTATAGACCCAACATATAGACAGTGGTTGGGGAGGAGGGGTGCACATTGCCCATTTCCAAAGCTTTTAGAGGCTCTTTCGGCTGCCATTGGTTAATTCAAACAGTCTCTCAGCAGCCAGTGGTGACGACTGAGGTTGAGACCCGGAATGAGGAAGGGTTTTATCTGTGTGAGCCCTGAGGGTGAGAGAGTGGTCTAAGTGGGTCCCTGGTCCTGATTTGCTGGCTGTTGTACATTCATACACCACTGTGGCTTTCATTTATAACCTTTCTGCTCAGGAGAGACTCGATTCAGAGCAGCAGAGGAATGGACAGAGAGAGAAAGTTCCTTTTCTTTTCTTTTTTTAATCTCCATTTCGTGATAGATTGGATTTTTTTTTTACCAAGCCAGCCTTCTTTCTTTGACACTTTTCCTGCTCTCTTTTCTTTTTTTCCTTCTCTCTCTCTGGCCTCGAGGCAGCCAGTTAGGTTTTGTGGGTGGCTGTCTCCTCTCAGGCTCAGAGGGCTCGTCAAACTACGGCTTACTCCATGCTTCCTTGCGTCACAGGCGACGCACACAGTCCACTCCCGTTCACTGTTTCTGCTGCTTGCAGACCCTGAGAACCAGGAGGCGAGATAAGAAATCACAGTGGACTCCTCTGTTCAAGACCCCAACCAACCCCCGCTTTAACAGCTTTTCAGCTAGATGTTGGTATAAAGCAGTCATGGACACACAAATAAACAGGAGTATAGAAATTAAAGCTGTGAAATACACCATGGATAAAAATGGGAAGCTTAATATTACATTCTTGGTCTTTTCTTCACTGTTTAATTTGTAAAATTCTTGGTGATTCATCATAGATGTGATGTGATGTCTGATGTGATGTCTGATTTTGCATGTTTTATCTCATTTATTAGAAATCATATTGCCCACCATTTTCTTAAACATACCAAAAGTTCTGAGATTGATTTTCATCAGTTCTCAGTTCTGAGATTTTGAATCTCTGTCAACCCTTGGGTTTATTGCATTTCACTATTGTACAAAAAAATTACTTGATGAAACTTTAAACTTGTTTGAGAAAATCAATCAGAGGAGTTGCTATAATTTTTTATCAAAGTTATGTAATAACAGCAGGCTAATTAATTTTCAAGTAATTACCTTGTATTATACCCAAAGGATGGTTGCCCAAAAACAATCTTTTAAAGACCTTGAAAAACTATTTTTTAAATCAGCTTCTTACTTTGAGTGATAGGGTCCTGT
This sequence comes from Istiophorus platypterus, assembly GCA_016859345.1. Taxonomy (NCBI): domain Eukaryota; kingdom Metazoa; phylum Chordata; class Actinopteri; order Istiophoriformes; family Istiophoridae; genus Istiophorus; species Istiophorus platypterus. The sequence goes on from CM029115.1 coordinate 20,365,910, forward strand.
GATCCAGAGAGAATTATCTGGCTCTTTAGCGGCTAAATTTTCCACTAAAGCTAGTAGCTAAAATTTGTCTTTCTGCTGTTTTTTGGAGCTTTTATAATGAAAATGCCTGCTTTCTGCAATGTGGTAAAAATACTGAGGAGAGACAAAACAGTAAAAATGCCAAACCAAACAATGAGCTAAAAGGAGCTAAAATGTTCTGTAGAATTGAGAGGAACTGCAGAGTCAGTTCCTGACTTTGAGATTTTAGGTTTTCAGGGGCTTTAAATCAAAGCGTCTATAAAATTCACACAGTCCTTTTTAATACATTTTTTTTTTTATTCTTTGTTTTTGTGAATACCGATTATTGCCTCATAGCAATTATGGCTTGAATCTCAGATGTTTCCTTCAGCGCACTAAACAAAGAACAATTTTTTCAAATTCTCGCAGTTGCATGAACACGTAATAACTTAACTTGGGTTAAATCAGAAAGCAGACCCAATATTCACTCTGTAGTGTACTCTGTAATGTAAAATTAACCATTATGCATTATGTTATAGTCAACCGACTGGTCTTCAATCAAAATAGGTCATCAATCAAAATAGGTAATCAATTAACAAATTATGTAATTATGTAAGTTTAAACATGGAAACCCAGTGGTTTTATCCTTCAACTGTAAAAAGCCTGTCAGCCTCGTCTCCATCTGCACACACTGTTGAAACAAACTGTGGTGTAGTTTTCCTGTTTATGTAAATCACTGTACAGTCTGCATGCTGCAGGGCTCTAAGTAGTTAAAACAATTTCCATGTAAAATTAATCAACATCCCTTCTCTAATTAAGCATCAGTGTAGCATTGGGGAGTGTTGTTCAGGACGTACGAAGCCTAAAAGGCCAGACGTCAGATGAATAATTCTTTTCATGTTTCGCGCGAAGGCAAACAGAAATATTCCAGCTCCGTTAATAGGACACCTCATGTATGAAGTACATCAGTCCTCTGGCTATGTCCTCCATTTGGACTGGAGATGTGGACATAATAGCATCTTTCCCTCTGACTCCAGAGAATTTAAAGTGAGAGATAATAATCTAAACAAGGAACATGTGGATAAATAATAGATAGATTCTGTTGCAAAACTTCCTAGTTTGCTGTCACATGCACATATACACACAGGCAGAAATGCACACAGTATTTAGATACACATGGATGACTGTTTTGTCTGAGTTTATTGTTTGAATTGAACCTAGCTGAGGATAGATCACTGAAAGACAATCATAATTGTAGGTTTAACTGCAACAGCTCGGATAGATTGTCAGTTTTTTCCTTAGAAAAATAAAGTTTCCTGGTAGACCAGATGTGCTGGGTGCTCATTAGAGTCACCAGAGCAGGCAGCACTGTCCCTCCCTGTCAGCTTGCTGTCTGCCTGATCACCTGGCTTCCTCTGTGCCTTGCTGTACTGCAAAAAAAAAAAAAAAAAAAAACAGTGGCTGCGAATATGTGTGTGAATGTGCACATACATTATATACTGTGTGTACCACATGTGTTCAAAAGTATACGGACACTTGAGCTTAAACTGTATGTTGTATACCAGAACATTAATCAACTACTTCTGATAATTGACTGACTGTTTAAGGGATCTTTGAAGCACAAATGCTAAACATTGGCAAATCCCCCTTTGCAGTTGTGTGGATTTTCTGCTTCTCTTTGTCCTGTTTGATTTTAAACTGAATATATTTGGGTTTTGGTTTTGTTATAAATTCACTTCGTCGGGTTAGAGAGCACGTGTTACCTTTAAATAGTACATAAAAAATATGTCAACTTATTCAGTGGATGTCTGGTTTATTGAACAGCTGCATAGCTTGCGAAAGTTTCAAGTTTTTGATGATCTGTAGAGTCAGGTACTACCCTGTTATTTATTACCTCTGGGTTTTAATATCACTCCAAGGCTATTTCCATTTCTTTTTGTCTAGTAGAAGGTGTCAAAGATCTATTTGGATGCATCGATTTTATGACACACTATGGAGAAGAGTAGTTTGGGGGGTGGGGAGAGGGGAAGGAAGGTGCTGGTGGGAGAAAAATTCAGAGCAAGAGAGGAGAGAGAGCCTGTGAAGATAAAGATTAATGGCCATTTTTGCTCATGTAACCCACGTTTGGCAGCTGCACAGGCTGCAAAATGGTCTAGAAGACAAACAAGCTGCTTCTCCTCTACAGGCACAGCTTGTCTGATGAGGATTGATCACATGTTTATATCTGTTGCTGAGTCGATCCCTGTGAGTGACTGCTGGTTGGTTTTCAAATGCAGCCCTGTCTTGGTTGAATGAGGTTTATTGTCTCTTCCTACCCAAGACACACTGACCCACTGATCTTGGATCAGGTCTGGCCGGAAAGGAGCATGTGATTTCTGTTACGTCTCAGCTGGTCAACATTTACTTACCATTCTACCAGGATTAGAAGAATTACAGCTCATTGGCCTGGTGATTGAAGATTATGTGTGTGTGTGTGTGTGTGTGTGTGTGTGTGTGTGTGTGTGTGTGTGTGTGAGATCACATGAATGTCACGATTCAGTTAAGTGGTGCTCACAGTTTTTCTGAACAGTGGTGATTAGGTGAATCTATGTATAATCAATGATGGGTTTATAAGCGCTAAGTTATCTCATCATTGATGTACTGATATTAATTGAAATTTTTCAAATCACAGGCTAAAAAGAGAAATCATGTTATTGTTCATCTGATTAAAATAAATGGTGATATAACATTCCGCTAGACTTAAATACTTTGATGTAATGGTCAGAAAATATACATTTTCAGGTATTTACAATGTAATGCTGTGATGCATTTAATGTCAAAGATATGAATCACACCATTTAAGTAATAGAATTTTGTCATAATACAATCATATGGAGATGATGAATGAGCATATTAAAAAGTTATGTAGCCTTAATTAAACACTTTTGTCCCTTATTGATCCCTTATTAAATCAGCTGCAATCACAGAAGAGGAGATGTAGATAAAAGCGGCAGATGAGTCAGAGGCTTTTTAGGCTGTGGGACAAATAAGATGTGAGTTTTGCAAAAACTATAACCTAATATCAGGAAGATATACCTCATGTTATTTACATTTAGTGTGTATGGAAACTTTTGGTATTTCGTTTGTGTTGCAATGTCATCCACTTATAGTCCTCTCCTATATGCTGTGGGTTAAAGATACTGCACTTGTATAATGAAAATGAAAATTTTAGAAAAAGCTTAACAGTTGATTAGAAAAACAATCAGGATAAATAATCTCATCCCCTTAATTTGAGAAAATAAATTTCTGATGGTAAATGCCTCACAGATGCAACACTGAGAAAAAATGGGATAGATGCAACACACAGAGTGCAATAATTTTCATCTGGAAAGTCTAATGTTTCTACATACAAAAACTTATACCGCGTGAATAATTGAAGGATGCTACAATTACATCAATATAGAGGCTATATATGGAGGCTCTGAGAAATATAATTTTATATTCGAAGTAGTGCATACGGAGTTTCTTGTTCATAACAGCTTTTGAGCATCTGAGATCAAATTCTGATCACAGCTGGTAATTCCCACAAACAAAGAAAACTGTAACAATTTCCTGGTAAAACCCTTTCTCTTTGAGTCTGATGTGGACTTTTCATGCCAAAAGGAGGCATTTCAGTTTTTCACTTCCCTTCCATTAGCTTGTTTTTGGTCTCTTTGTTAATCATTGTGGGTTTTCATACTTGGCATGAATACACATCATGCACAGCGTAATATTCCTCAAACCTAACCAGAAAATATTCCTTCGGCTTTTTCTGGGTAAACGTGTGACATGATGAGTGCGTGTCTCCCGTGCACATTCTGCTTGAGTGCATGTGTGTGTGTCTATTTCACTGAGCTAATGGAGGGTCTTGGCCTGGGTAATGGAGCCCCTTCCCTGCTGGCAGAGTGGATAATTAAATTAATGTCAGCCCTTTCTTCCTCCCCTTCCTTCCCCTCCTGAGTCATCGGTGTTTTGCATCAGCATTACTTTAGGATACTTGTCCTCATCTACTTGACCCATTGGCTGTGGCAAATTTGAAGCTGTACCCTCCAGCAGTCACTTGCACGTTCGTTCACTGACTTGATTTCTTGCTTTCTCCATGTATATTTTCCTCTCTGCAAACACTTACTAAATATATGGTAGAGAAGTTAGTCCAGCACTTAAGCAGAATTTTCTCTCATAACCTTTACTAGTGATGACTCTGCTTATTCCTCAGAAATCACAGAAACTGTGTAGTTTAGCTTCGGCAGGTGCAGTTGTTTTATCTTCGCCTGGCTCGTTACTCTTCCTCCCACAGCGTCATACTTTCGGTGTTTATGGGGAGAAAGCCATTTGTGGAGTCACTGTAATGATCCATGACATAATAGCACCTCCCTGTAATTCATAACGGGGACAGGGCACTGGCTCTGTTAAGGCTGCAGCCAGGCAGACAAGGGATGCTAGGTGTAGGCGATATGTCAGTAAAGCTGCCTGACCAGTGAGAGAACAGTTTATTTTTCATCTTCTGTGCTTACTTTTTATTTTGTTTATTTATGCCCATTCTTTACATTGCTGTTATTAATGACTATCTGCTCTGGTTTTCTGTGTTTCTCAGGTGGAATTGCAGGTGGCATAGAGATCTGCATCACCTTTCCCACAGAGTATGTCAAGACCCAGTTACAACTGGATGAGAAGGCCAATCCACCTAAATACAGAGGAATAGGTGTGTATGACATGTCTGAACATTTTCTAAGTTGTATTGCTTCAGTTTGCCAATATATCAGGCTGAATGTCAGATTTGATTTACTAACAAATATTTGCTGGCTCAGACAAAGACCATTAATATGAAACAATGTCCCTTTCATTCCTTAATGTTTTTTAAATTCAGCAAATAGTCACAACAGATAAAATCTGTGTTTGAACAAACATAGGTATAACCAATTTAGATCTTTAATGTCTTACAAGTTGAAATTCTTTTTGCAGCAAAACAGCATAAGACACACATACACAAAAATATAAACACAATTAAAACACAATAAACAAATAAGACATCTATCTATCTATGTATCTATGTATCTATGTATCTATGTATCTATGTATCTATCTATCTATCTATCTAGCTATCTATATATCTATCTATCTATCTATCTATCTTATCTATCTGTCTTATCTATCTGTCTATCTCTTCGTCTTTCTGCCTCCCTCTGGAGCTCATTATCTCATTACCCATCATCCTCAGGTACATTAGGGATTCTGGCAGGCTGTCACTGGGCTTGTTTATATGACTTAGAACAGACCAGTGCACACATGCACCTGCACCATCTATGCATACTAGCACACACACACACACACGCATACACACACACCCATGCTCTGTTACTGTTGGCTGGAGCTCTGAGGATCAGAGACCACGATAATGAGCGCTCGAGACAGCTGTTGCTTTACTTGTGCAGTTGTGTGTTTGGCTAGCTAGTACAACATGGATTACTGGACTAGTGTCTCAGGGAGCCAGAAGCAAGTTCAAAGAAAAGTTTTGGGCAAATTAGCCTATGGTTCAGTTTACCTAGCACATAAAAGCACATAAATGATAGACTAACAAAGTACTGTGTTGCTTCTTTACTTGTGCGATGTTGACGAACCAAAAGTGAAGGACAGATGTTTCAGGTGTATTCCTAGGTGGTTCAATGCCGAATGACTGGGCATAATAAAAAAAAAATGAATAAAATGCATAATACTGAATTATACAGTAATACATATCATCCAGTATTCAGTCATTTTAGACATTCTATAATGTGTGTGTTCCTCCAGGTGACTGTGTGAAACAAACAGTGCAGAGCCACGGTGTCAAGGGACTATACAGAGGACTCAGCTCACTGCTGTATGGCTCCATACCCAAATCTGCAGTCAGGCAAGTAAAATAACTGAAAATATTTAAGTAAATGTACAAGACTAACACATTTTCTCAAGTAAAGTTAAAAATTCTGATATAAAATTCTTACTTGTGTACTGATTTAAGATAAAAAGCAACTAATCTCAAATGTACTCACAGAGAAACTGATTGAAGAACATGTAACACTGTTACTTGGGATTTCTAAGTACATTCCTAAAGGACGAGATGAGTCCAGGCCTGATTCCTCTCACCTAGTAAAATTAGAAATGAATAAATAAAAGCGCAAACAAAGTAAAACCCACACAATTCCTCATTACAGAGATCAAGTTTCTGATGCTTTTTGGTAGCTTATCAGTATTTCTCTCAAACCAATCACTTTTGGGTGATATGTAGTATTAACCCTTCCATGAAGTTTGACATTTAAAATAAATAGTAGCAATAGAGCTGATGCACACTTTACATGGACACACTCATAAACTTTACATAAAATCCATTTATTCACCACTTAACCAGTGTGTTATTATGCGACCACCCCAAATATACATGTGCATTGACACACACACACACACACACACACACACACACACACACACACACACATACATGCACACACAAACACTGTTTTATTGGTGCTTTACTACATTATTGCTATTCATGTTTTTTTGTCCCTTTACATTTTCTGATATTTCCATATTTGATGTTAATATTTGATTATAAAAAAATAGTAGTAGCTAAAGTTAATAGGAATGTATATGTGTGCACTAAAGGCTGGAAAAAAATGAACACTTTAAGACTTAAAGTCCTGGAACCACTAACTCACACATTCCAATTATTCTAGTCCATTACTTACAATGCAAGGCATAAATGCCACTCTAGCCTTTGGTATAATTGTGTTATTCTTTCACAGCTCTGACATTTATTTCGAGATAAGTGTGCACATTGCACACACGTACACACCTACATTTCATAAAATGAAGTCAGATGCCTTTGTTGTCACCATTTTTGCTCTACTTTTCATTTTTTTCATTCTTTACCTTTTGGGTTGGTATCGATGACATTCTGGCAAACAATCACTTGACCTAAGGAAGGGACAGCAGGGCTTATCCCAGGCTGTGTTCAACCACCAAGACAAACTGCTGATTCCGACTGGGGTTATCATCAGGCAGTGAAAGGGAACATATGGAGAAACCTCTGAACCCAGCCAATGTGTACGCTGAGGAAGAGGCAGAGTTTAAACTCAGGGGAAGCCTCACCGATATATCTGGCAGCGGTCACTCAGCTAGTCAAATAGCTCTTTAGTCGCATGCTCTCGATGCTCTGGACTTTGTTGGACTGTCTTACCTGACAGGTAAGCACTGCCCTATTCACTGCTGGATGGAGGTCAGGGACAGTGTCTGTGGACTGGAAGACTGTGGTGGTGGTTCCAATATTTAGAAAGTGGGTGTGCTCAAATTATCAGAGTATCACACTGCTTAGCCTGCCAGGGTGCAGGAAAGGAAATATTGTTGAACCTTGGATCCAGGAGGAGAAATGCAAGGAACATTGGACCAACTCTTTACCCTTGCATGGTTACTGGAGGGATTGTAGGAGTCTGCTCATCCAGTCATCATGTGTTTTGTGGACTTGGAGAAGTCTGATGAATGTGTTCCTCTTGTCAGGAGCGCTGCAGGAGTATGGGGTACTGGGCTCTTTCAGTGAACCATCCAGTCCTTATATAATTGGAGTGAGAGTTCTCTTTGTATTCCTTGCAGGAACTCAAACAAATCTCCAGTTGGTGTTGATCTCCGCAGGGGGTTTCCATTGACACCAATTCTGTTTGAGATTTTCATGGACAGGATCTCAAGGCGCAGTCAGATTGAGGAGTGTGTCTGCCTTGCTGCTTTATGCAGACAATGTGGTTCTGTTTGCTTCATCAGACCGTGACCTCCAGGATGGGGATGGTTTGCGAGTGTGAAGCAGATGGGACAAGTCCAAGGCCATGGTTCTCTCCCGGAAAAGGGTGGCTTGCACCCTTCGGGTTGTGAGCAAGTTTTTGCCTGGTAAAGTTTTTGGTTTAATAGTCAATCAACATTCCAACCATCACCTATAGCCGTGAGGTTTGGGTAATGACTGAAATGGTTCAGTCTTTATTTTGCAGAGCAGAATTTTTTAAAAATGCTTTTCTATCATGTTAAACATACCCGAATCCTCATGTTTATCTTGCGATCCTACGAAGGGGTCCTTAAACCTAAAGGTTGGAAACCAGTAGTTTAGGGAATATAGTAGAAAATAGACAGATCAATTTTAAAAAAAATGTAACATATTGGAGAGATTGAATGCTGTTAGTCGGGATAGTTAGTTTTGATTTATGGAGAATACCTTGGCACATTTCCATTTACCACCACTTCCCCTGAGTGGGTTCGATCTGTTCTTACTTTCTCTATCTTCTCTCCCCTCCCCCTTTCCCATTGCTCTTTTGTGTCCCCAACGCTCTTTCTCCCCCATTCCATTAACTGATTGCCTGTGCACCATCATGCCCCATACAATCTGCTGGAGAGTTGTCAAGAAGGTATGAGAGGGACAGACAAGAGAGCCTTTAACCTTGTCTTCCTTTTAACCATACGTCCATACCTTTATCCCTCTCTCCCACATGCCAAGGCTCCTTTGTTTCTCTCCTCCCTCATTTCCAGCCCAATCCTTTCATCTCTTCTTCACCTCCACTTCTCATCTGCAGAACTGATCTTGTAGAAAGACCCACTAATGAAGATTGGGCAGCACTGTCCAGAATGACTCATCCCTGACTGTGGATTTTGCCCAAAACACAATGTGACATATTCTAACTGTAAAGTTTGGTTCGCTTGTTATGTAGATATGGGGAATCTGGAGAATAAATTTGCAAAGGAGCAGGTCTGACAGTTGCATATTTCCCTCCAGCTGCTTTTAATGAATATGTTTTTGTTTCACAAGGTTAGCTATTAAGTGCACTGCCACTCAAGGGAAGTACACTGTTTTATTTTTTACTCTCTCCAGTGCTAATAATCTGTCTGCAGTCGTCGAGTGGTGTGCATAAAGACAGAGACGAATTGATTTATTTTTATGTGTTGTTCCTTCTTGACAGTGGGAGTTGGTTAATTGTGTGGCGCCTGTCTTTCAAAAACAAACTAAATCTGTGTGAGGAGGGAGACAGAGGAGCAGATGTAGAAGGTTAATGAGGGGAGGAAAATTTTTCAAAGGGAAAGGCAGATGAGGAAGAAAACTAAAATCACATGAGCCGAGTATGAAGGGGTGAATTCTGCAGACCAGGCTAATGTTGATGGTAGGTACGTGGTTCAAGCAGATTAAGAAAAGACAAAACAATCATAAAGAGCAAGCATCTGTCCTCCCCTGCCCCTTTGCTAAATGTACCTGGCAGCGTCCTGCCTTCACCACAATTCAATTCCATCTATAAATAACCTTTCTTGTAAAGGACCCGCTGGCACAATGTTTTCTGATTGTGGAGATACATAGGCCACACCACTCTCTCTCTCTCGCTCTCTCTTGCTCTCTCTCTCTCTCTCGCTCTCTCTCTCTCTCCCTGGGCAGGCTTCCATGGCAGCTGTTCCTGGTCATTCATTGGTTGCTGAGACACCACTTTTATTGGTACATCTTTAATGAGGAACTAGGCAGGACAGTGTAAAAGCCTTAAGCACATAATGCACTCTCAGCGGTTTGTCTCCTCTAAAAATCTGAGTTAGGAGGAAGTTTGTTGCCTTGAGGTGCATCCGTGGTTTTACTTTTATTTGTACTCAGCGAGACATGAAGAGGAAACTAGTTTCATGTCTGCTCAAATGTCCTCCTCCGCTGCCTGATTTCTGCTGGTGGGGGCAGCATAATTATCTTGCAACATGACCTTTTTTGCCACACACACATATCACTGTGTATTATAGGTATAGTCTTAATACAAGGAACCTCATCATATGCCCCTGTAATATCACTATCGATTTTTTCCCCCCTTTATTTACTAAAGCCTTTTTGTTAAACACACTAACTTCTAGATGATTAAAACAGCATTAATCCAATTGCAGAGTGATTTGATATCTCAGCATTCCAGAAAAAAAAGGAATTTCCAACAAAAAGAGACAAAGGTACAAACACAAACATTTTTGAAATGTTACTTCCACCTTGCAATATTGAAGACTCAGATAATCTCAGTAAGAGCATGTACTTTAAAATGTCATAGATATGTTTTGCAGGAATGTGCTTAATGTGCTCTTGTGTAAATATAAAGCTCGCCCCTGTTTAATAATCAAATAAATAGAATGGATGCCTGTATTTAAAGAAATAAATATAATCTGCTTCATTTCCTGCAGTTCTTGACGCTCCTGTGTTGAATTTTTCCATAATTCCATGCTGACTTTGTTCTCCTCCTCAGGTTTGGGGTGTTTGAGTTCCTCAGTAACCGTGCAAAGGATGAGTCTGGTCGACTGGACAGCACCAGGGGCCTGCTGTGTGGACTCGGAGCTGGGGTGATGGAGGCTGTTTTGGTGGTCTGTCCCATGGAAACTGTCAAGGTATGTTACTAACTCTAACCCCCCGCGCCCCCCATCTTGAGTGTACATGAAACAGCCACCCAACGTGATTCATGCATCTTGTAGGTTTTATTCACAAATAGGTAAACTGTTGCTCTTCTAAGCCTGACTTGTATTCTGTTAAAACTGTTGTTTTCTGAGCCAGTTTGTAGGACATTACAGTAATAGGCAGCTACATAGAATAAATCAGGTTTTTTTGCACAAAAGTACTTGTCTCAGCTTATTATCTAAAGAGTTAAACTGATTAAAGCATATAAATCTGGCACTGAAATCAAATACCCGACTTGAGTTGATGTTTTCTCAAGTCCATGTATTGGCAGCCATGCTACTGCTGTTCTGAAAATGTTGGTTAATGAATAAATAGCAGACCCTTCATATTCACTGACCTCAGTTTCATTGAAAAGTCTCTGCAAAGAGAGCCAGGCTACGTCCTTGTACTGTTTTCGTCAGCTTTTGTGTCTCCCTTCTGTGTAATAGCATAATTTTCTGTTTTGGATGATTATCATCTGGTTCATTTTTTTTTCTATCTCTCAAGGTTAAATTCATTCATGACCAGACTTCAGCAAACCCCAAATACAAGGGTTTCTTCCATGGAGTCAGAGAGATTGTCAGAGTGCAAGGTAAAGAGCAGCTTCAATGCATGTTATTCACCTGACATCTACTGCTCAGACAGGGTAGTGCAACCAAAAAACCTAGTGCTAAGTGTACTGCACAGTATAGTCCTTGATTTTGTTAGCTTTATTTGAAAAAAAAACCTGATGAATGTTTCATCCATCTTTTCCTGAATAGGAATAAGAGGGACATACCAGGGACTCACTGCCACGGTCCTCAAACAGGGCTCCAACCAGGCTATTCGGTTCTTTGTGATGACATCTCTCAAGAACTGGTATAAAGGTCAGTGTAGATGAAAATGTTGTGTGCTCATTGAATTTGTATATCAATACAATAAGAAAATTTTAACAAAAGAGACCAATTCTGCCGCTTGGGACTGAGAAAATTAGTTTTAGTCTTTGTAAGAAATATGTATAGTCCCCCACTCTGAAGAAAAATAATGTCTTCAAAGCTAACATCGTGGAATGAGGATGTAGTATAATATGAGGATTGGTACACAATGTTTAGTATCAGCATAATATGGAACTGGGCCACATTTATTGTCTGTGGAACTAAGTGCTGGCAGATCACCTACAGGGTTTTACCAGCTACCCATATATATATTTTTACACTTAAGCATAGACTGACTCACACTTACTGACTCTTTTTGTTATGTCCTTTCACCAGGTGATGACCCCAACAAAGCTATTAATCCCTTGGTGACTGGATTATTTGGGGCCATAGCAGGAGCAGCCAGTGTATTTGGAAACACCCCACTAGATGTCATCAAGACTCGGATGCAGGTACATAATATGAAGACTGTGAAAAAGCACAGGTTCACTGGTTATGTTTAGCTGGTGTCGTAATTTGTCGTAACTTCAGTTGTTGCCAGCTGCTGACGATGTCTTTCCTCCTCTGTCCAAAGGGTCTGGAAGCACATAAATATAAAAGCACGCTAGACTGCGCTGTAAAGATCCTTAGATATGAGGGCCTGGCAGCGTAAGTACACCTCCACTTTGATTAGTTTGGTATAACAGCAGGCATTTCCTTTCAATCCTTTAATCACAAAAAGCCTTTATAGCTTTTTCAACTTAAAGTTATGCTATTGACATTGGAGGAGCACTTAATGGCATTAGTTCATCCTTTGTATCAACCATATGTATTATATTATACTTTAAACAAAAAATACTGAATAAAAATGAAATCTTTACATTTTTTAAAATCCTGAAACTTCGTAGTCATCTACAGTATTGTGTGTATAATTGTTTTTTTAATGATGTTGGGAAATGTAAATCAAATTTACTGTACTACATATATAGAGAGAGAGAAAGAGAGAGAGAGAGAGAGATAGGGAGGGAGAGAGAGAGAGAGATGTGTGTGTCAACTATCAATAAATGTGGCTTTTTGCGGAATACTGACATCTTATATTTGCCCCTCCCTGTCTCTGTCCATCTGTAGTTTCTATAAAGGGACAGTTCCCCGCCTGGGCCGTGTTTGTCTTGACGTGGCCATAGTTTTCATCATCTATGAGGAGGTTGTGAAGGTCCTGAATGCAGTCTGGAAGACGGACTGAGCAACTGGACGTACAGAGAGGGCGGCGGCTTCCTGCAGGCAGGCATCAGACACAGATCCAAGCTAGGTGGACCTCTTCTGTATCATAAAACCAGCTGTTGGCACGGGGGGGGGGGGGGACAGAGAGTTTAACTTGGATCAGTGTCTTATGCTAACCAGGACATTAAAGAGCTCATAGACAGGAGTTGTAGGGAAGAAAGAAAGCCTGACAGAGGTTCAGCGTCAGTAACATCTGGACAGCTGGAGTGAATATGAAGTTTTGATGCTAAGCATCAAGACACCTCACAAACCAAGGTTCAGTTTCACAAAGTGGGATTATAAAGTCAGCCAAATAACTGTGAAAAAGATGCATCATCAAATTCTAAAATTGGAAGAAAAACCTGAATGAGTCTTACACAATTCCCTCATAACTGCTTGTAAGCAACATTTTTGCAGATATTTCGGCACATTTTTTCAAGTTATCTGATTTACCTTCTTTGTAAACCTGCTTTGTAAAATAACCCCCTTCTCATTCCAGCTGTTTTTTTGATTTTTACTGCAAGTATGCAGGTGTCCACTGGATTTTCTTGGTATTGTGATGCTCTATGTCTCCACTTGTGCCTAGTGTGGTTTTAAACCCAGAGGCCACAGACTACAGCTGGTTGCAGTTTACAGTCATATAAACTGCAGTAACTAGCATAACTAGCCATTTAACTGAATGATTTTACATTGATGATATGCCAATTATTTTTATACAGTGTAGATTCTAATTTTGTTTATTACCAACATTATTGTTTTACTTTAAAATATTATGTATTTTATTCCTTGACCAAATGCCAAACCCAATATACTATAAAAGTGTTTAGAAGCTTAATGATCTTAACCAGAGAAGAGCAAATTCATATTATGACCTGCTCTAAATGTATTTATTGAAAGTTAAATGATATTAATATCTAGAGGGTTGAGAGACTATTTGCTGTTAACTTGTGCCACTTGTGTCAAGATTTTTTCTGTAATCAGGTCTGGATGTAAAGGTGTTTTTAAGATGTTTATTGCTGCATTTCACTGTGAGTCTAAATGACACAACACTGAGTCTCACACTAAGTAACCTCAGACCTTCATGTCACCTTCAGTGGAAGCATTATATCCATCTGGTTATATCTTAACTCCAGACTCCCACAGCTGGATTGTCATTTGTCCTCTATTTACATTAGAAGCAGTTTTCATACTCTGTAATTCCCCCTTTGACACATTTCCCTTGCACCAGTGCTTCCCAAACTGGGGGTTTGGACCCCCTTGAATTGGTCACAAGATATATCTGAGGGGTCATGAGACAATTAATTCAAAGGAGAGAAGAAGAATATTCTTCTGCCTTTCATATTTATGTTAATTTTTTCAGAGCATCACTCTCGGGTCGAACTTCTCTTTTGTAGACATAATATGTAACCTGCGACTAATGGAGTGCAAGTAGACAGTGCTTCATTTCCAGTAACAGGGTCACCAGCCAAAAAGGTTTGGAATCACAGTCTGTTCAAATCCATTTCTAGTGCTGTTGCGTCTTGGTGCCATGTTTCATTCAGGGTTTGTTTTTACCTCTCACTCATGTGCCTTTCACTGTTGTGTTTGTTGGTAAATGCTATTTGAGAAATATCTTCATCAATTATCGATCTATTTGAGATTTCTTTGTTTCAGTCGTATTGTTTTTATGATAAATATTTTCCCTCGTAATGATGTGAAAACGGTCATAATCTATATGTCTTATCATAATGATTGTATTAAAATACTGATGGATTACTATGTTTCCCTGTTGCTGAAATAATGTTCACCTTTTTTGTGTTTTTCTCTTTGGCCAAAAAAAAAAGAAAAAGAAAAGAAGCTTATGTACCCAACTGCCGAATAGTCAAGAGAAAATGTTACTGTTATAGAAAATCTATGTATTCCAAGGCTGTGTGTGTATGTGTGTGTGTGTGGTTCTTTATGATTAATCTTGTGCAATAAACACCGTCCTCCTCTCTTGTCTGTGCTTAATGTAAAGTCCTTTGTTGTGGGAGGGGGTTCATGAAAACTCATTAAAACAAGCATCTGAAAAGTTGATGGAATGAAGACTAGTTGTTTTTTTTATCCTCCCACTCTCGTTTGTCTGTTGTTCTGTCCTTTTGGTACAACAGATCATGTTGGGACGAACCATGGGGGTGGGTTGGGGGCCGGCGGGGGAGGAATTGAACAGGGGAGTCATTGTTCCAGCTTTGGCTGATGCTCATGTAGGGTGATTCAACTATCTACCTTTCTCTCCCTTTCTCCCCCTCTCTTAGTCTGTTTTCAGTCATTCATACACAAACATACATAGTTTCACACTCTCATGAAGGTTAGAATTTTCAGTTTTTGTTGAAACTGTTTTAGAGAGAAGTTTATTCAACCGTTGATTATTATAGAGGCCATAGTTTGTGCTGTTGTTGAACTGTTCTTCATTATACAGAGAGGTGCTTCTTTTAATTAGCCTACCCCATTTTAAATCTACCTGGTGAACAAAATAATAGAAACAAATAGCAACACAAACAGCAGCCTCCAAAATGACTGTACAGTTAAATCAAAACTTAAGATTTTAGAGACAATTTTAGAGAGCCAAAGCAGTTTCAACAAAAATGAACATTATATCCATCATGAACGATGAATTTAGGACTTTGTAGTATAGTGCATTAATTTTAGCTAGGTGTGTCTATATCATCATTTATATGTTGATAATATTTAATAATAATCAGAATCTGTAAAGTAACTCTTCACTAAAGCTATTAAAGAAATTCGGAGTAAAAAGTACAATATTTGCATCTGAAATTTTGCTGAGTTAATGTATAACTATAATTATAAAACTGCATAAAATGGAAATACTCAAGTAAAGTGCTTAATAAAGTACAGTATAGGTATTTCCACCACAGGTGTGTGCATGAACATATAGGAGAGTGCAGCATGGTGTCCTATAAAATTCCTATAAAAGTCCTATAAAAAACTTAACAAGTCTCTCTTTACCAAGGGAGAACCTGGAATGACAGCATCAACTGTGAGACTGAAACACACACACACACACACACACAAAAATACATAGCAAAAACTACATCTTAAACACTAGGGGGAGCTGTTGCTGGGGCATCGAATCTGTGATCCTCTCCCTCCTTATTGCTCTGGCACACACACACATCGGTGACGATAGAGGCCTCCTCTCTGTTCATATACAATAGGGCTTTATGAGGAGGGTCAAAGCACCTACTCACCACCCTTCATCTGAACATCATCACTCCCTCCTCCTCCTCCTCCTCCTCCTCCTCCTCCTCCTCCTCCTCCTCCTCCTTCTTCTCTCACCCCTGGCTGCTGGAGAGAGGATTGCTCCAACACTGCCAAAAAGAATCTCTCATCGCCTCAGGTTTCACCGGCATCATCCACACGGCATCTCGGGCCCGGGGGTCACTGAACCCCAGAGATGAAAAGTTACGTTTCCCTGTTTTTTTTTTCTTTTCTTATTCTTTTTATGAGAGCCAGCTCCATTTGTTTTTGCCAAGCTCGTGGGCTACAAATACTCAGAAGTGGAAATACATTGAACGGCGTGCGTTGTTGAGGTACAGGGTACAACTAACATTTTATAGATGGAAAAATAAAACTCTATACCAGTGGTTCCCAAACGTTTTGGCTTGAAACAGTTCATCCTTGTGACCCCAAGTCACAGGTCATGACCTTAATATGGATGTGATATAAAAATAATAATAATAAGTTTTCCCTTTCATCTGAAAGTTTTTCTAGAGTCCGGAGGTATTTCACATGAAAAAAATCAAAATTTAGAGAAAAGCCCTGCGAGGCCGGCGGAGGGCCCGGACCCCTAGGTTGGCAACCACTGCTCCACATGAAATCCCACCGTCCCACTGTTGTCAGCTGTTGTTTTGTATAATCTTCTTCCCCCACGATACAACGTGAACCACTACATGTACTTACTCCCCCCCACTGACCTACGGTATTTCCTCCTTAACGAGAGCAGGGGATTTGCTCTTTTACAGTTCAGCCCGTCCAACGGCCCAGTTTCTCCTCCGGAGCCTCCATTCACTCAGAGCAGGTGAAGGGGAAGTAATGTCATTGTTCTCCGGGCTTTCTCTCGACAGGCTCCATGCTCTTAGCTCTACGGGATCAGGGGACACAACTCGGGTGCCGCGTCTCAAAAACAAGAACCACAACCCAGAAGACCCCGCGACCTGCGTCCGCAGACCGGATCTCGTCTTCCTCCAGAAACTTTCTCTTTTATTTACTGATTCATAAAGCGGCTGCGCCGCTGTCCGTGGTGCTGAATTTGATTTTTCTGATTTGGGAGCTAAACCTGATCCGAGCGGGTGTAGATACGCTCCCCCTGCAATGGAAAACCCGTGAGATGCTCTCTACTTATTTTCAAGGCTTATGCGTAACAGCCTTTGATTCCTTGTGATCTTTTTTGGCTCCAACTTTTTTTTTTTTTTTTGTTTGTTTGCAAGAAGACTACAAGCGCCTCCATCAGGACCTAGTTTGTCATCTCTCCCGGACACTAACGTCTTGTTGACTCGGCGGGACCAGTGTTCCTACGCATTTTGTTAGAATAGATTCTAGATAAATGCCACTGATTTGATTTAAAAAAATAAACAAACAAACAAACAAACAAACAAACAAAAAAACCCCAACATATTGCGCAAGCAAGCGAGCAAGAGGGGGTGTGTGTGTGGGGGTGTGTGTGAGTGAGTCAGAGAGAGAGAGAGAGAGAGAGAGAGAGAGAGGGGCTGGTACCGTAGGTCCTTCCTAATAAACGACAGCAGCTCCGAGGGGCGGTGTCCAACAGGCGGATAGAGGAGAGCTGGTGCGCACACGGGCCCCACTTTTTTTACCTATCAGTCGCCCGTGCAGGTGTCAACGCGCGCGTTACCTCGTTTTTTTTCCCTCTCGTGACTAGAAGCATGTCGCGCTCGGATTTTATTTAGGAAACGCGATCCGTGTCTTAGTAACACAACTGAGTTTTAAGCACCATCCAAAGTGAGGCACACACCGGCGGAGCGCGCGCGCGTGTGTGTGTGTGTGAGGGAGCGTGTGAGTGTTTGTGCGTGTGTTTGTGTGCGTGTGTGTTTGTGTTTGTCTGTCTGAGTGTGCGTGCCTGTGTGTTTGTGTGTGTGTGTGTGTGTGTGTGTGCGTGCGTGTGCGTGTGTGTGAGCGCGGCTCCGGCGGACCCAGAGCGAGTTTCCGTCATGGGGGCGCACGGATGGAGCTCAGCGCGCCTCGGCTTCGTCGTTTGCGGATACTTGGCGTTTTTCTGCGGGGAGATGGTCCCGCGGGCCGAGGCGGGCTGCAGGGAGAGGGAGAGCCCGAACTGCTGCACCGGCCGGAATAACGAATGTTTCGAGTACACCAAGAGAAAAACGGTGTGCTACTGCGATACCTACTGTCAGAAGACCGGAGACTGCTGCGACGACTATCAACGCGTGTGCCAAATATCTGGTGAGTTGCTTGTTCTGTCTCTTGTTCTGTAATATGACATCAAATAACTTGGGGAAATCTGAATGCTTTTGAAACTTGAACGCTCAGAGGGGTTTTTTTTGGGGGGGGGGGCGAACACCTGCACTGTTCGGAGATACCTGTTGTTCATTGTTGTCTAGTTTGGCTGGCATCGAGGTGACACGGAGACAGTGAGACATACTACACATAGCTGTCTCTAGTGCACCGATTATGGCTGTTTGTTTTAAGTGACCAGCCAGTAGAGACCATTTGTTTTTTTTTGGGGGGGGGGGGGGGCTTGGAGGGTTGTCTCCTATCCTCATGGTGTGTTTTCCTGTGTGAGTGTTTTTAAGTTGGTGGGCTTGACCCTTGGCCTTCACATCAAAACTTGAAAATGCAACAAGGCCTGGCCATGAAACGGTCGGAAAGTGGAGTGAGTTATCATGACAGAGAGCAAAAGAAAACGGAGACTCCTGTTTGAATCATCCAATTAAAGTGAAGTTGTTCACAGGATCCTTAAATGTGAGTTTTTTGGAAACCCCTTCCCTCATCGTCCCAGCTGCTGCTATATATGGACAAATGAGGGAGCGGACACCATGGAAACAGACTTTCCAAAGATGGTCAGGGTCACAGTGGAGCCGTGTCTGGGATGTGACACACAGGAAACACTCCGGTAACCGAGGCTCCTCTTACAGTGCGTCGAAACAAGTCAAGTTCAAGAGAAGTGATATTCTGT
This sequence comes from Istiophorus platypterus, assembly GCA_016859345.1. Taxonomy (NCBI): domain Eukaryota; kingdom Metazoa; phylum Chordata; class Actinopteri; order Istiophoriformes; family Istiophoridae; genus Istiophorus; species Istiophorus platypterus. The sequence goes on from CM029115.1 coordinate 20,384,709, forward strand.
GTATTCGTGCACTCATGAGTGTGACGCTCATGTTGAGTGCACATTAACAAGCACCTGCAGTGACAAGTCTAAGCATTAGAGAGCACTTAAAATGCTGCAGCGATCCTTCTATTGAGGTCCTTTTAATGTATACATAGTGAACCTTTGTTTGAGTGCTGTATCTGTGTGGGGACGTGAACAGGCTGCCTCATCCAGGCTTGAGTCAACCCCTTAAAAGTGTGTACAAAGGCACTGGGATGGAGGCGGTAATAGGCTGTAGTAGACCTCACTGTTTACTGCAGAGATATTTGAACCAGCTGTTAATCACTGTTTAACTGAGTCATACTAGTGTTTTGCAACAGTTTTCAACAATTTACATCAATAATTGTGTACTGCACATTACATCTAACATTTTATAGCATATAGCTTTATTTAATTTATGTTCAAATGCATTTCTACAACTCAAAGATACCTTAATTTCACTTAAAATTCAGTAGAATTTCAGTAAAAGCAAATCTGTATGTTGTGCAGATTGTAAAGCCCTTTGATCTAAATTTTTGATTTTGGGATATATGGATAAAATATACTTGAATTGTATCCTTAGAGTCTTTATACTAGCTCGAGACATGTGACCAATCTCGGTAAGCATCACATGACTTTCCTAATCAATGAACTTGTTCAATTGCATTGTTTTAAATGGTGGAAATGTTTGGCTGTAATGTTGATTAAATGTGACTTCTAGAAAGGGGTAAATGGGCTAATTCATTCAAACATACTACAATAACCCTTCAAATGTGAGGAATTCTAAAATACCGCAATGATCTAACAGTATCATATTAAATGGGTGAGAATATTGTGCACACAAAGTTCTGTTTGTGCTATGAATCCAACTGATGAGGTTTCCAGTAGTGAGACTTCTTCAGTACAAATGAATACACTCTGCAATGTTGCTAACTAACTACACTTAGGAAGAAATATTGCAGACTGAATTCTTATTTTGTATATATTTTTTATCTACCAATCAGTCGAAGAGGCATGTAGAGACAGCATTTATCACCAAACAGCCGGCTGAGTGGATTCCAGGTGTCACCTTATCCGTCCCATGTGTCTGCCAAGCTGAAACTTAACAGAATAAGCACGGGAAAAGCAGCGCAGGTCAGTGTTGAGTCATCACTGCACTGCTCAGCAGCAGCTGGTCCCTCAGAGGTCAGCTAACGGCTGCCATGTGCATCGGTTCACTCACGTGTCAAACAAGGATTTTCTAGCACTGATGGCGCGATGCAGATATTACAGGTTGGACGATGTTTTCCAGATGATGGTGGTTCCTATTCAGACAGTTTTTGAATCCAGATGTGTCTGCTGAATATTTGTGTAATAAAGTTTATATCATTTACAATTTAGAAAGTAGCATTTGTCAGTGAGAAATACTTTTAGGATTTGTTGTTTAAAAAAAACAAAACAACTATTTTGCTGTCTTTGATCAAGAGAGACAAATCTGAACATGAGAGTGATGTCGTGTTGACAATGACCTTTGAGCCTTGTACGTACCATTGAACACTGAGTGACGCCGAGAAAAACCCCTTGACTTCCTCCCTGTGCAACCTGAGCAGCTTTACAGTATAAACACAGCATGCATCCTGTGGCTTGGCTCAGTTCTGTCAAAGGGCCCTGATACTTCGCACCCACATTACACTCTTAAGACTTTATCTGATCCTGATCCTGCAGGTCTGTAACACATCAAGGAGTCTGCCTGTGTACTGTCCGTCACAGTCTGTAATTAACTCATGTTGGCTGTGGCTGAGCAGAGGGCTTGGAGTGGGTGACATCAGTGGAGAGGCAGAGAGCGCGGCAGACCGTTTGTAACACTTGGACACGAACACTCAAAGCTCTTCAGAGTGTGATATTGTTCTCTTCAGAGAAGTTGTTTAAATGAAATGGCAGGAATGTGTGCTGTCTGTAAATAGCGTCGAGGATTTTTCCACTGCACAGAAATAGACACAATTCAGATTTTATTGCTCTTTTATCAGCTTAAAACAAGTGGAGTTTGCGGTGGAATGTTTTATGGAAAAAAATTAACCCTGCCTGCAACACACACACTAAAACTACCTAAAGTGATGTGCCTTGCGTTTCTGTGCCCATTGTGCTTCAATCATTAGGGTCTGGCAAGGGTCAGTTGGCATTTCCTTGGCTTCAGGTCATCTTCAGTGGGGTTCACAGATGTTTGACAAGTGCTGCATTTCTCTGAAAGAGTGGTAATTTGGTTGTTTTCTAGCTCTCAGGTTTGATTCTCTGTGGTTATCTTCCAACTGAATATGCCAAAGCAAAACTATGTATGCAATTATACACTAATATACATTCATGGACAAATTAATTTTTGAAGAGACTAGCAAGATGCCTGTTTTTGTACCCACAGAAGCCTCACTACATCAAAATCAAAAAAGATGTTGCATCTTTTTCAAGAATTTAGACCCTTTTTTGGCATCTTTTCCTACTATGCCATAGCTACAGGGTTGCAGAGAGTTGTTAATAGGCATTCTGGGAAATACAGAAGATGGCTGTCTGATGGAGAAGAGGAGGATAAACAAGGTTAAGAGTAGACACCCAAAAACACAACTTCATCACGCACACTTTCATCTCTGCTTTACAGTAAGTAATGAATTGTTCCTTTTGCATGGACTCTATAGAGCAAACCGCCTCACAGGAGGATGGAGCGGGCTGCTCCTCTCCTCTTCCGCTGTGGAGTCTGGTAAATCTCATTTCAGAAGAAAGACGCATTGGTGCCTCTGCCTTGGATACACCAGACATATTTAGTCATTCATCTGTCTCTGCTGCAGGCATTCCTGCTCCTCTTCCTTTCCTCTAGGGTGCTGTATGTTGTCATGCCATGATGCTTGCTTCTATTCGCCTACCATCACTCCCTCTTTTTCTTCCTTGCTTCCCACATGTTCTTTAACCTCAACCTCTATGAGCAGCGAATGTTTTTGCCAAGCTTGACTTAAAACAAGCCAGCTGTTGAAGACAGCTCACCATCAAGTTTCTCCGGGTACTTATGTACTGCGTGTACTAAGATAAACGCTCCTGGTTGTAAGAAAATCCTCTTTATTATTCCCTTAAGGCATTTGTCTAACGTATGAAGTTGATAAGTTGTTCTCTGGTTGGGGGGGGGGCATTATGAGTCTGTCCAAAAATTTTAATTTATATTTTGCTACCAACAAATTGTCCATTAGATAAAACTTAGACCCAGAAGGGCCTTTTTCTTTGTTCTATGAATCATTTTTATCTGCATCCTGAGGCAGTATAAATATGCCAGCTACCACACTACAGAACCCACTTTTGTTGTTGATTTCATTCATCAGATGTTGCCACAACGATGTGAATTACTCTGAAATAAAGTTCCTTTTACCTTTGAATGATGTCTTTGAAAGTAAGAAGGTGAATCTTCAACTGTTAAGAGCGTACTTTCAGTTTCATTCCTTTTTTTTTTTACCTTTTGTATATTCTTGTCAAGTGGAGTCAGTAATCAGAATTGATATATTGAGGTTGTGTATCATGTTCGTAGTTATAATTCCTCAGTTATAGTGCTCGGAGGCCATACGATACAAACACTTCTTAGTGTCCCGCTATTTTAATAGAAAATCTGTCTCGGCTTTGTTTGTATGAATCCTTTTAATTAGTTAGTTTGTTTGGCTTCTCTTTTCAAGGTGTCTACAGGAAACATTTATGCGCTAACCTGCTATTAGGGCTCAGTCCCGTGTCATTCATTCCTATTAACAGGCTCATGATTTTCCCTTGTGTTGCCAAACACTATAAGGCTTGTCTGATGGGACCGGGGCACAACTCTCTACATGGGTGAGAGGGTGACTGTGGAGGTTTTGAGGTGCAGTGGTCCTCAAGAGCAGCTGGACATCTGGGTCCCATCAGAGAGGAGGTGGGGGGGGTAGTTGGAGGGGTTGGGAAACTGAAAAGGAGGACCCCCCCCCTAAAAAAAGGAGACAGATGGAGGAGAAAGAACAAGGGAGAGTGATAAAGCAAATTGGGCGGGCAGGTCTTATAATCAGATCTTTTGTTATGAAACCCTAAAATGGAGGCAGGATTCAAGGAGAGAGAAAGAAAAGGCAAAGGAATGCCAATCTGAAAAGCTAGATTATCTCACTGTAACAAGTGTGACTGGAGATTGGCTGACAAGTTGGGAGATAAAAGTGCTGATGTTGGATACACGTTCAGTGCTGTGTTTCAGTTAGGGGTGTTTGTCTGAAGCCCTGCCAGCTGCCAGGAAAATTAGCCATACCCCCGAAAACTCCGTACAAGCAAACTCCAACTAACCTCCACAGTTTTATTTAGATACAGCAACTTTTAGAAAAACAGCACACAGCATCTTCTCCACAACCATCATGCAGAAAATTTGGTTTTAAATCTCAAATCCTGAATGATGCACAGAAAGTTCACTTTAACAATAACCTTGTCCTCCAAACGATTAGAAGATATACATCTACACTCATGTATAGATTTTTAAAAAAGGTCTCTTTTAAGACAAAACGTTTTAAAATACTCGAGAACACTTTGTAAAAATGTGTGCTTCATTGAAAAAACAAAAGCTTAACATGCTGACAACGAGTACCATTTGTTTCCTGTATTGGGGTCAGAGGTCAGAGGTGGTGGCGTACTTTCCAACTGGGGACTTTCTCATCAACAATGGAAACAGGGGACAACAGTGGCTGTAAGCTGTGTGGGTCAGGCCGTGTCAGACTGTCAGCGGGGGTTATCACGTGGGTGGTGGGGCTGTCGCTCTGGTGGTACCAGAAACAGAAACTGTGGACCGCCACAGTTTGGTAATTAACTTCTGACCTCCGGTGGCTGAAGGGCCATCAGGCTGAGACTTCCAGACGGGGGCCCTTGTCCTTTTGTGTGTATGTGGGTTTGGATCCGAGGAGTAAAAGCCCCGCTTCCCCTTGGGTGCGAGAACTTGCCGACCCTATCGGTTTCGTTGCACACCCTCAATAGCAAAGAGCCCTTCTGCTGTGCTTGGTTGTGTTTTTTTCCCAGTTTGAGAACAAAAAATGTGAAACGTAGTAACTGCTCCTGTGGACGTCAGAGGAAGTAGAAGAGGGAAGGAAAGGCGAGGAGAGCGGAGTAAGGATAAGACGAGGAGGAGGGGGCAAGAGGAGGAAGTCGATATGGTTGTGGCGTCTGACTCGATCACGCCCTTCTTTCAAGAAACTTCATGTCACTCTACACAGAGAAATATGTACGTCTGTGTGTTTTAGGGTGATGACTGAGGATGGAGCAAGCCCAAGTGGGTGGGTTTATCTGACAGAAATTGTTTTCGATGTGTGTGTATGTGTGTATGTGTGTGTGGTGATCTGGGAAAGGCGAGTGTCAGGTGGGCAGCACTAATGTGCAGGAATGCAGAGATTCCACAGTGGCTTTGTGGATCGGCTGTGTCACTGAGACAGCCGCCCCCCCTCCGAAACCCCAACAGGACCATGGGAATGAACCGAACAGGCGGCACCTTGAAAGCTCCCCCTCTCTCTCTTTTTCTCCTGTTCACACACACATACTTATTCACTTGCAGCATTGTACTGTCGGGTGAGTATGTATTATAAAGACAGAGTGAGGTAGATTAGATACCAAGTGAGGATTAGATTCGGTTATGGTATATTTATCCTATCATTTCACAAAGAAGATCTGAGAGCTTCAAGCTCTGCACACCTGCTGTTATTGTTTCAAACTATTATCGTCTACAGCACCAAAAGCACAAGGTTCCATAAGACTAATATCAGACCTCATGAATGACTGTCTTATCGTTTGAATGTATATCCTTTTATAATTTATTAATTTGTGTGTGAGCATTTAAGAGCCTCTCCCCTTCTTTGTTTATGTGTTTATGCAGGGGGCACTTCCTCTCTAAAGCAAGGCTGTTAAATCTCTACCGCTATTAAATCTCTGTGTTGGACAAGGCTTGATTACTGCTGGAGACTCCTGGCTTTGATCAGAGCAGCCATCTAACTAATACAGCTTCCTCTTAGCCTGATGTAATTGCCATGTAGCGCCCGCTCAACGGGAAGCCTGATTGCCACCGCTGCCGTGTTTACGTGTTGCGTCGTATTTGTGTGTATGTGTTTGAGTCTGGGGTAGAGGGAAACCAGATAGAACAGGATGCAAAATTAGACCCTTATTTAAATGGCCCCCACACATGTGGCCGGGGTCGCAGACTTCCTGAGTCTGGGGTTTGGCTGGTCTGACATAAGTAGATGGTAATGACCCAGTCACTCTTTTGCCACCCACCTACCTGAGTAAGGCTCAGTGTAACGTTATGCAAGTCTATATCTGGGTGTGTGCTGTAGCTCACACTTTCAGTCACGTTGTAAGATATGGCAGAACAGATTAGGGGAAATTTCATCTGGGGTAAAGGGGAATTCATTCTTTAGAATAAGAGCCCTTATCATGATAACACAGCTGTAAAAAGCTTGTCAGAGTCTAATAGAAATATTTTTCTTCACTTCTACTTTCATCCTTCTAAATCTTCTTTAACTGAAGCTCATTTTACCTTTCCAAAATGTACTCAATCTTCACTGAGAAAGCTCAAAGCAACCTAAACCAAGTAAAAAAAAAAGGGTTCATATGAATTTCCTTTGTATTTTTTAACTCTATTTTTTGGTCTTTACGTGCTTCTGTTGCCATTTTCAAAGACCCTCAGCTGATCTCTGTATTTTCCTGCTTCCCTAGCAGCCATTGACTGCGTGGTGGGATCATGGGGTCCCTGGTCATCATGCACATCACCATGTGGAGTTGGCAGCACAGAAAGGAGTCGCCAAGTGTCCGTTCCCCCTAGAAACGGAGGCATGCCCTGTCCAGATCTCAAACAGCGTCGAGGATGCTTTGGAAACAACGCCGTATGCAGCACGGCAAAAGGTGAGAACAAGAGCTCCTCTATGTTCCCCTTTATACATGCATTTTTGCATGCACTGCCTCCTGCTCTGAGCTCTGTTACATATTAATTTGGTATTTTAGTATTCTCTGGGGTAACACAATTTTTCCATGATCAACCCCTTTTTGCAACTGTTCCGAAGCCTTTATCTCCAGCTGCACTATTTCAAACACCTCATTTGTGATCCTCACGGTTGAGCAATATCTTACCGCCATGTGTCACCAACTAACAGCTATGACTGAGTCATAGAAATAATAAAACACCGGAACACCAATAAACAGTCTTCCAAGAGAAGATTTCCGAGGAAAACTGAGTCACTTTGAGTCATTCCATTCACTGAGTGATTTTGAGTAATTTACAGGGAAAGAGCAGCTTCTTTAACTGACTTTAAAGTAATTTTAAAAGACGCTCTTCAGTAGACACAGCAGACTTCCCTGATATTTTTGCTGTTTTTTCTTTTTTTTTTTTTTCTCGTCTCCACCATTCAATCCTCACGCCTGACTTCCAGAGGTGGCAAAGATCCTGCCTGATTCTTTCAAGAGGAACTTCAAGGACCCCTGGAGACGACCACACATGCTGATGAAGGAGGAGAAAGCCAGGTAAGGCCTCTATTATCAGACTGCAAACAAACACACAGGACTCCTCGATACTGACCCAGGCAGCCCACTTCGATATCCTTTGTAGAACTGGCTTTCATGTGCAGAGGGGGAGTAATTACAGCTGAACTGTGCAAAGGGTTGCATGATCATGTGTCTGGCACTGTGCTTAGGCTGAGATTATGTGAAGGAAAAAAATGTATTTTGTGAAATTTACAAGCTCTTTATTTCAGAAGCATATTAGATTTGAATCTTCAAGAACACAACTTGCATTCTTTTTTTTTTATGTAAGAAAATTTTCAGATGTTGGAAAGGGATTATGGCAAGAACCTGTCTAATTCCATCTTCAAGCCACAAGTCTGCATTTCAGCTTCTCTGATAGGGCTGGATTTTGCTCTAGGTTCATATCAGTTTTTCCTTGGTTTTTACTTAGTATCAAATGTGAATTTAAGATCAACTTTGTACTCCAAAAGATTAGAGAATACCAAGGCCAAGGTTGCCATTGCATGCAGAGCCTTGAAATTGCTTTGACTGTGTAACATCAACGCTGTCACTGAATGTTTGCATCATGAGCTGGCCTTCGCTGATAAGGCATCCATAATCCATGTAAAAAGGCAAATCCCTCCTGCATAGATGTCATCTTTGATCCGGGCTGATTGCAGATGTTCCCAGAGATGGAAAAATCAGAGTCGGGGGAATAAAATCATGGCTGGTTTCCTGGCAACCCACAGCCTTTCATGCTGATTAAAATTGACATTGGATACCTTTGTTTTGACTGAAACACAAAGCATCAGGGGATTGGAGGCACATGACTCATAAATGTGAGAAGTTCAGCATGGATGAGACAGAGTTAGGACTTCACAGGCACATCTGGAGCATTGATAGGTCCCTAGTGTTTTCATGGAAATTGACCCAGTAAATGAGGGGTTAAACTGACATGAAATGATAATCGTAGTTGTCTTTGGACCTCTAGTTATCTCTGTGAAATTATCTGAAGTTGTAATATTTAAGAGCAATGTAGAATTCTCTCTCTCCTGTACATCTTATTTTACTTATAGAAGCTTAACATAGAACTGCCTTAATTCCTGAAAGACATTAGATCATTAGGAAGTTAAGACATAAAGATATTTGTTTTTATAGGACAGCATTTGTATGGTATGAACAGGGGCATGAAGAATGTGAGCTTAGGTTTTGCAGCATGAACAAGTTCAAGCCTAATTAAGAGAGATGAAAAAGCAAGGAAATCCCCCTATGTGCTTGTTGTTTATTTGTGAAGAATCTCATCAGACTTGTTATTTCAGCATAATCCCAAATGCCTATGCAAATGAAGATTTCTAATACTTTTTCCATCACTATGCTACTTTGCATTACCCTGCCCACCTAGCCTAATCACTCCTTTTTATTCAAATTTACTTGTTTTGCCTTGTAACAAAGCTTTCTTCAAAATCCAGGCATGAACAATCCAAATAAGACTTAATTTAGAATTAATAAGAATTAATTTTATTGCATAAAAAGATATTTTCCAATGTTACTAGCGGACAGTGTCTTCAGGAATCATACTGGGGGAAAAAAAAATGTAACTCGATGTTTTCTTTTACAACCCAACCCACTGGGGAAGATGTTTTGAAACAGCTGGCTGAATCATAGACAAATAGTGCAGGAGGTAAACGTTCCTGCCAGTGAACATAGTGATCAGGAAGACAAGACTTTATTGTTGTTTCCAGTGCAAAGACTGAGCTGTTTTGATATTAGGATACAGCAGGTGACCGTGACACTGTTGAATCACCCTTGAATGGAACAAGTCTCTTATCAGAAAACCTGTTTTCTATTTTGTCTGGGTAAAGTGTTGATCAGCTTGCTGGGTTGCAAAACAACTTGGCCTCTAGTCAAGTCGAGCTGGATTGCTTTAAAGACAGGGAAGAGAGTGGAGGCCTCTGTTGGAGCGTTAGAACCTGGCCCGTGTCTCTGTCTCCTACGCTTTTATCTCGTCAGTTTGTTGTTGTTGGAGAGGCATATGTAAGAGAGTAATTAAGTGTACAAAGCTTAGTCCAAAGAACAAAATATTAGCTGCTGAGCTCTTGGCTTCAGAGCGGTGTGAGCAGCACCCGGTTTAATTCTCACAGGATTTGGTTTATAGGTTTTTGAGCTCAAAGCAATTTGACGTTTCGACCTCTGCATTTTTACCCAAGTAAAGAAAATTTGAGTCAATCATTTTTGTTACCTTTCCCTTGCCTTTCCTCCCTCTGTGCTTGCAGTTACTGTGTGTACCTGCGGGTTAAACAGGCCAGTGCAGCATGTAAACTCAAACTGTGGAGTGCTCAGCTGGTGAGAGAGAGGCTGGTCTGTGCAGAGTGTCAGAGTGATGCCATGTCGAAGTCAGACCGCTGTGGAGGTGACGGCCTAGAGAACACCAGGTAACCCGAACAACCAAGAGAAACTAAAGATATGTTCATCTTTTAGAGTGGTGAGCCTGTGCAGCTTTTAAGATACTTTTAAAACTGACTGGAACTAAAAGAGAGAGGGCCAGAGAATGAAAATTGTACATCCCCTTATTTGCAACTACTAAGGGAAAGAGCCTAAAGAGCCTCAAAGAATAGAAACACCCTCCTCACCACAGGTCCTCTAAAGATTAAGTGAAATCAAATCAAAGATTTTTCTTTAGTCTAATTATTTTTTTGTTAGTTGTGCAATTACCATAGACCCCATAGACCATGATAAATCGAGCAAAGCTGAAGTCAGCATTCAACTACAATTAAAAAGTGTGCAGAGCCATAAAAAATGCCCAATAGGTAGTCTGAGCTTGGATAATATGGAAAAATAGTTTCGCCCAAAACTGAAGTGACCCTTTAACATACCCACATATTCCTGGTTATTAATGTAAAATATTGTTAATAATATGACAACATTAAAGCCAGTGAAAACAGTATCTGCATCAGTGTTCACGTAGACTGTCGAATTGTTTCTCAAAATGTCCATCAGAATAAATTGAAACACGCTATAATCACAGAAAAAAAAAGTTATTCTTATAACTAAAATGAGGAATGAAAAATACCTTTAAAATACATTTCCTGTATTGTATTATGGACATGCCTGATAAAGTTTTTTTCTTCCTAGAACTTTCTGGGCAGCAGCGTCAGTCCCAGGCTGTCATGGTTCTTGGGTACGTGAGTTATCTTCTGAGGGCTGCCGCTGTCCTCCCTACTCTATGCTTTTCGTGTGAGCCGACATGCAAACCCCAGACATCCGTATGCAGGGACAAGATTTCCCTCGGCGACTCCAGCTAACTGTGGAGAGCCCTGCCAGCCAAGCCAGACCCTTTCCGATCCAGATTCCTGGATGGGTAACTCAAGGAGATCAGCAGCATCCTGCCACTTTTTCCTTTCACCTCATACTCTGTACTGTATACACTATTACTAAGCACAGAGAAATTCTTGCATTTAACTTCAGATTTTACAGCCACGTTATGTACTTTTTCCTCCTCCAAAGCACAGCAACATCTATATACCTTTTTACCTCTGAATCTTTGCTATCTACCTCCATCAATGCAAGTGCATTTGTTAATGCATGATGTATAATATATATAAATATATTATTTTGCTTTATACATTTTCTACTTTTGATTGTTTATGTGTAATGTATATGTGTCTATATAGCTACACCTATTTGTATCCAACAATTTAAACACCAAACAGCAGTTGCTGCACCAAGTTTATGCCCCAATCCTAAGGGTCCTAAATCACCCACAGGCTAGAGATGCTTAAAAGTGGTTCATCTAAATTGGATCCATTGGATCCATGAGTCAATATATTTGTATTTTACGGTTCTGTCGCTATCATTATTTCTCTCCAAAAACACATTTATACCAGCAAGTCAAGGTGAATATCAGGTATTGATTCTCAGGTGCTTAGATTTGTGTCTTTGTCTCCCATCAAGCTTCCTCTTTCATGTCTGCCTCTTCATATGGTAAGTCACTGACATTTCTGGTAGTTTAAAGTGACTCATAGCTGAGATTGGTCCCATCTGTTTAGACCTAATATTGTTGGAGAGGAAAAAGAGCCATTCAAGAGAATTTCACTGTGGTTCTCTCTGTCCTCTGTGTCCAAGGCAGAAAGGAATTGCTTCAAAACCATGTTTTCTCTGACTTCCTGCCTTGCTCGGAAATCCTATTAAATTTACGAGGGAGTTCATTCCATCAAAGTATCATCCAGTAAAACTATCACATATGGCCATGTTACTCCCGTTTTATTAATTAACAGAATCTCCTCCCCCGCATAACCCCACAGCTCCTTGACCTGCACTTCTTTTTCTTCTCTGCTCTTGTTGTCTCTGGCTGACTTGGTGTTTTCTCTCATAGAAACTGTAAATACACAGCGTCACCTTCTCGAGTCGGTCAACTAGCTCTGTATGCCTTCCAACATCTCTTGCACTGCTGGTTTAAGATGAGGACACGTGTAGTGCCAGTAAAGGGCTTGTCTTTCTGGAAAGCTGTGACTTTCTCTTTCTCTCCCATGTCTGCGTCTGCGTCTGTGTGTTTATTTATTATAAAACAAGTGATGATTTTAATTAGTGCAGCACGGCATACTCTGTACACTGTCCATTAGTGAAAATAAACAACTATACTGCCATTTCTCTCCTCTTGTCATATTTTTTTTTCCTGATGTGGGTATTTCATTGCATCCCTGCATTCAGATTTAGCAATAACCAGCAGAGCATTTCTGACTTCTCCCCTCTGCAATTACTGCTGCGAGCACAGCACTGCTAAGTATATCCCTCAGCTTGACCAGTGTTTACATGCAGCAGGTCGCAGTTAAAAGGAGATCATACGTAACTCAATGCAAACATGTGCCCATCACTGTATTTTCTGTTGCATTCTTGACATTTTTACCTGCGTTGTAAATGGGATGACGACAAGAAAAATGAGCTGCTAATGTGTATAATCATGTTTTTGAGCTACATTCTCTGGCAATTTGGTAATTTGGGGGTTTGTTTTTGTGATGTAACTGGCAGAGATGATGTGGGGGACAGACTAAACAAGAAGCCCTGGGACACTGGACAGCTTGCATCATGTGTAAATTCACCTTTCACTGGTAATTATTTTGGTCCTCTGGACAGAGAAAACCAAAATTGCCCAATTTTTGACCCAGCTCGCCTGCTCCATTATGTGATACATGGGCTATTTAGCCGAACATGGGGGAGGGAATTTCTAAACCTTGACTCTGACCCTGAAAGGTTGTTCCTCTCTATGTTTATAAAGTTATTTTTTTCTTATCCTTGCAGATTGATTTCAACACATTTTCAAACCACATGTCAATGTCAAACCAATATTACCGAGCGAGCCACAATGCCAGCGCCTATACCTTTCTTATACGGCCACTGATAAACCTATTTTATGAATAGATTTTAAATAAAATGGATTTTTTTTTTTTTTACTGCATGGTAAAGCAGGGATGTAACCGGGAGTGTGAAGCAGGCTAAGAAGAGGAAGAGTGAGGTGAGGCAACATTAAGGATTCTTTTGAAGTTTTAAACACTACACATGCCACTTATATAGGCCTTAACTTGACAAAACATTCAAATGAACTCGTTGTCTTCAAAAAATGAGTTGCATTTCTAACTGACCAAAGAGAAAAATAGCAAAGGCTTGACCCCTGTGTGCTCAGTAGTAAACTATTCATGTCACTGATAACAAGCACATGAGATATAGCTTTGTAAAAAGCGAGATGACCAAGATCTAACAAATCAACACTTCCCAAATTGGTCCTTGGAGAGATACTCATACTCCTGGCTACTTTCATGTGCTTCATCTCGGAGGCACTTGAACTTCACCTCCTCCATTAATCTCTCCAGCCACCCTCCCCTATTTCTCTGCTTTCCTCCCTCCCTCCCTCCCTCCCTCCACCCTCTCCCCAGCTCCCTACCAAACTCCCCTCCGTCAGCACAACTCTTTATTTTCTCTTACTACAACAGTGGCAATAGAGTGCTGTCAGCCTGACAGTCCATCCCCTCTGAAGCAGGCTTTACCCCCCTGGCTGCCCTGCCTCTGCTGCTAACCCGCTTTCCAAAGGGCAGGAAGGCCCATCTCTGGCCCAGTGCCTGATGGGCTCCGACAGCAGTGTGTTCTGGGATTACGTCCGCTGAAAAGGGGGGCATTCCAGCACCGACAGCCTTTGTCACAGCACGGCCACTGTTTGCTTTTGACAAGACAGCTGTTCAAAGCCCTCCTGGCCCCCATGGATGGCGTGAAGGGAAAAGAACCCAGAGGTGACTTCCGTTTATCGGTGGTGTCGATGGATGTGCAGTGCCACCTCAATCTGAGGTCCCTTCTTCAGCATATTTATCGATAGCCCCAGTTTGACCATCTTATATAATCAAACTGTTGACATTTGATACTACTGTGATCTCTACATTTAACTCAGAAAAGTAAGTCTCTGCTTTTGGCAAAAAGCAAGTCAAACTTGGAGAAACTCGAGATGCCACTGAAATAGCTTAACACCTTTCTGCCCTGCGATTTAGTGAAGTACAATTTTGTTCAGGTAAACACAGGAAAAACCTTATCAAATTTACATCCTGCATATTTGGTTTAATTACAAAATAGTTGCTCTCTTTTTAATGTTTGGTTTGTTGCCTGTGAAGGTTTCACTTGTTAAGACTTGTTTTAAATAAAAAGTGAAATATATAAATAGATATATAAATTTAAAAAACATAAAATATTTACAAATACACGCCTGAGGTATCACAAAAATGTCTATTAGCCCGGACAGGCAGTGGCCTACCTCAGCCTGGGGCCCTGGATCAATGGTACCCCCATTTTCCCTCTGCATCGCCCCAGTGTTGTGTATATATGTGTTTTTGTGAAGTGTGTACTATAATTAGCAAGTCATTCTAATGAAGGCTTGTTGCCTATGTAGAAGCAGGTGGTCCAACACAGAGGAATGATAATGAATAGACACTTCGACATGGGGACTTGAGCTACACACAGATACACAGCTGGTACACAACAGAGTCAGAATAGTAAACATGAACACATCCTAAGATGATCATATTGTAAGAAACGTATCGTTAATGTCTTGTTTTCAGAATGATGCATTATTATGAGAGAATATTTTGGGGTTTCTTGTGTATTTCAATTACATTAAAATATAGTTATCTTTTAAAAGGGCTAAAATAACATTTCATTAATAGCTCTGGCTCCACATTGATCCTTTACAGTGACAAGATAGAAAAGTTTTGATGTATATTGTTCACTATTTTCTACCATAACAAGTGCACTTGGATGATAAAATGTGTATTCTACACTATTCTAAATATCACACAGTTGGTGTATTTCACTGTTTTAATTCCAGAGCAAAATCAAACCAATCTGGTCCTGTACTAGTGTATATGAACAAATATATGATGAATGGTGGGGGATTGCTGCAGTTTCATGCTAACCCCACCCTAGAACTGTGGCGTCACCTTGTGGTGCTTTTGACTTCCTGCTCCACTCTTTTAACAGAGAAACAATCTTTGAAAACACGAGACTCCCCTTGAACTGTGTCTATTGGGTATGTGTTTTTTTAGATTAGAACCCACGATGTGCCTGGTAAAAATGAAACACAGTGACCATGAATCCTCATTAATTTTCTTATTCTTTATAGATTTATCAGGATAACTTTGTGTTTATATTTCTGAAAAATGTACATGCAACAACTATTAGCTTGTATCCTGAGGAAGATTTGTGAATAGAATATTGGGGATATTACTTCAGGATCCACAGTTTTTATATAGTCTTATCTAACTCATTATTTATGCTGTACAATAATTAATTCCATCACATTCTCTAGCATTCAATATGATATATATCTATATAAACAAATGTAAATAAAGCTATGAAAAGCACTAAAGAACATAAACATACTTCCAAAAAAAAAACAAACAACAAAACCAAACAACTAAATTCATACTGAAGAATTTTATAAGTTGGATTATGGTGAAATGTATCAGTGTAGACAGAATCATGGCACAGAACCAAAAGCACTTCTATTCTTCTATTCATACACATTTTATGTAAGGCAAAAGTGAGTGACACTAGCAAAGAGCAAAGGGTTTATGTACAAATGTGGAGGCAGGTCCAGGATATGAACCATACACACAAAACATTCTACTTTGAGACATATGCTACGTTCTTTCCTTTTTACTGAATAATAACTTTAGAACGCACCTCATTCCTCAAATCATCCATCAGCTTCACCTGAACAAACTATCAGCCAAAAGTGCGTCTGTGGCAACTGAGAAAAACTGATCAAAGGGATAATCTAATTACCCATTCAATGCAAATTCAGCTGACTACATTCAGACAGAAGTTCAGTGGAGAATGATGGAGAAAATGAGGAGATTTTGCCTGGACAGACATCTAATACACAAACGCAAATCAATCACATTTTAAGGTGAGATAGCTCCAAGAGGCATGTTCAAGTGTGGACAGGACAAAATTCAAAACAACATGTCAGTATAAAAGTCAATGGAAGGAGGTACTAGGCAGTCTAGTATTTATGGAGAAATCTGAAACAGAAATGGCAAATTCACTCAAGAGGAAAATAGTGTGGATAAAAATGTAGTAATTTGCTAATCTGGTAGTTACATATTCCAATACATTAAAATAAAAACTTAATCAAAGAACAAGGGTATTCGACAAAGGCCAGGATGGAAACCAAGTGAGAGGATGTTGACTTCTTTGTCTCTGTGAAGTGAGTCCAACTGTTTGTTTTATTTGAGGTTTTTAATCTGTTGGTTTGTGTTGTGGATTTTGACGTCCATCTTGTCCACTTTATTCAGCAAAGAATCAATCGAGTCATCCTGGTCCTCAATTTCAGACTGGAGACCAAGTCCAAGGTTCTTTAGTCTTCTCAAGCCATCGGACATCTCATCTATGTAATTCACAAAAATGAAATCAGAAACTTTGGATTGGCAGACAATAATTAAAGGGATATGTTCATTTCTTGTTTTTTTTTTTATACCTTGCTGAGAATATTTAGTACTGCACTGATACTTTAGATTCCCCAGTGGTTATTTCATGGTTATAAATTTGAAAGAATAAAGCGTTTCATTGTAACAGTGTTTTGATGTGAGGTAAAATGTAGTAAATAAAACCTCAAAATCTAAACTTTACCATCCCCTTGTGCCTTTCTTGTGGCAGCACTGTATAAAAATTTTTATTACTATCAAATAGAAATAAAAGAGAATTAAAACAAATATATTATACCTAAATTTTTGTCAAGGGTCTGGTGAGCCTCCTTAAGGTGCCTGTTCTGGGGCTGTCCATTCTGCCTGGATGACCTGTCATCTTCTGGAGCAGCAGCTCCAAATCCTGCAACCCAGAAAACAAATATGGTAGCAGCCAGTTTGTGGTATGGTTATGCCATACTGGGATTCTAGTGCAAACTCTTACCTCCTGTATTGAGCTTTCTTAAGTTAGGGTGGCTGGCTTGGTACTTATCTTCTTGTTCTCTGCTGCTTGACAGGGCATTCTGTAATCTGAACATGAGAAAGTCAGATAAGCACTTTTCAAAACGTTAGTGAAGGACGGTCAATGACAAGTAGCTGAAAATGGCAAAAGCACAAGAAATGTAGACACTAAGAATATAGTAGCAACTAATGATTTAATGATGAAACACTAAATTTGACCTAAACCTGTTTTATCTGTTGTGGTTGTGATTCATATTGACAGTCTGAATCTTACCTTTCATTGGCCTGGTAGGCCTTAGGCTGCTCAGGTGGTGGCTTTGTCTCTGGCTTTCCTTTGAAGTAATTGACCAGGCCGCCCCACACGCTTTTTATACTGTTAATGTGCTTCTGGCTGGTCTTCAGGTCCTGATCCATGTTGTCCAACATCTTGTCTGTCCTCTTCAGGACCTCACCCTGTCGCATTAGCTCCTACAGGAGAGAGACAGAGACAGAGAAGAGAAAGTGAAAATGATTGATTGTCACCATCTCAAAGGCAATCCAATTCTTTGTTTTCCAGGCAAAAGCTGATTAGCTTGACATGCCTCTGCGGTTTCCACACCCATCTTCTCTGATTCATAGATGAGGCTAAGGGAGCGGTTACTGCTGTCCACAGCAGACTGAGCTGTACGCATCACTTCCTGCTGGAGGTACCGCTGCCTCCTCTCTGCGTCACTCATCCCACTGTCACTGGGGTCATCGCTGAAACCCCTACTCTTAGGCTTAAAGTCTTCCTCATCGTCATCATCTGCAAACGGGTTGTGGGATTTAGGGTAGGCCATCTGTGGAGTAGACAAAAAGTATTTTGAAAAAATAGTGTGAAGTTTTATTAGCCTTTTCTAGAGCTTTCAATTGTATCTCATGATCTACATATTTGTCAAGCTACAGTTTCAAAGATCAAGAATGAAGTTTTGTGCTGAACAGAGTTTTGGGAAAAGCTGAACAGTGGGGAGTTAAGACAATGTTTGAAATGGTTACAAAATCTTTTTGAAAGAAAATTAAATTATTTTCTTGCATGACAATTAATAATAGATTTAGTTTGAAAAATTAATAAACTTGACTAATAATAACAGTCAATTAACTTTACTAATTTATTGATCAAACTTTCTGTATGCAGCATCATAAAAGTGTCAAGGGTATTTTTTTAAGTTTCATATCATTCCAAATAAAAAAACGTGTAGTTTTGCTTGCTGGTCAGATTAGTCAGGTTAATTTCACCTCTTTCTGTATTTTTGGGCTCTGGTATCTTGCTTGTATAGCTTTGTATTGTTTCACATTTCACAGACTATTTGATTAGCTACTCAAATAACAGCACAAGAATTTATCACTTCTGAAAAAAATGCTTACTTGTATACCTATAATAAAAATGTTAAAGAATTGTGTGAGAATCAGCTGACGTATGGTAATAGTGGTTGGAAAGTAACTGACTAAATTTATTCAAGTGCTGTGCTTAAGCACAATCTTTAGGTATTTGTACTTTATTTGAGTGTTTCCATTTCATGCTACTTTGTAACTCTAAACAGCTACATTACAGAGGGAAATGTATTTTATCCCACTACATTAATCTGATCACTTCAGTTAATGGTTATGTTTTTTTTTAACATGCAAAACACGTGATCAGCTTCTAAATTATTCAGCATTATTGTTTATTAAAGGCTCTAAATATATAGCTGCAAAGGTGTATTCAGTTATTGTGGCTGATTTGACATGCTCAGGCTGGAGTTGTGGAAATCCCTGCTAGGATTTATGTGAGCTCACAAGATAGAATAATAAACCTGTAACTTCTTCTGCAACTAAAATAACAGAAGAGCTCCTGAGGTCCAGAAAAATGACTGGTTTGGATCTCGTTTGCAAGATAACAGCCTCTGCATGCAAAAAATTAAGTTGTTTGCATAAGATTAGAACTGCAATAGTAGATGAATTGGTTAGCTGAGGGATTTAAGACTACTTGACAGCAATTTTGATAACTGAATTATCATTTTAGATATTTTTTAAGCAAAAAAAAAAAAGTCAAATATTTGCTGTGTTTAACTTCTTAGATAAGAAGATTTGATTTTCTTTGGTTTGTCAGACTTGATGTGAACTGAATACATTGGATTATGGACTGCTGACTAGACAAAACAAGACATTTGCAGATGTCATCTTAGCCTGTCTGAAATTATAAAAGGCATTTTTCACTATCTTCTCGCATTTTGTAGATACATTTCGCAAAACGAGAACTTCTACTTTCGATACTATCAGTACGTGTTGCTGGTAAGAAAATACAGAAACTTGAATGCGGTGCTTCTACTTTAAAAGTAAAAAAAAAAAGTACTTGTACTTTTTAGCCAAGTTAACGATCCGAGTGATTCTTCTATCACTGCCAATTTTATTTGACAGAAGATATTCTTACTCCGGGAGAAATAAATGAACGATACCTCTGGAATGTCGACTTCAGTCAGCTACACTAAAACGACATTGAGCAATCGATACGATCCGTCGCTACGTTTTACGCTGATCATTCGCTAAAAACAAGTATATTAACGGAATTTAACCGTTACTCTACGACGGCTAGCGTCGTTATTTTAAACGGTAATACTAATATAGGGGTGTCGGCTTGCTAGCTAACTAACGAAGATCGAGAGATAGTAAAACAACCACACCCTTAAGCCAAGACGGACCGGCGACGTGCCAGCATACGGTATTTTCTAGTCACAATTTTGATTATATCTCAAATGGAACCGTAAGAAATAAAAGGAATGAGCGACGAACCTTTGACCGTCGCAGCCGCGGACGCTGTTGTTGCTCAGCTGACTGTGAGCCGCTTCCGATCGTGTTCGATGACGTGGCCGCGGTGTCGTCCCAACGGCTACTCCTGCGCAACGGAAACGCATACGGTGGTGCCGGGGAGAGGGGGTGAGACGCGACACTTTCACATGGGTCACTCGTGTCTTATTTTCTTTATTTTGACAAATATAACACTCCAGTACCTCCTTATAAGTTTTTTTGTATTTTTTCTTTGTACAGTAAATATCCTTTTATCATCCTTTTACCGCTGGATCCAATGTAACCGCTGTTGATCAAATCTATCTCTCCTAACAAAATCCAATAACTGTAACAATCGTAGTTTATTCCAGAAGGACTGATTGTGTTTCTTATGTTACTGAGGTACACATATATCCTGTCTTAGTATCTAAATTCTTGATTATTTAAGATAAAGGAAGTGTTTTTTTAAGATCATTCATACGTATTGCCCCTATCTTTTCTGTTTCGTTCTTTGTTCTTTTACAATTTTTTTTTTTAAAGAACATGATTTTGGTTGCTCATCTTGTGAAATGTGCCCTGTAGATTTATATCATTTATTTTGGATGTGTCCCCAAACTCACAAGTTTTGGCAAGATGTCAGTTAATTTATTAGCCAAAATTTTAGCTTAGGAATTTATCTTTCTTTTGAACATGTACTGTTTGGAATTATCAATTATTTCTTTGTCAAAGACAATAGATTCTATATTATCAATTTGATTTGATTGTTGACACGAACGCACATCCAATAATGTAAGTATTCCAGTCAATAGACCATCAGACCATCTTTCTATGTATATGAAATAGATTTCATGTTTTTTTAACTGTAATGTAAATGTTATGTATTATTTACAACAAAGAGATGAAACGATAATTAGACAAAAACGTGGGCAATCTTTTCTACAAGCCAGGAGAGTCCTTTTAAAGCTATCCACTGATGTTCCTTTTAAAGTTAAAATATATCAATTTAAAATATTGAAAGCCTCCTTAGCTTGTTGTTTTGTTATTTGCCAAAACTTACGGGCATCAGAGATTTTTTAATATTCACGTCCATCTCACTGACCACAAGACACACCATCACTCCAAATACACGAATCTGCACTTTCTTCCCTGTTTTCGCATTGACAAAGCTTTGCATATCGATTGAGGAATAAATCGGAAAGACTACAATGAAAAACAACAGAAAACGTATTTCTCTATCTAAAATTACAAAATTCACGAGAAAAATCCAGATGTAAAACCTCAAAAGACACTACTCTAACTCTGTTTTTACTGCAGAATTCATGTTGCATACGTCAAGCCTTTTCCCACCGTATATCCGTAAAAGACCAAAACAATTTTGCTGCACGAAAAATATTTTTAATGTAATATTCTTGTCCACAGTGATTTTTTTTTTGACGACACTGTGATAATTCGTGTCTCGGCCTCTTGCTCTAGTGGGCTTTTGCTGTCTTTTGCCTTGTAAAAAAGAAAAAAGAAATCAAACACGACGCTGACTGAAATGATCCTGTTTATGTGCGACTTTAGTCGGGGCGGTATTTGACGGGGGCTCAAACGCAGGCGAACCGGCCGCGCTCGTCAGGCTTGTCCCTGCCGAGCTGCCGTACTGCGGCTCCGCCAGCGCCAGCGCCAGCTGCTCGGCCGTTTCCTCTCTCCCCTGGATATCGCTCGTCTGATGTCGGGGTAAAAATGTCTGTAATGGGAGGTGGTACGAGGGGTTTTTATTTCAACACGGTCCTGTCGCTGGCCCGCTCTCTGGCCGCCCACCGTCCCGCACCGGTCGAAAAGGTGAGGGAAAGGAGCGGAAAAACCGAGCGGGCTCCGGACGGGTCGTCCGTGGGAATTAGCTAACTTGAAGCAACAGTTAACGTTTTGTTCAGGGTGTATCTCCGCTTCCGCAAGAGCGATGACAGACGAGCTAGCGTTTGACAGGAGCGCTGGTGTGTGAATGTGCGTCCGTGTCCGTGTCTGTGGCGTCCGTGGCTGTATCTAGTTACGGAGAACCGGGGATGGCTCCTCTCGTCAGTGTTGTTTTGTTTTTCTCGCAGTAATAGAAGAAGAGAGCAATGCGGGAGAAAGTGGCGTCGCTGCTTGTGTGGTGGCTGTTACTGCATCGGTCGGGCTCGGTCGGCACTGCGGTCAAGCATGTTCACGAAGTGAACGGCGAGAGAGATGAAGGGCTCGCAGGGGGTTTTCTGTTTGGGCCAGTACGGGAACATCAGTCACTTTGAATAAAAACAGCTGCCTTGGATCTAAACTGTAGAATATTGATATCCTGTTTAGGTTGTGATGTGCAGTTTCATTGCGTTTTTATTTAGGAGTGACCACTTTCGAGCTGCACTGAGGGGGTTGTCTTTAAGTTTATCAAATATCATAAATACCTGTACCATGATACCATTATTATTACAGAAGGCAGCAACATAATTTGTCCCCAACTTGATAGCAACATACAGTAAACTTTATTGATCCCCAGGAGCGAAGGGGATAGATAAGATCGAAGGTAGGAACAGAAGTGGTGGATGGAAAGATAAGTGGGGAAAATATGTACAAATAACAGTTTTTTTCTTTTTTAATATGTGTGGTGTGGATTAGCTAGGCCAGTGTGCATTTGATGTATGTAATGCTTGTACAAAACCAAAAACCAGCCTCCTGATATTCCCGGTATGACTCTAGCAAAAATCAAAACTCAGTACTGGAGCATGCAATCACACAAATAGGTCTTTTATTTTATTTGTTATATTTCTGTAACTAAATACAAACAGCTGCACTGAGCTTTTCATTAACCTGGACTGTCTGATTTCTATCAGATTTTATGTCAAAGATATGTATATGTATGTATGTATGTATGTATGTACATATGTATGTATATGTGTATATATTTATGTTTATGTTTATGTATATGTATATGTCTTTGTGTGTTAGAAATGATCTCTTTGTGCTCTTTTTCAGGTCCAGAAGCTACAATGTATGTGTCCACTGGAAATCCGTGGCGTGTTCACTCTAGATGTGCGTCGCAGAGATGCTGTTATAGCGCTGGCTGTGTTTCTGGTGGAATCTGGCTTACAGGTGGGTGGTGGTCAGTTAAAAGTCGAGCTTTTGAGCCATTTTATCCTCACTTTAAACGTTAGATCTTTAGGGTGTCCTATCTGTTAATGGATAGTATGGTAGATTTAAGATCCAAACATTAAATAATTTACAGAGTTTATTACTTAGGGATGCTATAGGAGGGTATATTCATAAATAATTTGTAGTGTTATTATATTAGTACTATTAATTCACATTTGTTACCAGCCTCTTGCAGGACTCCAAATACATCACCACAATGAGCATATTCTCTCTATTCCCATAATATGATTAAGCTGGTGATTAGGCATGCAGCTGGCTACGTAAGCCTGCCTGCCATCTTATTATGTTGAGATGGTAGATTCACTTTTCAGTGTTAAATTAATGTTTGGATATCTTCTTTGATCCAAGTTTGACTTCGTTTCAGAATTAACAATATCTCGTACTTCTGATGTCTCAGGGTTTGTTGGGCAAACAAAACTGCACTTCCTTGCCAACTAGTGCTGTTGTTTGTGGTGGGTAATGATCTGATTTGCTCTGACAGCACAAAGACATACTTGTTTCCTACTTGTTGAGCCTATTGAGAGGTTTACCAAAGGTCCAATGGATCGAAGAGAGCTTGGGAAAGAAAGGAAAGGGTAAGAACAATCCTCTTAACATAATACGTGGGCCTTTTGTTTTACAATGGCCTCTATTTACTCACTGTAACAGTGCACTTAGTAATACTTTTTGGTATTCCCCTTTATGCTCAATACTCCCTCAAGACATATTTTAGATAGTATTGATCTATCTTTAAAGTGCCATTATACAGCAGTTTCCACTTGTTAACAGCCAAAATTATATTGGTCAGAAATGACAGTGGAACAACATACTGTGAATTAGATTTTGTCAAATACCATTAGTAAATCCTCTTTAGTAGTGTTTAATGTTTGTTTGATTTTTTCAGTTTTTGATAAATCCATCTGTCATTTTGTTTCTTGTAGCACACTAATGTGGCATTTACCTGTATGTACATGTGTTTTTGTCATTTTCTGCTCCTCAGAATTTCTCCCAGTTGCAGAAAACTTCAGCTTCTGTCTGGTGACTCTCTTGGCAGATGTGGCTCAGATGGACCCAGACTCCCGACAAGAGGTCAGCTTAGAAAGTGGTTATGATAGTTGATTCATAGATTAGGGTACATGTGAGTTAAGTGCTAAGTAATTGTTTCTACTGTTTCCCCTGCAGATCTTGAACACTATAATGGAGGTCATGCAGGCATTGCAGGAGATGTGCCAAACACCTGATAACCATGACAAAGGTATACGCACACATACCCACACAGAAAAAGTCCATGATGTCAGTCCTTCAAATTGAAAAATCTTCATAGGTGCTCTCTCATTTCTAGTCTACCTGTGCAGATATATCGTTCCCAGCCTGCTCGGCATGACTCGAGCATTCGGCCGCTACAGCAACACAGACGAAGCCTTGTTGTCCAAGTTGTTCCCCAAAGATTCACCCCAGGCCCGCTGTGTCACAGAGGAAACGGAGGGAGTGCGCCGCAGATCCTTCAATGACTTCCGTTCCATCCTACCATCCTCACTGCTTACGGTGTGCCAGAGTGACACTCTGCGCAGACGCACTGGGACCAACCTGGATTCCTCTGCACAGGTGTGTGTATATTTTTGCGATAGAGCAGGTTGGATTCAAGACAGGTTTTGTGTGCTCAGGATAATCAGAGGTGAGTTTTGTCATGTCATTCTCACCTGCTTTGTGATTTAATTTTATTGAATATTCAGAGGGAGAGACAGAGAGAATATTTGTCGTTGACATTGTTATGCATGGTTAGGGGTCAAAAGAAATGTTCTGTAATGTGTTGTCTCATAGGTGTGTACAGACTCGGGAGGCCACTCGCCCTGCTCTCCTACAACCCCTGGCCCACATTACTTTGAAGGTAAAACTCAAGAAACACAGGCTGCTTTAATTAAATTTGTGTTTGCTAGTGTAAACCTGGATTCTGTCAACTCATTCCAGCTTTTCATTGTCAGCCTACAGCATTATGTAACAACTACCTACTTGCGTATTTTTTTCTGCACAGTTATGTATCCTAAATGAATAATATTCATAGGGTTACACTGCAGAAATATCTTACATATTCTATTAATATAGTAATGCATATAACAAAGGTATTTTAATTTGGATCGTTTGGTAAAACATACTATTGGTCCAGTGTTTACCCTATTGCCCTGAAGTCATCTTTTTTTCATTTTGGATGGGCACTCAACCATGGCACAGTTTTCTCATCATAAATGTAGAGACTAGTCTGTGCTAAGGCCTGTGTGTGCTTTATTTGATATGACAATTAAAAGGTTTTGTATACCAGAACAAACTGTATAGCCAACTCCGCACACTGGACCTCATATCTAACACTTTTGTTGGTCAATCACTTATCAGACCAGATTGTCATAGAAACTGTTATAACTTGCAATTACCCTACAGTAGTCTTCCCATGCTTGGGATAGCTGCTCTCCTCTGTCTTGTGCTAACAGTGTTTTTAGTGTTAGTTCATGCATCAATTTTCCTGCTGCTTATATTGGTTTGGAGCCATGCTGCTACAGCAGAACAGTCAGATTGTTGTTAGTTGCCAAACTTATATTTATGTGACATAATACTGAGATATTTCCATTTCAACTTCAGTTGACTTTGATAGCAGAACAAATTTCAGCTCCGCAAAACATTAACTGTTATCATCAGTTTTTGGATCAAAAAGGTTTTTTTTTTCCTTTGAGTCACCATTCTCCACTGATATACAGTCATAGAAGAACACATCCATCATAGAGACAGATATTGATTCCCCTTAGCGCCCTGAGAAATCCAGTCATATGTTGTCAAACTTGTCACATTTTAGTTTTATGCCATTTGCTCCCTGTCATTTCAGGTGCCTACTTCCCAGATAACAGTTCACTGGAGCCTGACCACTATTTCTCCACAGTCAGCTCCAGTTTTTCAGTGTCTCCCCTCTTCATGGGGATAGGAGAAAAAGAGGTGGAGGTGCCCGTTGATCTGCTCCGACAGCTCCTTGGCATGGTACAGTAACAGCAAATACGGCTTCTTTTGTCTCCCACCCTATATATGTATTTTGCATTTTTACCAGCGGCTGTGCATATTTTCAATTTACAGGTGAAGAAGTTTGTTTCAGACTCTTTTTTGAAAAATCTGGATGCCACTATAACAGAAGTTATAGAGGTAACTATACTTTATACTCACTGTCTGCACAATAAAATTCAAATGTAAAGTCAACATTAAATCTATGCCAATGTCAGTTAAATAATGCTCTTGTCTCTTTTTTCCATGTTAAGTCTAATCCTGGAATCAACCTCTATTACAAAACCTTCAGTGACACTCTCTATGTATGTGTGTTCAAAATGCTGCGGGACACACTATACTACATGAAAGGTAAAACAACATAAATAGCTAATTTACTTTGTGTTAAAGCAACATAGTCTTGTGATTCCAATTGTTGTATTTTGAAACTTTGTCAAATTGTCATGTTTCTCAGCCTTGCAGCCGGCTTTTGTACGTGAAGTGCATGACTTTGTACTGGAGCAATTTAGCAGCAGTCAGTCAGAGCTGCAGCGGGTACTTCATGACACAGGGGGGTTGCCAGGGGAACAGAGCCCTCTCAAGCTTCGTTGCCAAGCCAACGCTGCGTGCGTGGACCTTATGGTGTGGGCGGTCAAAGACGAGCAAGGTAATCGATTGTAGCGGAGGTTGAGCAGAGAGCGGTGTTTTCAGATGTTGTAATTGGAAGCATAATGGATGTATTTACTTATACTGGTTGTCCCACTCTTCATTCCTGGTGTTTTGTTTTTTGTTTGTTTTTGTTTTTTTAGGTGCAGAGAATTTGTGCACCAAGCTGTCAGAGAAGCTGCAGTCAAAAACCTCTAGTAAAGTCATCATTGCTCATATGCCCCTGCTCATCTGTTGCCTACAGGTATAATACTACTTGGTAGAAAGAATCCTGAGGTATTTGCTCAAAAAGAAGTGAAATCTTAGATAAGGTACTAGATCATTGGAGGAAAGTGCATTAGATGACTGGGTTTTGAGGCTCATAAAGACCTGAGTTTCAAGTATTATATATTATTTATTGGGTATTCCTTTTAATTTCCTCTAATTGTCTTCTCCTCTGTCTTAGGGCCTGGGCCATCTGTGTGAGAGGTTTCCAGTGGTTGCTCACTCTGCCACAACCTCTCTCAGGGATTTCCTGGTGGTTCCTTCCCCTGTTCTTATAAAACTCTACAAGTATCACAGCCAGTACAGCACAGGTACAGATAAACTGATTACTTCAAATCCACCACTGGACTGAGATTCAACA
Organism: Istiophorus platypterus; assembly: GCA_016859345.1. Classification (NCBI taxonomy): domain Eukaryota; kingdom Metazoa; phylum Chordata; class Actinopteri; order Istiophoriformes; family Istiophoridae; genus Istiophorus; species Istiophorus platypterus. Next base: position 20,411,886 of record CM029115.1, read on the forward strand.
CTCCCATATTTATCAGCAAACATGACTCTGTTCATAGGGCTCATGATAAGGGATTTGTTTGTCAAGTTGCACATAATTTTAGTTTGAGTGTAATTTGAAGAGTTGTCCTCATAGCAAGAATGTTAAGAGTGTTGGACCCTGATGGCATCACCAGTTCCTGTAAATCAGTTGGAGAAAACCTGCAACCAAAAAGAGAGAGAATGAGAATTGAGAATTAATTTACAATCCATCCTGCAGAAGCCTTCTTATCCCTTGCCCAGCACAAATGATCAGAGCCAATAGTAAATGGGACAAGAGTTCTGTGACTGGTGGTATATTGACAAATATACATCAATAACATTGTCAGTGTCCCATCTGGCTCTAATTCATCATTGATCTGAACAGAGTGTTCATTGAAAAGCCGCTTCAGATACAAACAAATGGAAATGTGATTCAGGTTACTGATCTTTCTGTGCCATCCTGCACAGTAAATTTGCTGCCTTTTCATAGATCAGCTGCACCATAGATCTGTTAAATTGTTAAAGATAAAATGCTCTTTAGATTTGGCTCTAAACTCAGCCCTTTTCTTGTCTGTGCCGGATCATATTTTGTACAATGTTTTAAATTGTAATAGATTTTAAAGTGCTTGTTTTGAATCCTCTTTGTAATGGTGTTTCTATCACTGTGCTGTTATCACTTTTTTTAAGGCACAGGAGAAATTCGGATAAACGTTACCAATGAACATTCTCAGTCCACCTTCAACATCCTGTCAAACAGGAAAGACCAGCCATCTATGTACGAACAGCTCAGAGATATTTCCATTGACAACATCTGCAGGTCAGACACAATCACCTTGCACAGCTGTGATTAGAGATTTTCTATGTATTTTGATTTAAATATTCATTTTCTGTGTTTGTGTGTTTCCTATCTCTCAGATGTCTGAAGGCTGGTCTTACCATGGACCATGTAATAGTGGAGGCCTTTCTGGCCAGTCTGTCCAACCGTCTCTACATTTCACAGGAGAATGACAAGTGAGCAACATTTCTAGTTGCAACTTTGTGCTTTGTCATCACTCAGAATATTTTCATGTCTTTGAACCTGACGCACGACTACTCAAAAGATAAAACTTGTCTTCCTGCCAGGGAAGCCCATCTAATCCCAGATCACACCATTCGAGCACTGGGCCACATTGCGGTGGCTCTGAGAGACACTCCTAAAGTCATGGAGCACATCCTACAAATCCTCCAGCAAAAGTTCTGCCAGCCTCCATCACAGCTGGATGTACTAATCATCGACCAGCTAGGCTGCATGGTCATCACAGGAAATGTAAGCACAAAGCCACTATGAGGGCACATACTTAGAACAATCTTGCCTCTATTCTTTTAGGTATTGATGGCTGAAAAGGGGAACAAAAGAAATAAATAACTACCAGGGGATCGTTCAAAAGTGTAAACTATTGGTATAATTCAAGAAGAATTACTACTGTTAATACAGTTGCTTAAATAGACGCAAAGTAACCCTTTACTTAACCCAGAAGGACTGTATTTACTTTAAACCTGCTGGCTCCTGTTTACTCGCTCAGTACATATAGCATTTAGAATATGTTCTATTATTCTAGCTGACACACTATTGGAGGGTAATGGGATGTGTGCCCTGAGTAAAAACGCCTTGCCCAGTGCTGATACAGATCTTGCACATTTGACAATGTTACTGTCAATGGGGTTTTTGATTGTGAGAAAAAAGTAAATGTTTTAAGTAGTAAGTAAATAGAAGATTGGCTAATAATAAAAACTATTTTGCATTTTAGTTTGTGTTTAACCTACTGGTGTCTGCGCATTCATGCTCCCTGTTACTTCCTGTCTGTTTGTCCTGTAGCAATACATCTATCAGGAGGTCTGGAACCTCTTCCAGCAGATCAGCGTGAAAGCCAGTTCAGTGGTCTACTCAGCTACCAGAGACTACAGAGATCATGGCTATAGGTCAGCATCTACTCTTAACCTGTTCACAGAGTTACCAGTTGGGGGGGCTGCTGCAGCTTAAAAGGAGAAAACGTATTTGGGAGAACGTTAATAGTCGTTCTAAAAAGGGGTCCGTAGTAGTAGACTTCAATACTAATGTACATTCCCCTGGTGTGTTCTGTTTTATTTGAAAAATATATCAGCAATAAATAGTTCTCGTTGGTCTCATGTACATTTACGTCGACATGAGTTATAACTGTGTTTAACCGTTCCCTCTTTATACCCTATCTTTCTCGCCCAAGGCACTGTTCTCTGGCAGTGATAAATGCTCTGGCCAACATTGCAGCCAACCTGCAGGGGGAGCAGCTGGTGGATGAACTGATGGTGAACCTTTTAGAACTGTTTGTCCAACTGGGCCTGGAAGGAAAGAGAGCCAGTGAAAGGGCCTCAGACAAGGGACCAGCACTGAAGGTACGTGCTGACATGCACCAACTACTTAACACATCAGGAAACTGGTAATAGCCATCTCGATAAACTGCTAATGGCTGTTTATCTCTCCTGTAGGCATCGAGTAGCGCTGGAAATCTTGGAGTCCTAATACCAGTGATTGCTGAGGTGAGTAGCAATGTGCTGTGATGTCTCTGCAAACTGTTGCCCCTTCAGAGGAAAAATTTCCATTCATTTGCTACAAGAATGTGTGTTAAAATACCCACATAGAGTGCAGTTAAATGATCTACATGAGCGTTGTAGGTCATATGGATGAATCCCAGCTGAAAGTTAGCTTTCAACTCAATGAACAAATATTTACCCTCTCAGCTGCAGCACAAATATCTTTATCAACAGTTCACTGTTGATTTGTTTTAACAGTCTATTTTCTCTGAGATTGATTTTTGAGTCAGCTTCATAATAGCAATTAGCACTTTTTTTCACTGGATTTAGCAATAGCAATAGTAATAGCTTTAAGTGGGTTTAAGTGATAATTTTGTATTCAAATAATAAATTTTTGTTTTTTCTACATTTAAGCACTCTAATGTAACCGCTTTAAGTTTAATCACATGATTTCTTGTCTATTGTACAGTAGTATTAATTGTTATTTTATTAGCTCCTTTCTTGTGTTATTCATCAGTTATATTTCTGTGATTATTACAGTACAACCTGAGGGCAATGACAGTTATGTAATGTCTTTTCTTTGAGTACACTCCTCCACTATCCTTGCTGCAACAGATAAAACATTAACAGACAGATAACAAGCATTCATTGAGTCACTCAAACTCAGCACTTTGAGCAATATGGAGGAGAAGTGTAAATGTTCAGCAAGAGACTAAATACACCAAAAGACTCATTACTGGTTACATTTTACATATTGTGCTGATCAGTAATATGTCCGGTTTATTAAAACTTAAGACGAAATTTGCTGTGAATAGTTCAGCTGTTTGTTCAAATTTAGCTCTGTGAGGGATTGACCACCCGGCCCATGAACACAAGGCAGTCTGTGCGGTGCTCGTAGATCAGGAAGAGGAAGGGATGGTCCACGGTGAAGCGGATCTGCGAGGAGAGGGGCATGAAGCCCACCTGGGTCAGGGCAGCAGCTTCTGTCCCCTCTTCATTCACAGTGATGGTTCCCTGGTGCTTCAGCTGCAGAGGGGGGTCAGAAGGCATTTTGAAATACTTAGTAGGGATTATTGATTGCAGTTGATTTAATTTTGGTTTGTTGTTGGACTTTAGGATGAGTTTTGGTTATTCCTTAATAAAATTTAGTCTTACTCACCCAGTTCATGGCAACCTTTTCAGAGGTCATTCCAGTGAAATCCCCATTCTCTTGGAACAAATCAGTGAGCCCCATCTCCTTCAAGTTTTCAATCAAGTCATAGTTCTGCTCCAGTTTAAACCGAGGGAGCACAACCTCACGAGTCCTTAAGGAAAGGGTAGAAAAGTTTCCTCATTGTATAACTCTTAAATTCCTCTTAAAACTTTTTTGGCATTTTCACCTCAGCCTTTAAATGTAAAGTAGCTCTTGTGTAAAAAGTGCATTGTATATTGTTATTTACAGCTTCCTCAGCTATTCATTAGTCGAGAGATGGCTGCTGACCTGTTTGTCATGTTTTTGAGCCACTTGTTGACAACTGTGGGGGAGAGCTCCTGCTCTAAGGTCCTCATGCCAGTGATCTTCCTAGGCAAAGCAATGAGCATGCTGATGTTTCCTATATATGGGAGCTGAAAACAAGTAAATCATTATTATGCCGCTCAGTGGACTTGTTTATGGAACAGTATGACATGTTTGTCAGGAACCTTCTGTTGAAGAAGCTTGCCACTCTTTAGATGCCATGTGAAAATTTTGAATCAGTTGGAGGCCACCCACCTGTAGGATATCACAGTCTAGTTCGTGGTCGGCGGCAGCCAGATAGTTTCCCTTGTTTGTCATCATTGGCACGCGTACGTTTGTCTTTTCATTGATTCTGAAGTTGCGATAATGAGTCAGTTCTTTGGGGAATTTCTGCTCCCATGTACCTGTATATACAAACAAAAAAGGTCAAAGAATTTGATTACTTTCTGATTCAAATAACCAAACAACGTAGTCAGCTGTGCTGTAATTTTACTTTCCTCATTGAATTCAAACGCATCATTCGAAATGAGATGAACAGTGTGTCTTTATTTTCCCTCACCTTTGAAATACAGGTAGTTGAGCAACATGAGCACCATATTTGGGTCTACACTCTTGAGTGGTTCCTTGATCAGCCCTTTGGTCAGCTTTAGGATACGATGGTTGGCCTTTTGCAGAAAGGCAGGGTCCCTGAAGTCCACTGACTGTGGCTCTGCAAAATAATAAGCCTTTGTCTCTCCACGGAAAGACTCGTTCACTGTGATATTCTTCTTTATGTAGACATTGTTTACAGAGCGTAGCGTGTAACCAAAGTTCCTCCTGAAGAGCCTGTGTGTCAGCTTCCTGAAGAGCTTGTGCACTGTTGCGTTTTCGTAGTGGTGGCTAGCGTTGCAAAACTCGGCGAATCCCAGAGTTGTGTAGATCTGACTATGGGTTCCAGATCCTGCTCCTAAAGACATCATCCCCATAGCGATGGAAATTCCAGCAGGCGCGAGCAGGATGTTGTCACTCTGGTTGACGTTGTTACGAAGACTTCGATAGAGATTAAAACCAAAACGGGCATTGACGATGTTGAGGCGTTGAAGGCGAGAACGACCTTGGAACAGCCGCAGGAGTCTGGCACGTCGAATCTTTGGGTCGGAGGGTTCAGCAAAGATATCAATGTCTGGAGGTGGTGTGGCAATATCATCTATCTCATCCCCTTCACTGAAAAACATCATGAATTCATCAACCATTCATTCAAAAGTTGAATCACTCTAAATACATTTTGGCATTTAGTTTTTACACAATCCATCAAGCACATTACAAGCTATCATATATCTTTTTTTTATATGTGTATGCCCTATATACTTATACATATATATATATCCCCAACACTGATAAGAAAAATGTCATCAACACAAGTGTAAAAATGTTAAAAATGCTATGCCTTCCGTAAGAAAATATGTTTTACATTATAATTTACATTTGAAATCACCCATAAAATCCTGATATAATCTACCAAAATTAAAAACCATTAAAACGTACATGTAGTCATCACTGCCTGCAGCCAGGATCTTATCAAAATCAATGTAATCTTCATCCTCAAAACCATCGAAAATGAGGTCATTAGTGATGGTGTTTTCTTTGTGGAACTCCAAGGGAATGGCCTCTATATTCAATGATCCCTCTAGTTCAAAGCCTCTGGGATCCGGTTTAGGATCAGTGAAGTGAGAGCTGAGTTCTTTGATTCCAGCCAGGGACGGACTGACCAGCAGACAGGCCACAGAGACGACTGTGATGATCCACATCCTGAGGCCTGAGGCAGAGGGCTCAGTTAATGGTCTAATCAGCATTTAATAGATTTGACGGAAATACATTTTAATAACTCTGTAGGAATTAAATGATGTCTTCACTTGCTAAAATTTGCAAAAGATTTTAAGTGAAGTTCCCTTAAAAGCAGTCTTTAAAATGGCTTACCGTTGCTGTGTGCTGGTGCAAAGTGCTGTGCTGCTTCTGTTTGTAGGACTAAGAGCAAAGAATTGAATACAGAACTGAACTTTGATATGGGCTCTTCCTGAACAAATAGACCAGATCAAACAGACCAAAAAGTGCTGTGACTGACGAAAATCCTTAACTCTTCAGAATTCAGCTATTGAGTATATTTAATATTAATTGACTATTAAAGGACTCGTAGTCTGGTAAGATATATTTACAGTTGTTTGCTTATATTATTAGCGTGTCTTCATCTTAATAGTGTGCTGACAGTCGAAACATTAGCTGTTGCCTATTATATTACCTATTTGTGTTTGAAGAAATTTCCATTTTACCTTTCATTTACAATCATTTTAACCAACTACGATCATTTATGTAATAAAACATGAATTGCCTCACTTTTTTTATTCTTTTTTTGTGCCCCTTTTTTAATCTCACAGTTGACCAGGCGACTTCCGCCGATCAAAGAGGCCAAGCCTCGCCTCCAGAAGCTGTTCAGGGACTTCTGGTTGTACTCTGTGGTCATGGGTTTTGCTGTAGAAGGATCAGGTGAGCAAGGGATGAACTGTTTTCAGCCATGACCTGTGTGGGGATTTTTAAAACATGAAGATGCCCCTTGCCATCATTTGTAGGTTGCAGATCCCCTTTTCTCAGGTTTTCAGGTTTGACCACCCTGTTGCAAGAAGAGTTGCAAGAAGTTGTTGTGATAATGAGGTGAATTAACCTTTGAGTAATTACGCAAAATGGGGAAATAAAATATTTAATTTTTGTGGAAAAAGCATAATTAAAAAAGATAAGGATAGAAGTTTGGCTTTTTCTATCACCAGTATAAACCCAAATATTACCAGAAGCATATGTAGAAGGATTTCATTCATAGGTTTAAAAAAAGCTATTTGCATTAGATATATTGGCCTGCCGTTGTACCAACATCAGTGCCAGTAATCACAGTCTAGTGGCTTCTTGCATTTCTGTTTATATATCGTGTCCTTTCAGGGCTTTGGCCAGAGGAGTGGTATGAAGGTGTGTGTGAGATCGCCACCAAGTCTCCTCTTCTCACATTCCCCAGCGGAGAACCTCTTCGCTCTGAGCTGCAATACAACTCTGCTCTGAAAAATGACACAGTAACACCGGTACAGCGTTCAAAATCCAGATCTTTTTTTTTTTTCACTTCCATTGGGGTAGTAAAATGACTTCTTAGAAGAGCAATGCCAGGACTAATATTCAGATTGTCGATTTTTGCTCTCCAGGCTGAGTTGAGCGAGCTGCGTTCAACCATCAGCAATCTCCTCGACCCACCTCCCGAAGGATCTGCCCTCATTAACAAGCTAGATTTCGCCATGTCCACGTACCTGCTCTCGGTGTACAGATTAGAATACATGAGGTCAGCTCCATTGCGCTTACAAATCCAGCTCACATATGCTCATCTTTTGCCACTACTGTCATTATTTCCTAAAGGATAGTTTCACAGTTTTTCAAGTCTGTCTTAAAACAAGAATCAGGTTCCTGTATGGACATTGAAACGGTGTTTGATTTCTATAATCACTCCACCAGTTCATACAGGCCATTAAAAGACGTTTTCCTAATGCTATTTTAATGGAAGTAATGATGGCCGAAATCCACAGGCCTCGTTCTATAGAAAAGTATATTCCAAAGTTACTTTCACTAATATGACTCCTAACAAGTCTGAGTTAGACAAATCAAGTTTTTAATGTATTTTTGGACAGAACAAGGACTTTAGATTTGTCCCCAATAACTTACCTTGAAATTTATTTGAGAACAGAGCTCAAAGCAAAGTATGTTCCGGTGTATACATAGGCCTAACTATTGTTTTAAGATAGTCTTGAAAAATCTGAACCTATGCTTTTTTTTTTAGTGAGGTTGTGATTGTGCCACTTTGTGAAATCTGTCTTTCCTGTTGTGCGCGATCAGGATGCTGCGATCCAATGATCCTGACAGGTTCCAGGTCATGTTTCGATACTATGAAGACAAAGCCATCCAGAAAGATAAATCTGGTAAGGTTTTTTTTTTTTGCCTGTACACCTCTGGCTTCCATCGTTTTCTTTAAGCTGCGTAATTCATTTTCTCAAATTCCCCTATGTCGTCACAGGCATGATGCAGTGCATTATTTGTGTTGGCGATAAGGTATTTGATGTCTTCCTCCAGATGATGGCTGAGAAGGTAGGTAGCAAGTTTTCTTTCAAGATTTGGGAATAATAGCAAGCACTATCTGAAGTTCTGACCATTTTACTGATCACAGATTTTGTTGGTCATGACCGCTGAATAAAGAGTAAAGTTATTTCTCATATTTGTAGCCAAAGACCAAAGAACATGAGGAGGAATTAGAGCGACATGCCCAATTTTTGTTGGTCAACTTTAATCATACCCACAAGAGAATCCGCAGAGTAGCAGACAAATACCTCTCTGGTCTGGCTGAGACGTGAGTAATAATCATGCAGTTACCTTGGCTACATCCATTTTTTTCATCACTTTACACATGTATTTTCATGTCCCTCCACCTTAACCAGATTCCCCCATCTGCTTTGGAGTGGTCGTGTGTTAAAGACCATGTTGGATATTTTGCAGACGCTCTCTCTGTCACTAAGCGCTGTAAGTATGAGGACGAGGTTGGTGTGTGGTGCCAGGTTGTTGGTTTTAATCCCTAAAAAAAAAAAAATCCCTAAAAAGAACACAAAAAGGTGGCATATAATAAAAGTATTGTTGGATATTCTACCATGGTCCAGCTTTTTCTCAAGAAAAACTAAGTTTTCATCATTTTTGCTTGAAGTGATTGTAATCAAACCCCAGGAAAGTGTTTAAATAGCTGCAACTAGAGGATTTAGTTGCAACAAATTTCTTCTCTGTTTAATTAGGACATTCACAAGGATCAGCCTTACTATGACATTCCAGACACCCCCTACAGGATCACTGTTCCTGACACATATGAAGCCAGAGAGGTGAGTTTGGATTGTTATCACTCTTATGACCACAAGGGGACAGCACAGTATTAGTTGTAAACATGATAGTGATCTCTGTCTTGCTTAGTCTGAAATACTTTTTTTGTTAGTGGAATCAGTTTGTCAGTCAATTAAACCGTGTAGCTGATGGCTATATTAGATGTTTTTATATGTATTAAAAATAGAAATCACTAAGTATGAGTTGACGTTATTTAGCAAGGATGTATTTCATTGAAATTTAATATCCACCATCACTCCTGTACCCCATTTAGTGGTGTCGTATCCTTATTTTCTTATCTTGCCTTAGAGTATAGTAAAGGACTTTGCTGCTCGCTGCGGTGAGATTCTGAAAGAGGCAATGAAATGGGCCCCTTCAGTTACAAAGTCCCACCTACAGGTCAGTTTCTTTACCTTTTGTTGTTTAATGGAGGCCCGGCACAGATTTTATTAAAGTTGTAAATTTTACTGAAGCTACTGTTTCCCTATACAGCATTTAAAAAAATCCGATAAAATTGGGTTATACAGAAAGTATCTCAAAGAACAGTCATTGAGTGCTTTGCTGAAAAATGACATTCAAATTCCAAACATTTATTCTACATTGGATATTTTTTCTAATTCTAGCAAGACTACCTCATCCACAATAGTCAGAAATAGTCATCTAAGATGACTAGTAAAGTAATAACTCAGTATAATTCAGTGTTTGGAAAAGAAATCTTTGTATATTTGAATTTTAAACAGGATATTTGCATTTGTCAAATATATGAATTTTATATTCCTTCTCCCTTTTTGACTCGTCTTGCCTGACTGTTTTGTATAACGCAGGAGTACCTGAACAAGCATCAGAACTGGGTGTCGGGACTGTCCCAGCACACTGGCCTCGCCATGGCCACAGAGAGCATACTGCACTTTGCAGGCTACAACCGGCAGAGTACTACACTTGGCGTGAGTTACAGACACACATGCAGGCATCCATACATGTCTGCACACAAAGGCCTTCAGCTCACCACAGTTATTGTCTTGTAAATCTCTGATTTATCCCTTATTGAGGACAGAGGGAATGAAATGTCCCAAAATAACGGTGGGGTCAGAATGAACCGTCTTAATCACTGTTACTAGTATTTATTTTTACAGTCGAACCAAAGATTAGTTTTTTTGTTGTAAGGGAAGCGACTTTTTTTTTTTTTTTTTTTAGAACAGTGGAGGACGCCCCTTTGTGAGAGATCAAGAAAAACACAGGACTTTTAAGCATACTGTACTTAGAATATAAAGCACACTTCGAAACTAGATTGTTTACCTACCATTGGCCTCACAGGCTTGTTGATTTGATGCTTGTTAACATTTGTCTGTCCAACATTAATGCCTTTTTAACATAACAAATGTGCGGTTTAGCTGCTTTGTCAAAGCCTTTGCGATTTTGTTGATGCTGACCAGAGGTGTCTTGTATCTTTTGTGCACATATATTTTTTTTTATTATGTGTTTTATTTTGTATCTATTCTATAGTGCTGACACACTGGGAGTCTTTTGTTTAGTTGTTTAAAATACCATGTGTCCATGTGTGCATGCTTACTAGTCTGTGTGACATTATTTTGCTTGCTATGCATTTCTTAAGTGTTTTTGGGCTCGCATTCTGCTATATCCGTCTTTTCATTTGCTTCATTTGTTGTATTTTGTCTTTATTAAACTGCACCGAACTACCTACCTGGTTGCTTGGCTGGTTTACGGATATGCTGGTTACCTGGTTACTTACCTGCATTGGACGGGTGGGTTGGTTGGCTGGTTGCCCATTTGGCTAACTGGTTATGCTGTTGCTGTCCTCCACCATGTGGCCAACCATAGGCTGCTTTTCCTCAGGTTGGTCTGAACACTAAATACAGAGACAGGGCTCAGGCATGATACCTCTCAGTATATTCAGAAGTGTTACAGTGCAGCTACGTATCTTGCTTTTGTGACTGAGTGGCCCTAAGTGGCCCCCTAAACTGTGTTTTTGATTAGTCCACCCAGCTGACAGAGAGACCAGCATGTGTGAAGAAGGACTACTCCAACTTCATGGCATCACTCAACCTGCGCAACCGCTACACAGGAGAGGTGTCTTAACGTCATGAATATTAAGATGATATGGCTTTCCTAGACTTTCTGCATACAGTATGATTCATACCAGTCTGTTTATGTGCTGTCTAGGTGGCTGGTATGATCCAGTTCTCAGAGGCGACTCACAGCCAGTCTGACCTCAACAAGCTGATGATCCATCAGATGACCAGTGCTCTGGACAAAAAAGACCCAGAGGCCTTCACCCAGACCATGTTCAAGATGGCTGCCCTGCTTATAACCACCAAAAGTGAGCAGCTTTGCCTCATTTGATTTTATATATTCAGTCACTTTCAGCAGTATTGCTAGTTGTGTTCATTTTCTGTATTTTGCGTTTCAGACTGCGATGCCCAGCTCCTGCACCATCTGTGTTGGTCTCCTCTGAAGATGTTTACAGAACACGGGATGGAAACTGCTATTGCCTGCTGGGAATGGCTCCTGGCTGCACACAATGGGCTGGAAGTGCCAGTATGTATATTTTTTACTTTTCACAAAATCATATGAACGAATTGTTAAATGAATGTCTTATCTTTGTTGGACATATATCATAGAATAGGTTCATTCTTAACTTATCTTTTCCATGGACCTAGTTCATGCGAGAGATGGCAGGAGCTTGGCAGATGACAGTAGAGCTGAAGATGGGCTTGTTCTCAGAGGCTAAAGTAGAGGCCGGCCCTCTTGCTGTCTCAGAGGAGAGTCAGCCTGCACCCTGTGCACCTGACGTCATCCCTCACTTTCTCTGGATAGAGGTCAGTGACACTGAGACACAAACTGCTGCTTCGTTTTCTTGTACTCTCTGTTCCCAAGATGTCTTAAAGTTTGGTCCACTGATCACATAACCTTGTGAGTGAAATAGACAAAAATAAAGCATGCACATATTCACCAACCCAGTGGGTTGTAGTGCTATGATGCTACACTAAAGGGGCATACAGTAGAATCATTTCCAAATCTTTCAAATGGGATTTTTTAATTAATTTTTTTTTTTTTTTAGCCTGAGGAATTCAATAGTCCATTGAGTATAACTAATTTTCACATAGAAAGGATTTATCATTTTGATGTATTTTTAATGAAAAAGGAGTTGAACTAATAATTCCTCATTTTAAGGGTATAAGGATTGGAAACTGTCCGCTCTTTATTCCTTCTTTCTGTTCTCCTTCCAGTTTCTGGTGCAGAGGTTTGAGATAGCCAAGTACAGCAGTGCTGACCAAGTGGAGATTTTCACCACCATTTTGCAGAGATCTCTGTCTCTGAGTGTTGGAGGACCCAAAAGCAGCCTGAACCGACATGTTGCTGCTATTGGACCCAGATTCAGGTACCGCGTCTCAATATTACAACAGCAAGATGGTTTAATCATAAATGCTGTAATAGAAGCTTAAAGAACTACTGAGTCCTAATCTTGATAGGACTGTAACGTCATCATTTTGGTTCATTTCAGACTGCTGACTCTGGGTCTGACACTTCTTCATGCTGATGTTGTGACAAATGCCACCATCAGAAATGTTCTTCGAGAGAAGATCTACTCCACGGCTTTTGACTATTTCAGGTTGAAAAAAATTAAAATATGTCTATGTTAGTGTAATTTTTAGTTGTCTCTCTCTCCACTAACTTCTTTGCCATTTCTCTCTCTCCTTTGTGTAGTGTCACTCCCAAATTTCCCACTCAGACAGATAAGAGGCTGAGAGAAGACATCAGTATAATGATCAAGTTCTATGCCAGCCTGCAGTCTGACAAGAAGTATCTGGCTGCCAACCAGCTGGTCCCCCCAGGTACGGCAGTGAGAAAACTTTGGCCTAATCTTTCATTAAGCAACTTATAAGTGGATTTTGATTTATCTTTTTTTAAGTTTCTAATGGATGAATTTACATCCCCTTTGCTGCCCCTTTTTTTACATAACTGCTTCTATATTATTTCTGTAGTTAAAATTATGACAGCCAAATCAATGCAGAGACCCAAGTTTGTAATCTCTGATGTTATACTAATGTGTTAACCAGAGCTGAAAAAAATAGGCAATAAAATGTCAAGAGATTCTCTGCTTAGCAGTTATATTACATTGTTCTTTTGCTATTCACATGAGGTATGGTAGACTATAATGTAGTGGTTATACCCTCTGGGTTTTTTTGTTTGCATGGAAGACCTAGATTAAAGATTTGGGGGTAGGCAAAATATCCTCTCTTGTTTCTGTTGGAAGGAAGTAAAAAAATGTATAAATTCAGTCCATAATGTCCTCAGAGAGATGACTTTCCCTACAATGACTCACTTAAAGCCCTAATAATGATCATTTTCAGAATGAAGTTGGTATCTGGGTCTTTACATTTTAATTTTCTCATTAGGTGGATGATGGATTTGTTGGATAAACTAATAACATTTTTCTTTGTATAGATCCCCAAGACATGTCTGTGAACAGCTTGTCTGTAGTGGCAGTGACAGATAGCCGGAGCAGTCTTGATGCAGCGGTGGGCCAGAGGCAGCAGGTGGCTCAGGGGTGGATCAACACCTACCCTCTGTCCTCTGGGATGTCCACTATTTCCAAGAAATCAGGTAAAAAACAAACCGTCTATGCTGGAACCCATCATGTGCCTCAAAAAAATTAACAGGGAAACTGAATACTCAGTATTTAATAGTTTTTACTAAACTGAGAAATAGTTCTTCATTGAAAGAAACGTCCTCTGCCATGACGTGTTGCTGATATATGTATTCCTCCTCTACTGTTTTAGGACTGTCTAAGAAAAGCAACAGAGGCTCTCAGCTGCACAAATACTACATGAAACGCAGGACTCTCCTACTGGCGTTACTGGTATTTACCCATTCCAAGCTTTTTTCAACTATTCATATATACATATATATATATATGGTAATGAAGAACAGAGAGTTGCTGTATTAGCCAGTGTAAGACATGTTCAATTCCTACAAATAGTGGCTTTAAGTAAGATAAGGCTTGACTATCCAAATCACCAACAGCTCCTTGTGCCACTACTTTTAGAGCCCAGTACTAAAATTGAAATGTTTCTTAGGTAAACAATTGTATGCCTGTATGTCTCTCTCTCTAGGCCAGCGAGATTGAGCGGCTCACAACATGGTACAACCCGTTATCCACTCAGGAGCTTGCTATTGCTACCGAACAGTCAGTGGAGACCAGCATCGCAAACTGGAGGTCCAAATACATCAGTTTGACAGAAAAACAGTGGAAGGACAATGTCAACCTAGCCTGGAGCATAGCACCTTACCTTGCCCTGCAGCTGCCTGCCAGGTACACGGAGAAACAAATATGCATTACAATTTATCACAGTGAAACAAACAGTGTAATAGACTTTGTCTGCCTTTATATTACCCCTTTACTCAGTGTGCACATAAGATATTCATCACTAAATGGCTGATAGCCTATGACTTAGTTGCAGGCCTGTAACTCAAGTGATTTTGTGCATGCAGGTTAATGACAAGACATGGGGTATTTATTCGAACAGATAAAGATATTCATTTAGGCGTGCTTCTTCTCAATTAATCTTTTTTTCAGGTTCAAAAACACAGAGGCTATTGTCTCTGAGGTGACCCGTCTGGTGCGTATGGATCCTGCTGCTGTCTGCGATGTCCCTGAAGCAGTCAAGGTGAAGTCTGCCTGCCATTACAATACAACAGCCTGGCAGTTATGTCTGCTCTCGTTTTTGTCATTGGGTTTTGAGTAAAGGTTTAAGCAGCTGGACAAGATGGAATAAATGAAATTTCTATGAAACACCACATATAGTAACAAGCACAATGAACTCTTCTGTTATATCTGTTATTATATTTTGTGGCCCAAATTCTGCTCATGCATGTGTACTATAGTAGGCTTTCTTCTCCTGTTTTCTATGTAGTTCTATGTAAGATCTGTTGTGACTCGAACACTTTCATCTTAATAGGCAGCGATTTTTCCTCCTTTGAAAGCTAATACTTTGGTTTCATTGAGTGTCATTAACTCTCTTTGACTTAAAGCATTTAAATTTGACTCCCATGACTTTTCAAGTAATTTGTTTCTTGGGTTTTGAAGTTTCCACTCCTGCATTTCTGTCAAGTTGTAACAAAATTTAATAAGAAGCAAAAAGTTTTTGTCACATGATGTTTTGCTTTCAAGTAACTGTGTACTGTCACTTGAGAAATGAAGGTGGTGTTAGACCTTCTCATTTAGTTCTACCTGGCTGAACTCTCAAGGGTCCTTGTACCCGCCTAAAGAAGAATCAGTGGAGACAAAGCACAGCTTTCCCCAAAGACCAGCACAACTCAGCAGAATAATCCTTCTTGACATCTCAGAGTTATTTTTTCCAGTCACTTTAGTAATTAATAAACACCGCTTCCTCTGGAGGCTGTTTAACACAACATCAAGTTTGGGGTCATAACCTTGAATCAGATTTTTAGTCATACTTGATGTGGAAACACAGATCCTTTGATACATGCTGCTACTGGAGCACAATTTATGTCAGAACTGAAGTATGACATCTTTCTTTCTGTCTTTCTGTCTTTCTGTCTTTTTGTCGGTCTGTCTTTCTTTTTTTTGTTTTTCAGTTCCTAGTGACATGGCACACAATTGATGCTGACTCTCCAGAACTGAGTCATATCCTGTGCTGGGCCCCGGCAGATCCCCCGACTGGCCTATCCTACTTCTCCTCCATGTACCCTCCTCACCCCCTCACAGCCCAGTATGGTGTCAAAGTGCTCCGCTCCTTTCCTCCGGTATGCACACACATACAAATGTTTTTTCTGGGGGGATTTTTTTTTTTTCCTTTTTGTTAACCAAATTACCATATTTTCTCAAATAGTATACAATATTAAACACAATCAGAACCGAAGTTTGACAAATAGATTATATTATCTGTGTAAACAGTACCTCAGACAGAATTGACAAAGTCTGATAAAACTGTGACTCATATGCCCAAGAGATGCTCAGAGTATTTGTAGGGGACTATATCTTTCATATGTATACATGGACAAATTTATGACATATATTTTTCTTTTTTTCTTGCCGATAAAATATTTTTTTCCACTGTTTCTAGGATGCCATTTTGTTTTATATTCCTCAAATCGTCCAAGCACTTCGTTATGACAAGGTAATCTATCAGATTTTCTCAGTCAGTGAACTCATTTAAAGCTCACATATTCTAATATTATTAAATAATCATTTACTGACCAATATCCCCTATCTTTTTCTTCCCTTATATCCTGGTATAGATGGGTTATGTGAGAGAGTATATCCTCTGGGCCGCTCAGAAGTCTCAGCTCCTGGCTCATCAGTTCATCTGGAACATGAAGACCAACATATACCTGGATGAGGAAGGAAACCAAAAAGACCGTAAGATATCACTGTTGTAGTATGTCTCTCTCGCTCACACTTGCGCATCACTGCACAAACATGAACATAGGAATGTAGAAGCCCCCTGGTCTTCTTTCTCCCTGCAGCCGACATAGGGGAGCTGTTGGAACAGATGGTGGAGGAGATCACTGGTTCGCTGTCTGGCCCGGCCAAAGATTTCTACCAGCGAGAGTTTGACTTCTTCAACAAGATCACCAACGTGTCAGCCATTATCAAGTATGGACACGCCTTTCACTTTTTAAGGAACCATACTGTTGAGCATGTTTTAGGCCATTAATTACACTCACGTGTACTATACATGCACACTGCACATGCAGCTCTTCCAAAGATACCACACCTTTCCTACCTACCAAGCAGCATTGGCTTCACTTCAGTTTATCAGTTCAAAGAGATTTGAAACCTTTTTGAGTTAACCAGATGCTATATTATACAATAATAAATTGTGGGGTGCATCTCAGATGCCAAAATTTACAGAAAGGCCTCAGAGTAGCACCAAAGTTTTACTTTTCTGTTTTTTGGCTGTCATACTTGTTGAATAACACTAATCTCTAGGTAATCTTTAAGGTGCTTATGAAGTGAACACAAGTCTTCCCCTGAGCCCCTGTGTTTTGCTCTTTCCCTGCTTTGCACCGCCATCATCTGCTCCCAAAATCCCCTTGTTATTCATTTATTTGGCCAATGGCTGTTGTACTGTCTCTCTGATTATGCAGTGGTCTGGAAGACAATATATGCTGCTCTCCCACTGCCCCAGACTACCTGTCCACCAGCGCGCACTCTGCAGCTGATGAGTAATTTTCTGTCAGGTCCCATTATTGCTAGCTTGCACAGGGAGTGTTTTTCAGCCCATTAGAGGCTGACAAAATTCCCTTCTGCCCTCATTACAGCACTAATTGTAACATGTCAGGGGAGAAACTTCTACTGTCCCCCTGGCTTACACTCTCAATTACTCTCTACCCTGATGAGTTTCCACTGTGAATAACAGTAGAGCCTGACTGTCACTTGTGGTCTGGAGTCAATCAGGGAGATGCCCATGCATGCTACTCTCACTAAAGTCAGTCATAGAGATGTGGAAACTGTTCAAGATGTTTTTGTTTGCCTTCATCAGACCTTTTCCCAAAGGAGAGGAGAGGAAGAGGGCCTGCCTGGAGGCCATGTCGCAGATCAAAGTTCAACCTGGCTGTTATCTTCCAAGTAACCCAGAGGCCATAGTTTTGGATATAGACTACAAGTCTGGGACCCCCATGCAGAGGTGAGCCTCAAAAGCAACTACTTTATTTCTCTTAACAGTTACCAGAATCCACACAGAAACATGACAGCTTCACTGAACCACTCCTGTTTCCTCATGTCACTGTTTAGTGCTGCCAAAGCGCCCTACCTGGCCAAATTCAAAGTTAGGAGGTGTGGAGTCATTGAGCTGGAAAAAGAAGGTATAGTCACTGTAAAAGAAACCTATGGTAGATGGTATGTTTAATAATTCTCAAACTGTGCATGGACAAACAGTGTTTCACAACATCTTCCCCTCAGGTCTGCAGTGTCGCTCGGATTCTGTGGATGAAGTGAAGAACGAAGAAGAGGCCAAGAGAATCTGCTGGCAGGCGGCCATCTTTAAAGTGGGAGACGACTGCCGACAGGTCTCCGTCTCACACACACCTCAACTTTTACTCGCCTCACTGCTATCTTACATTGATTTTCTGATATCTTTGCTTCTGCTCAGCTTAAGTTTTCTAGTCAGAATTTCTTTTTATAACCATTTAGTCATTTGTGTTCACAGGACATGCTGGCTCTTCAGATCATCAGCCTGTTTAAGAACATCTTCCAGCTGGTGGGCCTGGATCTCTATGTGTTTCCATACAGGGTTGTTGCCACAGCCCCTGGAGTAAGTGCATGTAAAACTTTCTCTGTTTTATGTCCTGAAAGGAGCTTCTGATTGTTCATAACAGATTTTCCACTGAGATGAAAAAAACACAAGTCCAATTTTCCCCTGTCATCAAACCACTTCTCATTCCTCCCGTTTCTGATGTTCCACCACAGTGTGGAGTGATCGAGTGCATCCCAGACTGTAAGTCTCGTGACCAGCTGGGCCGACAGACAGACTTCGGCATCTATGACTATTTCAGGAACCAGTATGGAGATGAATCCACGCTAGCTTTCCAGAAGGTAAATGACAATTTTCACAACCTTTTGGGGGCATCCTTGACTCATCGTCATTTATACCTGTACAATTGCATTTAAAGTTTTTCTCGGTGCATATATATATTGTATTTACTAACAGTTTAATCTGACATTCCTTCCCCCACCTCTCTTTTCAGGCACGGTACAACTTCATCCGCAGTATGGCAGCATACAGCTTGTTGCTCTTCCTGCTGCAGATAAAAGACAGACACAATGGCAACATCATGCTGGATAGCCAGGGCCACCTCATACACATTGGTGTGTATTATGTGCATTTATTGAAGTTGATGTGTATGTGTGGCCCTGGTGTAAATTTAGGGCTTTGCTTGACTAAATTTTGTCTGAAGCTGAATCAGATGAATGTTCAGTACGTGTGTTTCCTGTCATCGAAAAAGCCTGGACACGTTTTCAACACTTTATTTATTCAACTGCATGACAACGTTATAATAGTAAAATAATAAAAATAACATAAATGATAACTTCAAATCTTGAAAAGTTTCTGCAACTTTACTTTTATACTTGACTAACTTGTATACTAGTAGAAACCAATGGCTGCATGGAAGGCAGGAAAATGTATGCAACAATCTAAAGAAAACTTTTAGTATGCTTTGGAAAATGATACCGCAGCACATTTTAGAGAGCATATTAAAATGACAACCTTTTGCAAAATGTGCCTTGATTTTACATCGTTCTGACTATAGTCTTTGTCAGCCCTTGTATTAGTATTTATAGGGACAGACATTATCTGCAACATGATACTGGAGCATTCCGAAAAAAAAAAAAAAATTCTAAGCTATTGTGTTCGTGTGTATCTCCAGACTTTGGCTTCATGTTCGAAAGTTCTCCTGGTGGGAACCTCGGCTGGGAGCCGGATATTAAGTTAACAGATGAGATGGTGATGATCATGGGTGGCAAGATGGAGGCGACGCCCTTCAAGTGGTTCATGGAGATGTGTGTGAGGGGATACCTGGCTGTTAGGTGAGTCTGTAGAACTGCTGTAGAAAGTGTTCGCTGAACATTAAAGGTGACTAACATGTAACATTAAGCCAAGTTCCTCTCCTGAACCAGGCCCTACATGGATGGTGTGGTCTCCTTAGTTACCCTCATGCTGGACACTGGCCTTCCCTGCTTCAGAGGACAGACGATCAAATTGCTCAAGTGAGTAAGGCGTGTGAATGTGTCTCCATGTCCATCCCAATGTAAATGTGAAGACGCAGTTTCATGTCATTGCCGTTTTTGCTCATAGTCTCTTTTGCCACATCTAGGCAGCGATTCAACCCTGGTTTGAGTGAGAAAGATGCAGCTTCCTTCATCATCAAAGTCATCCAGAACTGCTTCCTCAGCAACAGGTCAGTACAGTTTACATGTTTATCTCATATTCTTATTAATAGTGGCTTCCTGAAAATGATATTCACATTTGTCCAACTACTTTTTTTTTTTTGTCTTACAGGAGTAGAACCTACGACATGATCCAGTATTACCAAAATCAGATCCCATACTAAATGTCTGTGCCTTAGCATGTGCATATATAAGCTGGTACATAGTGTGCATGCGTGCGTGGGTCTGCGTGCGTGAGTCTGTGTGGGTGCCTTTGTTAATGGTCACCACTGAAGATTGTGGCTCATTGTTCCTGCTGACTGTTGGATGTTGTCCTTTGTGTTTGCTTTAAATTCTTGTTTCCTCTTTTACCATATTTTCTTTATATTATTAGTCTTTTCAATTATTTATTATGTTGAAATCCATGTTGTTATTAATTATTATTATTTTATTGCACTAGCATCATGACTTCTGTGCACTTCTCAGAAACTCTTGGTAATCTGCACGTTCAGTATATACTTTATCGGAGTTTGTGCCAATTTTAAATAATTTATATTATTCGTGAATGTGGATTCTTAAAGCTGTTGATTTTAGATGGGGTTTGAAATGTAATTGGATACTTGAAATAGCTGAAGTAGACTGGTTTCCGTTCTGACCAATGTGGCCTATTCTGTCATCTCGTACTTGACTGTACTACTGTGCTTCACTTTTTAATGGACCATTCCACAGTTCTTTGATCTGCGGCATGGTACTTGTGTTGTATTTAACAGTGTGAATATAGACATGGGTTATGCTGTCTGCATTTTTTGGGTCCATATTTGCAGTTACCACGGGTGAAATGATGCACACAGGTTCTCTGTTTTGTATATTTAGCATTGCCAAAGGGGGAGGGAAGATAATGCACATAAATCAAACTTTTATATTGTTTGTGGATCAAGGTCAGACACAGCTTGAATGCTGGGCAGTTGCATGAAGTCAAATGTTAACTACCATGTAGCCTGTGTCCAGTTTGGCCTTTTGTGAAAGTTAATTTAGTAATCCAAAGTGCTGTGCCCCATGCCCATATGATTAGCTTAAGCCTTTATGTAACGTTAATGATTGTAAAAATTCTGCCTCTCTTTGTATATTTATATCCATGACTCATTTTATGTCTCCTTTTCTGTCTTCATGCCTTTTGAATGAAAATGCATAAGATATGAAATCAAATAAAGATCTATTAACTTAAAGGCACTGTCTTTTTCTTGTTGCTGATTGATTGGCTAACTGTAAGGGAAATACGAGTTGAAGGCATCATTGGCCAACATGGTTACAATAGATCAATGGTGGTGAATCAGTTGGGCTTTGGTATTACTATAGGAGTAAGAGTAAAGGGTTAAGGGAAGCAACTCAAAAGAGAAAAAATATCTATCATTAATTTTGTGAAAGAAAATTCCTTGAAAAAAAGGTAAGAGGAGAATATAGTCTTTACAGTTGAAGTGGATTTAAATGTCATCATTAGTAAAAAGAGATGAGGGTTTTTCATGGAGCCCATATTTGAAAATGCCCCCAAATGACCCCAAATGCCCACATGCCTGTTTATTTCAACAAATTAAGTGCTAACAACTTCTTCAGAACCTACATGCTGTATTCTATACTTAAATCCACCAGAGGGCAGCACATAATAACCTTTTAATGTGTTTCTAAGTTTCTTGCCTTATCTGGTTAATTCAACATTCAGTCATTACTTTTGTGAGACCAAATCAGCCACTGAAGGCTCTGGCTGGACTCAAAGGACTTGAAATACCAGAATAATACCAGGGAACATGTCTGACACCAGGCACCGACGCTGCAGCTGTCAAACTGTTCCCCTGTCAGCTAATGGGACTGGCCTTGAGCAGGCCTTGAACAGACCTTGAGCAGGCCTTGAAGCATTCAAAGACACAATGAGTGACTCTGCCTCTGAAGAGGATCTCGCCCTCTGACAACAGCATGACTTAAAGTGGCGGCTAACATGTTTGTGCCTGTTTCTGCTAGTGTGAAACACAGACTAGAGACAAAAAAACAAAAAAACAAAAAACTGCAAGCTGTATATTTTTGCATAAAAGATTTATGTTGAAGAATGACGCTGGGAAAAAGACTGAAATTTAAACAGTCCAGCCCAAAATGTGTTACGAATTTGGCCCTTTTCTGAATTGGCTTATTTATCTGAGGAAAGAGCTGGTGTAGCTTAAGTCAACATGCTGGATCCCAAACAATATAAGCAGATGGAATGAGTGAGTGAGTGAGTGAGTGAGTGAGTGAAAGAAAGAAAGAAAGAAAGAAAGAAAGAAAGAAAGATAGGTGGAGATCCCGTGACAGCATGGGATGTCTGTGCTTTGGCTTCTCACAGCCGATGATCTGATGGGTTTTAATGAACAGCCTACAGATTTAATCGAAGGAAAATCTGCTGATGTTTGTTTATGCTCAGATACTCGAATCCTCCATTTGGTTAATATTTCATTGCAGATGTCCAGAGGGGAAACACCTTGTTGTATTTTTGATGAGATAAGATCACTGACTGTCATTGCTACTCCCTGTGTTCATGCAGGTGGACCAATGTAATCCCTGTAGCTTCACACAGAGTTTCAAATTCATGATGTGTGTGTGTGTGTATATATACAGCTGGCTTGGCGTTTGTGCCTGGTCTGTGGACAAAAAACACACTTAACTTGTAGGATTCCTTTGGCTCACAAATCACGAATGGCAGTTCAGACAAAGTTTTCTTTGCATCCATCTGAAACTGTGGTGTCATTCCTGTTATTGTGTAATAATGTCAGGGTTAGTCTTTCATGAAATATCTGTTACTGAATCTTTAATTTTCCCATTTTACAACGGGAACAGCACATATTAGCTCCTCATACTCTGTAAATGATTAAAGGAATCTTTTCTGTTTGTTTCGCTTACACAGATACCAAAGCAGAATGGCAAAAATAGACAAGAATATCACAAACAAACAGTAAAAATGAGAGCCAGAAAAAAGAAAGAATAAACTTGCAGGATTTTGAATGACACAGAAAAGGTGACAACAGCACATAAACAATGACATAAATAAGAATCAACCTGGTGTGAATAATGATCAGAGAGAGAGATATTTATAAGATATAACACGCCGATAAAGACTCCAGGGTCTGACTCGGAGAGAGTGATGCTTAGGGCATTAACAACTGGAAAAAGCATCGAATGATCTGGCTTTCACATTACATACAAAGACATATTGATACTAACAGTGTGGAGTGCAGCAAGTGTTAATGTGTGTCTCTGTCTTTGGTTGGTATATGCTGGTATGTGGGTGGTGGCAGTGTCGGGGGGAATTGATATTTGAATTGTCAACATGTGTGAGTGATTATCCACCATGCACAAGCTGGAGTGTTTGCGTGTGTACTAGCTCATGCATGAATCATATAATTGCACCAGAATCTGAAAACTCTCTTTTTCTCTCTCTCTCTCTCTCTCTCTCTCTCTCTCCCTCTCTCTCTCCCTCTCTCTCTCTCCAAACATATACCTTAATACCAAATATCCTTGTTCGTCACATGTGTTAAACTGCAGGGCGTCTTGTGACACATTCATGCTTCCTGAACTGGTGCAGCCGCAACGCTGTATGCCAGCCATGTGCTATGCAATAATTAACTCTTCTCTGAGCTGTTCCAGCCATTTAAGCAGTAAAGAGTGAAGCTGAGTAGAAAGAGCTATTTGTCCAAAGGCCAGAGCAGACAGTCAGGCCTATTGATGAGATGCTGGAGCTAATCAGGAATAATGGCTGCTGTGTCCTGAATGTGGGTTGTTTTTGTTTTTTTTTATTTTGTCAGAGAATGAAACCAGTGGCAAAAGTCAGGCTGTCCCTCTCATCTCCACCGCTGTAATCAGGGTTGTTTTTTTTTTTTTAATTCTCACATCACTAGGGCATCAGATAAATCTAGATCTTGACAGTAATGTCTGCGGTTTGGCTTCAACAGATACCTGCATCACAATATTGACATTCCTAATGTGGCCGTGACTACAAATGAGAGTGACAAAAATTGTTATTTTATCTTAATGTTATCCTATTTACTTACTTAAAGTCATGCATGGGTATCTTTATTACATCTCTGTGGGTGATAGAAAAATGTGCTGAACCATGATTTTTAGTTAGACTCACTCAAGTCATGGATGCTTATGGGGACAGTTGCAACTTGTCTTAAAAGTCACCGTTAAATTTCTCCCATGATGGATAGCTGGTCTAATGAAAACATATGTTGTGATTTGCATATATATTAAGTCACTAATTCATCGTTAACGAAGTATAAGCTTCTATCAAACCTTATGATCAGTTCTCTGATCACAAGCAGTCACTGTCATACAGTGTGATGGATAAGTATACGTGTTTTAAATAGATAATGAAGTTGAATTAACACTTCTCTAAAACTGTTTCATCAAAAAATTGACCAGTACAACTTTCATGAAGGAAGGATTATTTGCACCGAATGTTGTTTTCTTAGCCTGCATTATTTTTTTTTTTAGCTGGGTGTATCCAATGAAAAAGTAAGGAAAAGCTGAATCATTTCACCGCTGCCATTTCATTTGGTGGCTGTGCTCTGTAGTTTGCATTTGGCTGGAGGGCAACGGGAGGGGTCATCCTCCCCTGTGCAGTATTGCCTCTGTTGATGAGCTGTGTTATCTGACGGTGCGATGACGTAAGGGAGGGGTCGGAGCCACGGGCTTAACCAACACAGAGTCACTGTTTACCTGCAAGCTTAAGGCCAGTGGGCAACAAATACTGTGCATTTAAACACGCAGAAACATTTGTGCATGTGTAAACAGAGAAAAGACGCAAGCGCTGTTGATTCCAACAGTAAGACTAAATCCATCAAAATGATATAGTTCACTGTATTCAATACAATTTGCTGTATTAACATAACAAATCAGAGTTTTATACAGCTCCTCTATGCCCCCTCTATAGAAAATACTTTCCCAGAACTCTCCAAGGGCTTGTCAAGACACACACTGGGGGCAAAACTCTCATTTTTTCTTTCTCTCTGCCTTTTTTCTCTCTGTTTCTTGGTGCCCACGTGTTATAAGCTATTGGTCATGGGCTGTTGAATGGGCCCCAGTGTTCGTCCTCTCCTTATCGTGTGACCTTTGATCTGTTTGGACAGCGTGACCAACAGAGGCTGCAAGCAGAAGAGAGACAAGAGACGCCCGAGTCAGAGCAGAGGAAACCAATTCAATTGTAAAGGCACTAAATGAAATGCAGGGGTAAAAAAAAAAAGGAAAAAGAAGCATCTATGGCATGTAACAAGCTTCAAATGCACATGTATGCAGATAAAATGAAAATATTATATGCTTTAAATATGGTATTTGTACTACTCTTTCAGGGCTCCGCTGGGTCTCTGGATAAACTGTATCCTGACTTCAAAAAATGAGTCCATGACTTGTAAATCACAGCACAGTCTTGCACTTTCATAACGGAGAGATGTGCCGCATCTGCCCTACCCAACCTGCACACTGATTCCCGCATCATGAAAACTCTGTTGTCAATGCAGTTTTTATTTCTTCTGAAGCTCCTTTTCTGTGGAGCATTATGGCGAAACTTATTTGCATTTAGAGAAATTCATCGCTCTCAGGTGTAGAGGTTAAAAATAGATGTTCAGCCTTTGCCCTCTTCAGTCTTTGTTGGTCCTTGCTCCCTGCTGTCCTCTCGACGCCCTCTTACCTCTACTTCCTCTCCTGCCCATCACCCGGCTCTGCTCGCTGACTTACTGTGACAGTCATTGCTCTCTGTCTCTGCACTGACTGTGAATTTTACAGATGACCATCCAGACTCATACTAGCCATGCTAGATCTTACAAACAGGATTCCGTGGACAGTAGTTTTTTACTTTTTTTTTTTTAAACATGCTGGACACAAATCAAGTAATAAGCTGCGAGGATAGCAAATGACTTTAATGACTTGTAGTAATCTGTCAGTTTCATGTATATGAAAAATGCCATTCTTTGTCATCTGGCTCTTCTTTACATGAATATTATTAT
The DNA here is from genome assembly GCA_016859345.1 of Istiophorus platypterus. Classification (NCBI taxonomy): domain Eukaryota; kingdom Metazoa; phylum Chordata; class Actinopteri; order Istiophoriformes; family Istiophoridae; genus Istiophorus; species Istiophorus platypterus. The sequence goes on from CM029115.1 coordinate 20,437,788, forward strand.
TCCCTTTAATTCTCATTATATGCAAATCGTTTTCTTGATAATATGTTAGCCCTCATTTTCTCTCAAATATGCCGGAACATTTCTGTGTGAGATGTACATATAATTTTTCATTTTGATCTGGCAGCAAGACAAATATGAACCGAGACAAGCGGAATTAATCAGCATCATACAGCATTTCTCCAAACTTTAATATGCATTAAGATTTTCCCACAGTTTACTGGCTGGTGCTGGATTGATGTTGAGAAAACCTTGCAGTTGTGTAGTTGCCCAGCAGAGGGCTAAAGCAGCACCAAACTGCAAAAGCATCAGTACAGAAACAGTAAATCCCAAACAGGCTGGAAGAGGTGTGTATAAAATGAGCAAGACCTTTCTAAAACACACATTTTCTTACTTGCCCTATTTTCATTTTGATATTTCTTCCTTTAAAATGATGCCATCTAAACCATATCCATATTAAATAAAGACTAAATGTTTCTTGCATTACAACCACTTTAAATTGAAAACTAGGGATTTTCCTCCTAAATCATACTTCAGATTTCTCTGTGTGGCTGAATCTGATTAATTAAGCACTGTCCATGGCAACCAGGCAACAACAAAAAGCCTCTGCCACTCTCTCAACCGCCATGACCACTGTTGCCACGGAGACCCATTCAGATGCCCGGTGCTGACCTCTGACCTGAGGGGAGGCTGGTGAATGTAGCTGAAAGGGGCGGCTGGGCTGGGGCATCTGGGGTATCATCTGGCGACTAACAAAGCCCCTCGCCAGCTGGGGAGGAGGGCAGGAGATAGATAGAGAGAGAGAGAGAGAGGGAGCTGAAGGAAGGGGCACAGAGGAGAGGGGAGTGGAGAGAAAGAGAGAGCACCCTTTTCTTCTTGCCCTCTTCAGAGAGAGTGGCCATTGACACTGTGCATCTCATTAAAATCTGCGCACCACCCTCTCACTGCCCCCCCCTGCCCTCTCTCCCTCTCTCTGGAGCACAGAGCCCAGGCAGCTGCCTGTCCTGCTCTGGCCATTCAAGCTCAAGTGCAGTCCACTGCAGGATAGAGAGAAAAAAGAGGCAGACAGAGAGTAGGTTGGGAGTTGGGGGGTGACAAGGGGGTGAAAGAGGCCTTGGACATATGCCACCGCGACTGGGACTGGAGAGGCTGTGAGGAGAAAGACATCACTTTACTTTTACATCTTAAAATGCTTTCTTTTTCAATTAAAAAAATAAATTCAAGGTTGGTTTCAAAAATTGTGCAGTTAATGAATGTGATGTCCACAGGTTTAAAAAAAAAAAAAAAATTCCCCCCCCATATTGAATCACCCCTTTCAAAAAATGCATCCCTACTCTATGATTTCATAGCCCTCCCTCCTCATTTAGAAAAAAAGAGATTTCAGGCACAGCATAAATCTGCCGTTTCGTATTATCTTAGCTAATTTCTGAAAGATGTAATTGAGCCCAAGTGTGGTGTGATGTCAGCAAGGCCCCAGTCATGGCCTCGTCCATGTTTAGATGGACGGCAGGCTAAACATGCAAACAGCTGCTGGGTGGCAACACACGTAATCACAGACAGCAAACAATGACACACACACCCGCCAACCTCCCAGAGCCCCTCTGGTGTCCCTACACCCCCCAAAGGACAATGTGGACATGGATGGGGCTTTCTGAGGGTCATGGTCATGCAATCTGTGTGTGTGTGTGAGTGCGTGTTTGTTTGTGTGTGTGCGTGTGTGTGTGCGTGTGTGTGCATGGAGCCAAGAGAGCACAGCAGGTCTGCTGTCAAAACAGAAAATCTGCCATGGGGTGCAATAGGCGGGGGATCTATAATGAGGGAGGGGAGAAATTACTAATATTGGGGGCGGGGCTTAAACTGTTGGGTGCTATGCTAATCGGATGATAACGCTGCAGGTACTGAAGAATGGAACATTAGCACAGTCATAATTACTCAGAGGAATTTAACCTGTTTATATTTGTGCACACATTCATTTGCGAACACATACACACTTTTAGGCAAGTGAGTGTTGGAGGAATGAGAATGGAGCCGGTCGACTGAAGACAACATATATCTCATATCTAGAGAAATAAGCTCAACTCTCCTTTCTTCCTTTTTTCACTCTTCACAAGTGAGTTCAGATTCCTAAATTCAAGGGTACAGCAACAGAGCCCCTTGTACCCCGCCTCTCTCTCTCTCTCTCTGTCATCTCCGCTGATGAATGGGGCTTTGCGTGTGGATTTTAATTACTGCTCTGTCGAGGTGGGAATTGGCCATGCATTAAATTGGAATGAGACACATTTTTCCCCTCAGCAGGGGAAGGAGGAGAATGGAGGGTAAAAGGAGAAACTGGTTACTGTATATTAATTGAACCATTCGTTGGCACAAACTTCTCCCATAACCGTGCAGGGCTGACAAAAAAAAAAAGAGCTTGAAGTGCACATTTTTACTGTGGGTGAGTTACTGAGGTTTACCGAGAGGCTCTGTCAGATTTATATTCAAAAGGACATAATATGGCTGGTTTAATCCCGAGAGAGACATCTTTTGTTCTGTCAAAACCATAGCTTAAAGGTTAGTTATTTTCTAATATAAAGGCCTGGTGGCTTTCTCTCATTGGCTTGTAGGAATTTATTTAGCCAATCTACTTTAAGTGGTGGAAGTCGCAGAGGAAGAGCAATGCAGGGCTCTAGCTTAGCTGGCAAGGGCATACTATACAAAATTATGATGAAGGTCTATCTGTGTCAATTACCCCTGATTAAAAAGGACATTACATAGGTCAAATTCCATTTCGCAGTCTACCAGTGCAGCTTGGCAGCCTAAAGATAATTGAGCTTTGAATCGAATTCACCCACACACAGAGAAGGGCTCATATCGCAGGTGTGGTGTTCAGCAGACCAAGGAAAGCACTGCGGGTCCATTTTGTGCATTTTCGATTTTTTTTTTTTTCAACTTCAGGAAGTGAAAAAATAGCCAGTCTTGGTTTTCTTTACCTAAAACAGCACATAAAGCACCTGACATTAAGGGTAAACAGTAGTTATGTCAAAGTTTAATGGCAAATACATTACCTTTAAATGGCTGATAAAAATGGAAAATCTCTTAGGGACCAAGATTTTACAGTATGACTTGAGATGTTTTTTACACTCATGGACCTTGGGGTGTCCTGAAGACAAACAAAAACCAAACCAACAACAACTCTGGAAATGCCCTGTAAGCTGCTCTCACAGCAGAGCAAACATGATAGAATACCCTCTTAGTTGCCCCCACACAAGATTACACATAATAAAGTGCTGAAAGGGCTGTTTAAGTTATGGTTTAACCAGGATGAAATGCCCTATAGCACCTTTATATGTGACAGTCTGGAAGGAAATGCCCTATATTAAGAAAACATGATTGTGCCCTGTAAAGTAGCTCCACAAGTGAGAAAATATTATGAAATGTCCTTAAAAGAAAAGGAAGATGAAACGCAGTGGCCTATGAGTTGCCAGTGTAATAGGATGAGTGGCAGGTTCTGAATTGGTGCCCTTCTAGGGAAGAAAAATGGAGAAAGTGGCATTTTGTGTGCCCCCATGTCTGACATACTGAAGTGTAGATTAGGGTGCCCTTTCAATGGAAGAAAAAAAGAAAGATAAAAACGATTATGCGCCCTCTAGGATATCCCTATGTGTGAGAAAGCATGATGCCATGATGAATGCCCTTTCAGCGGACAAAAAAACATGGTGAAGTGCCCTTTATGGTGCATTACATGGGTGAAAGACACTGTCAAATGCCCTTCCAGTGAGAAACATGTGATACTGTGCCCTATAAGATGCTCTTACGTTCAGGCAAACCGGTCATTATTGTAGAACCGAATGTATAATATATTTTAGCTGCTCTATCAGGATGCTGTACCAGAATAACAGTGCTTTTACTGTGGCATCTCTGGTGAGGAATTTCTGTCATACTTAAAATAAGGTAGCTCGTTCTGCCAAGAGGGGAACAAAGTGTACTAGCAGTCAGATGAAGTGGTCCTGTTGTCACCGGTGCACAATGGATTATGGGATACTGAAAGCTCCAAGGGATTCACAGGTTGTGTCCTCCAAATCCGGTAAGTGGGCTGCATTTCCTCTGCCACATTTGCAGGAGCCTTTGAAATGTGGCGAAGTTGGCCTGTTACATGGAATTCAGTCTAGGGTGCAGACACAGTGTTGCATCGTTGTGTCTCATGCTCTTACCTGTCTTGGGGGTTTTGTGTAAGATTTTCATTACAAACCAGACATGCATTAACTTAACCACCCTCAAGCAAGTGGTGTGCTCTACTCCCCATGCAGTGTTTGTTGTTAGAAGCATATAGGCTCATGAGCAATGAGATCAGATTTGTTGTTGGGGGAAGGAATTACACTAATACAATAAAGTACTCATACATACAATTGTTTCCTGCTCCAGCAAACCACTCCATGAAAATATGGTAGTTCTATACACTAGAAAAACAATAGGCAAATCATCATATTGCCTTGAAATTCCCAGCTGAATATAGTCAAAAACACACAGTGAAACATTGTGTTTAGAGGTAGATGTTCAGATCTTACTTTTTGTATGCAAATTTAACTGTATTAACCTTTTGAGGAGGAGTTTCTAATTCTAATCCAGAATCTCCGAGCCAGTGTTGCCAAATGTGACATCTGTCAATCGGATATTGACGGTGTGAAACTTAATAGCATCACAGCAGAAGACTTTGAAGTGTGTATCTTATGGCAGTGTTTGCCTTCCAACAATCTATGTGGCTCTGAAGTAGCCACACAATTTTCTGTCAATTATTTACTGTCTCCTGATAAGACCGTGACCCAAAGTATCTCCCAGGAAGAGGCTCTCGCTTTGACTTCGTCTCAGCTGCTTTTAGAGGATTCATAAAGTTCTCCTGTGTTTGTAGACCATGAAGTTGAGTGTAGGTCTGACTATGGTTCTGGGGCAAATACAGCCGTGCATGATTTGATTGGAAGTCGCAGGGGTCAAAGCATGGTCATCTGCAGTCAGCTGACAGGCCGAGCCGCGCTCTGATAACAGGCCAGACGGGCAAAGGACAGGGAAAGCATGACCTGGCAAACAGCACGTGACCCTGAGAGAGATCTTTGTCTTGTAGTCCTTGTTTGTCCCTTTTATTCTCTCAGACTCTCTTTGTCATTCTCCTTTGAAGTGGCTTACGCTCATTTCTTCTCAACCAAGCATCTTCTCTTCTCTACAGAGAATTCTTTCTGATTTGTTGTTCTGATCATTTAGTCCTATTAGTAATATTATTAGCCCTTATTAGCCCTGTTAGTATAACCATAGTATATACAGCTATTAGTCCCATTAGTGTGCTATGCTCTCTCTCCTCCCTCCTGCCCCCCCCTTGTCTCTTGCTCTCTCTCTCTCTGCCTCTCTCTTTCCCTCTCTCTCCAGCCGGTCAAGGCAGACGGCCGCCAGACATGAGCTGGGATCTGTTCAACGTTTCTACCTGTTAAAAGGGAGTTTTTCGTTGCCGCTGTCACCAGGTTGTTGCTCATGGGGGAATTGTTGGGTCTCTGTAAATAATAACTATTAAGAGTCTGGTCTGGACCTGCTCTATGTGGAAAGTGCCCTAGGATGTGGCGATATATAAATAAAATTGAATTGAATTGATCTTTAACATTGCTTTCTGCAGTGTTGCATCTTTTTTATTTGGTCCTTTTTCCTTTTACATCATCCCCATTCTTAAAGCTGCCTGTGTTACTACTTGTGGATGTTTGTTGTCATATATATTTGATACCCTGCACAAAATTCCAATCAGAAACAAAAAGTCAGAGAAAATTCACCAGTTTTATACATAGCTCAAAAGTTAAGTAAGACACTTTTAAGTCAGTTACCTCAGATCCATGACAGTGGACAAATAAAAGCCCAGTAAACTCAAGCAAATAGTTTTCAGGTCCATCTAACTGTCCATTCAACACTATTAGCAGCAAACATTAAAACACAGTGAATATATTGGGATTTTTTTTTTAATTCAGTTTTGGTTTACAGCTTTTAAAATCCATGAATATGTTGCAAAATATACTCTCTCTTCAATTTCATCCAGTTCTCAAACTATAGCTTTAATTTACAGATTACAGATTACATTGCAAGAAATCAGGTTTACGTCTCCTAAATTACCATCCAATAATCTTTTCTCCCTCGGGCATGCTTTTGAATAAATCTATGTTATATTGCACTATAAAAAGCATTACAATCTGATCACTGTATTACATAATAACTTTGATGGAAAACAGTTACCAATTCTTAAACTCACTTTAATCTTATTGAGGTAATTTGCTCTATCAACTTTCTTATCCCATTAACCCAGCTCTAATCCTCAGATTATAAAAGGAATACACAGACAATGACAAGTTTATTCTATCCTCCATTTCCCCATAAGATCAGCTTTTACCGATCGCTTTCCTTCCCCTATGCCACCGCTTTTCCCTCTCTTTTTCCTTCCTCTTCATTTCGTCTTTTTCCCACTCTCTCCCTCCCTCCTGCTCTCCTCCTCCTACTCTGTCTGTTAATGGAGTGTTGGCAGCGAGCCAGGGGAAGCCTTGCTCTGTAGGTCTTCCCTCCTTGGCAGAACTCCCAGTGTGTGTGTGTGTGTGTGTGTGTGTGTGTGTGGTTGTGTGTGTGTGTGTGTGTGTGTGTGTGTGTGTGTGTGTGTGTGTGTGTGTGTGTGTGTGTGTGTGTGAGTGTGTGTGTGTGAGTGCAGTGCAGAACTCTCTCATAATCACTGCCATTCAGCACCTCGCCGGAGTGTGTCCGTGTTTACACGAGAGGGGTCAGGGAGCAGGCAACAACTCTCCTCTCTCTCTCTCTCTCTCTCTCTCTCTCTCTCTCTCTCTTTCACTTCTTATACATGCACACACATACACACACACAAAAACACACACCAACGAATGCACACCCACACACACACAATCACATAAACATGGGCACAAACAGAGGTCAAGGAAGAAACAAGGCACTTGCTAAAAATATAGCAGGCGTGCCCCACTTGCAGAAACTCTTGTGTTGATTGGTGACAGAGGTTGAAAAGTTCTGCCGGCAAAAAGGTGGCTTCATTAAAATAATCCGTTAAATAACTTATTTTTACACTATGCTTATGGAAAACACTAATTTCTGATTGGTTGTTGGGCTCTTCAGTGTCCTTTTAAACTATATAATGGAACACCTAAGTTACAGCCACACTCTAAATCAGCAAGGTACATCACACAGTTTTAAAGGGTGATCCCTTATGGCAATAATAATATAGAACTCATCAGGTTACTGAGTTTCACAAGTTTCACACAGATATTTTCAGATTGATCCGTGACATTAAGCCAGTTTTTATTTTTCCCTTTGCCTATTCTCATGCAAGTTAGACGGTTTCACAAAAAACGACAGTAAATAAACAGACACATAGAGAAAGACTGACTTTTATAAGAATAAAAAGTCAGCTATCTGAACCCCAGAGCTAAGAGCCATGTTTCCATGGTAACAGGCAGTGACATCTGCAGCCCAGTTGTGCCAAGTGACGAGAAAAAGGAACAGAACATGGCAATAATTTGTGTTTTGCTAACAATATTGTTTGAGGAAAGAGAAAGGAATTTTTTTTCATAGAGTGCAGTGACCTGTGGGAAATGCACACCAGCGAGGATGCTGTCAGTCATTTTTGTTTGCTAAAACATTTACTGAGCCCTGTCGCACTCAGCCCAGTCAAGAACTACGCAGTTGTGTGCACCAAATTAATTTAGATGTCTGTCTATGGACTGACAAATAATTTGATCTAAGCCATAGTTGAATTCTATCTTTGCTAAATCCAGCCCCCACGTGGGAAGGTGGTGATATAGCTAAGAAGAAGTCTGGCAAGGGCAGGAAACACAAATGGTCACATGATCCAAAGGGTTTAACACAAAGCACCAGGTTAGCAAAATCCATTTCAAAGCGGAAAAAAAGTCTTTAAAAAGTAATGATCAAAACTGTCTGTTGCAAAAACATCAATGCCAGTCTACAGCCCCAGTTCAGCTTTGATGTAACGCGCTTGTAGCTGTGCACATGTACACGGCTCATGTGCAATAAGAGACTATAACCAACATTTCTGGTGCATTCACTGTCCGCTTTGATGGGGGAGATTGTTACAGTCATTTGTTCTCATCAACAATTAAAACACAAGCAACTGTTCGGAGAAAATGCAGATTCCCTAGGTCGTCTGTTTTTTCCCGGATGTAATAAAACTTTGTTGTGTTATATCGCTTTGCTTACATGTCAGTTATTATTGCATGTATCAGATTGGGATTTATGTCCGGACGCACAGCGGTGTCTGAAAGGCAGTTGGATCTACGACACCTCGAGCGGTGCCAGATACTGTACATAAAAAAATAAAACCTGATCGTGATAGCTGTTTACGTAATGATAAAGTTGTTCCCATTTATTTTTATATGGTTTTTGCTATCTTTGGTAGTCTTCCTTCCAGGTCAGCATTCAGAATGCTGTGATGGACTAACAGCTAGAAAACTGCTTGCACATAAACACATCACTTCACAGCTTTTAGCCCATCAAACTGTCTCACAGAGCTCAGTGTGCAAATGTGCATGCAAATAATCCCCGGCTGCAGTCATCAAAAGCTCTGGGTGACTTTGTCAGTAGAGGCATGTTAGTTACAGCTGGCAGCTCTCAGTAGGGCAAAGTGTAACACAGGTTTGAATGTACAGCTCCACTTTGCTGACGCTGACAGGTATTGTAAGGACGTAATTGTCTTTTGCAGCGAAGATTCCTCTGGCACTGAGGAATGCGGCTCGTTCTCTCTCTCTCTCTCGTTGTTTCTGTCTTCTCTCCGTAAGCTGTTATTCTTTTTCTCTCTCTCTAATAGCTACCCTGCGCACTTCCCCCTGAGGGCCTGCAAGCCATTCCCTTTATATTTGCATGCTGGGAGTGGGTGTGTGAGCATTTCAACTGTCTTTTTGAATCTCAAATAGCCCTGGGATACACCAGTCATCACTGGATGGCAATTCTGTTCCTTGGAAGAAATATTGGAACACCTTCAACTGTGACACTGATTACCTTTGGGGCTGTCCAAACACAATTACAATTTTACAGTGTTAGAAAGTTAATATTCATGATACTGGTTAGTGACTGCGGTGTGTGTTGTTATTAACTGGACCAGCAGCGCTTCACCTGCTGGCCAGTATTTGTTCAGGTTCTGAGTGTTTGCATGTGCCTACATATGCCTGCGAGGGAACATGCGCCCAAAGTGAGATGAACACTTCCATCAGAGTGGGATACATGGAGAGAGGAACAACACAACAGAGAGAGAGGGAAAAGCAGAAATACAGATACACTAGTGAACAGCGTCTTTGCTCTGTTGAATCAGCATGTTTTGGTCTCCCGGAGGGACATTTGCATACATAAAACAAGTAATAATAGACTGGCTATGCGTTTTTTAAATTAGTTTTAATATCATGTAACATAATTTATGCATAATAAGTCACATTTTGTTGGGCAGCTCATGCTGTGACATGAGTGGCTTAGGCTGAGCATATCTGACCCCTGAAGTGAATTGCTGTCTTCTCAAACTTCCTAGCTTCTCTTTCCCGGGAGGAACTTTTTTTTTTAACTGTACCGAAAGACTAATTATGAGGTTATATATGAGAAACAGAAAAAATAAGATGATTAAATAAGGCTGACCCTAAACCGTATATGAGCACAAATTATTAAAATATGTAATGCTTTTCGCAGTGGTTTCCTTTGCACAGACATGTTAATTTATAGAGAACATTTGCTGCACGTAGTTTAGTGTGAGTGCCGAAGCAAATGCAAATGTTATGGTATTCATATCAAAGATATATGTATATTTACAGAGAGTTCTCCATTGACAGACCTGATGGGAATTAATGTAAACAGTACTATTTAATGATTGATGCTCACTCACCAGGGGATTCCACCTGTGTTCCTGTCCTCTCACATGCAGCAGAATAATTTTGTATCTTTGACTTTATGTTACTTTGCATACTTATAAATAAACAAAATCAAAATAAACTGAATAGTCTTTACTATAATCCTATAATCAATTCTCTACCTCCCGGCACTTCTCTTACTTTGCCCTTCTTCTACACTGGTGGTATTAGACCTCAAACTCATCAGCAATCTGCTTATACCAACTGGGTCATTTGCACCTAATGAGATCAAGGAAGGGTGATCCAATACTTTGAGCCGGAGCTCACACCAACAGCACTTTTCTTTTCCATACATAATCATGTACAGTGCAACATAAATTTGACGGACTTCAAATAGTTTGTGCTAGATTTGTTTAAGGTATACAATGCAAATGTGATAAAATTGTGAAATTAGCATTACAGAATGCTGTTTTGTATAACTGACGGTAAATAGACTGCCTGGCCATTGAGGACTGGGTTTTAGACAAGGTCCAAAACACCAGTCCCTCCTTTTATCTTCTATGTTTTTCAAGGAACAGCAGCAATGAGCTTGGAGCTGGTTTAGTAATTCTCCAAGCAGATTAGGATGCCTACTGCATGCTTGCAGGGGATTGGGCACACAAGCACAAGAGTCCAACAATACAGCGAGACAGATTACCTTTCCACAGTGGCACACGGCTGAGCACAGCCACAGGAGAGACTTACTGAAGATTTCTCCCTTTCACAGTCCAATATTCACAAGCATGCAGGAGTTCATAACACACATGATGTAACTCTTTCCAGATATGCAGGCCCATACAGTATGCATAGACAAAAGAAGCTGGCACACCTACCAACATAAACACGGATGTACACTTACACTGCACATGCCAGCACCCGGGCACTTGATCCTAATCATCTGCTGTTGATCTCTTCTGTATGTACAGGGGTCATATTACATTCGTAACAATACATAGTATTATGTACGAAAACAAATATGTGAGTGTTCACATGTATGTAAACACGGGGCTTGTTTTCACCTCAGAGATAATCTGCTCTGGTGAATAATGTTTATTTAAAGGGAAATGCCAACCTTGGCCATTTTTAAGCCTGCTAACCTTCTTTTGTGTCTGTTTGTGTTTTCCTTCATTTCCAAAAATGCCTGTAAAGAACCCCTCAGAGCGCCACTTTCATTCAGCTGTGGATTATACAATTAGAAAGCAGGTAAGAACAGTAGAGTAATATACAGCGGATAGAGTGTGAGAACTAGCACTTATTCAAATCAAAACATCCTGTTGCTGCAAGGCAGACTGGTCTTTTTTGAATGCATGCAATGGAGAAAATGGCATATATGATTTTTCCCTATATAAACTGCTAAATATATATCTGCAAAATTGACAGAATATCAATAAACCACAAAAGTAATTTCACTTTATCAATTTTTTTAATTTCACAGTTTTACAGATTTTTCTACATTTTCAGTCTAGATGCATGTATATGTCTCTAATACTGGTCTGTTAAATGTTCCCTAACAACCCCCTCCCCACACACACACACACACACAGTATTTTGTAAGTAAAATCAGAAGTTATATATTTTAATGATTCCTCTCTTTGTCAGTGGGGCACGTTGCAGTTCATATGGAAGCGTTAAGAAATGAAAACTGTCCTCAGTAACTATATTTTCAATATGAGGACTGATACTTTTTCTTTATCTACTGATGTGGTTGCTCTTCTCACATAAACAGGCCCACAGAAACACCAGGACAAGGAAAACTGCTCAAGTTCCCACATCCCACACCAAGCAATAGGGGTTTTGTATGTGAAATGTGAAACTTTATTTCCATGGCTGTAGCTGGGTTTTTAGGAATTCTGGAGGGGGGGGGTTGTTAAATGCTTTTATTATTTAACATAAATGTCTAAAAAAAATTTCCACAATGCCAAGATTTATATTCTGGTGAGGAAATACTGAATCATTCATATACAGACATATTTTTTGACTCCAAAATAGTAAACTAAACTAAACTAAAACAGTAGCTTATGAAATATCCATGTGTAAGGTTTTGGTTTATGAATATGAACTACCTCCCAGGTTTCTAAAACCCCTAAATTCCCACAAAAAATGAAAGAGGAAATGCCTTCACTTTCATCTGTAGTGGCTACATCCCTTCTGCTCTATATCATGAGCAGAAGCTTTTATTTGAACTACGTGAGACATGGAAACACGACTGAAAATTTCTCCTGTGATCCATTCACATCTGTTCCGCTGAGGGAAAAGTAAAACCAGAGCTGCTGGCTATGTTTCCCTCCATTATTCCCAAGACTGCTGTTTCTTACCAGAGTTACTACACTACTGTTTCCTATAAAATATATATATATTTTTTTTTCTGTTGAATAATGCCACATATATATTGAGCAATTGCCGATTTGTTGACTGCACAATGTTCGCTCAAGTCATACACACACACATAAACACACAAAGACTGCTAGTGCTGCACTAGTGAAAGCTCTATCTGCATGTCCACATTGAGTAGGTCTGACCCAGTCTAAGGGCTTGGAGTCCCAGAGGGCCAATGAGGGTCTCAGGGCCCCGGTGGTTGAGAATAGCTAGGTGATCTATATTCATTGGCCAGCTTTGGAAAGGCCTGCTGTCATGGTCTCCCCACCCCCTATGGCAGACCAGACCAGGGACCTGTATGTGTGTGTACGTGCTCCTCATGGCACTAATGCAGGCTGACAGAGATGAATGGAGCCGGACCACACAGTTTTCAGCAACGAGGGGTCCAGAGAGCAGAGAGCATAGGGAGTTATCTGCATAAAAAGGCAAAGAGAGAAGAAATTGAGAACTTGTAGGTGGGAGAGAAGAAAGAAAAGAGAGAGAGGAGAGACTGCAGGAGTGAGGAGAGAGAGGGAGGGAGAGAAATGGATAACGTGAGGGAAAGGAGTGAGCAGAGGGGGGAGGAGGATGCGGTTTTGAATTGGGCCAAGAGAGAAGGGGGGGGGGGTGTGATCCACTCTTCATTGGCACTGCATCAAGGATGGAGGTGAAGATGGGGGAGATTGTTAAGGTAAGAGGTAAGAGGATGGTTAAGACAAGATACTGAAACGGTGAAAAATAAAGTGGGAGAGGAAAGAAAAAAGGGGGAGAAAAAATGTACATGACCATAGAGGAAGACGAGATTGTGGAAGAAGAAGAATGAAGAAAAGGGGAGAAGACGGGCAAAGAAGAAAGGTTTGAGAAATGGGGGCTGGTCCCATTAATGTTAATCAAACAGCCTTGACAGATCCTAATGAAGGTTTCATAAGAAGGGTCATTCATGATTTCTCCACATGCCCTCAGTGTCACATATCTGAACCAGAGCTGGAGTGGCAGAGCCAGAGTGTTCATCTCTGCTTTTATCCCTTACTTATCAAGATTATTCCCGCAATTAATTTTCCCTACAGAAGGAATGATATTTTAAAATAAATACAAAAATGCGGAAGATAAAGCAGAATCTAATTTTTTAAGGTGCTTGCAGGGCTGCTGATAATGGGATGACTTTTCCAGCTCAGAGTCTTTTTAAAATCTGATTAGAGCTTAAACATTCATATATGCATTTGCAAATGTCAGTCATTTCTAGTCGTTTCTAGACTAGTTACTAGTCATTTCAAAAGACATTACCTCAGGTAATGGTTCTAAAGCACAAGGTTAAGATCGGGATGTACAGTGTTTAAAAGTAAAAGGAATACATCCTTAGAATTAATATTGTAGAATTACAGTTTCGATTAGCGCAGGATTTTGGTCTTGTTCATCTGTTGGTTTGTCTGTTAGCAGGATCTGAAAGGACGTTCGAAAGATTTCAATGAAATTAAACTTTGGATGATGGTCATGGGCCAACATAGAAGTGCTTAGGTTTTGATTTGTATAGCGCAACTATGTGGCCATTTACAAAGCCCTTTTTGTTTGCTTGTGAAGCCTGAATTGAACATCTAATTCAGTATTTACATCTTGGTTTCCACATATGCCCAGACCCAATGCCATGTGCCGTTTAGCGGCTGCATGATTGCAAATAGAGTCGATGCGATGACGCAACTGGACACAAACTCACCTTGATATATTGATTGAAAGACAGGTCTGACTGGAGTTTGCCCACTTCTGAGAGCAGTCATTATCTTAGCTGATTGATTAATGCAAGTACACACTGAACATGGCTGGGAAATAACCAAGGACTGCTAAGACACTCTGGCAGTCAAATTTATGTGAATAATGCAGGGTGAAAATATGGATTCTGAACACACTGGGTTAGACACAATAGCACTTGAACTTCGAAATGCTCTTTTAATACTTAATGAATTCCTTAATGTCAGTGTGAAAGAGACTGTTACAACTATCCACCTAATATGTGGGATGATAGCTCCAGGCTTACATAGACACTTTATGTACCTGTACTATACAGAATATTGAATTTGTGTCTCATTGTGTGTTTGTCAGTGTTTTTCCAGATATCTGGTAGATCAGTCCTCAGTCATGTGCATACCCCATACCTGTTACGGTCATGATAATGACTGTTTTGCTGTGGACGTACACGCATCCAGTCCCTTCTGCAGGGCGTCTGAGGTGGCAGTGGTGTGTTTATGTACCATATGCACCATGCTGGTTCTCATTATGGACATGGGGCTCTCTCACCTCCCTCCTCTGCTGGCCACCATCAGCAGCACTCTCCTGTCAGACTAACGAACAGAGCCAGAAAGCAGAGAAAGAGAATAGAGCGGAAGCAAAAAAGAAAAGGGTGGGGGGGTGGTTAGGAGAGAAGCGGAATGAGTGGGAGATTTCCAGATATGAGGAAGGATATTAATAAGGTATTGAAATGAAAGGGGACAGCGAAAAAGAGGAGGCTAAAGAAAAAAAAGGGAGTGATCAGAGAGGATGTCAATTTACACAGTCATTTATGAGATCTTGTAGCGATTGGGTTTTATTATGACAGCAGGGAGAACAAATCCTCAGACTGAACGGAGAAGGCCTGACCCGCGTGTCAGACGGGGAAGAGGTGAAATAATACAGTAACAAGAAAAACAGGTGTCGACATGGTGCAACAGTCCAGGGAGTGAGCTTAAAGATCTGTCTTTCTTATAAATGAAAACACAGTGCTATAGGCTGCAATAAGAGCAGGAAAGTAAACTGCTATACTTCCTTCTTTGTGTTGCCTGATAGATTTCACTTGATTCATTCGGGCCAGTTTGAGTCAGATACTGCAGATGTATTTAGGATGAACAAAAGTGGACAGACTCAATCATGAGGATACAGGGTTTTTTTCATACTGTTTAAAATTTGACAGGTAAAAGTGCATTTCTTTATTCTTTATTGTCTTGTTAGTATTTTATACAGGAAGACCCCTTGGAGTGTGAAGATTAGTCATTTTGTCTTTATCTGCTTATGTTTTGGTTTATTGTTTCTGGACCACAGTGGAAATAAGGTACTAGGCTTCATTGTGGTTTTTATCCTTGATGATTTTTACCTCTGCAGAGAAGAGAGTTTTTTTGTAAATTTGAGCATTAGATCAAATAGATAAATAAATGCTGAGCTCCTCTCTCGTTTCCTGCACACATATACACATTGTTTAGACCAAGTTCCTCTGCAACCAATTTTTCCTCCTACACGTTATCATACTTCTTAGCGTACAATTACTCAACACATCCATCTGTGAACTCTGAGATAAATTAAAAATCTGCAGAATTTGCATTACTGGCTGGTATATATGGGATGGGAATGGGATTATCCAATCTTTCAGCCAGCCTGGCACAATACATAACCCGCACAGTGATGATCTTGTCAGTGATGACAAGATTATTAAATCTGATAGTGCTGCAGATGTTGTGCCGCTGTATTCTGCGCTTAAATGAAAAACAACAGAGGTAAGAGGATAATAATGACCCCTGTACATGCCCGAACCAGTAAATGCCTATTGATATAGCAAATGAATGCATGTACAATGTCAAATATGAGCACTTTGAGAATTAATGTCCATGAATGATGATCAGGAATAATTCCATCAGCTTGTTAATAAATCATTTACTGCAGCTTCCCTGTATCTGGGCTAGATTAGTGGGGGGAAATTCATAAAATGAGGAGGGGGTAATGATGGAGGTTGCTGTGGCAACCCTAATGACACCTACTCCCTCTGTGTATGTATGCCAGCTCCTTCCTCAAGATACTGTGTAATTGCAGTTTGCGCAGAGGCTGGCTGTGGAAACCCTCCAGGAAAAATTTTTGATTTAACTTGGCATATGTGTGTGTGGTGGTGTTTGAAATTCTCAAGAGGGAAAATTCTACACTAAGACACTTTTGTTTTCTCGGACAAGATATATGATCTTAAGCAAGGCACTGGCAAACGCGTGAGATGAAAGTGATAAAAAGACTGTGATATATTTTAATTAATCATGCTTGAACCAAACTCGTACACATTCGACAGCTGGAAACTCTGCAAATCAGTGTGTAGATGATAAACTTTCAATAGTTCTCTTTTGATGAAATTCTTTCTATGAATAGTGAACCCTTTAAGAATTGCAGCATTAAGAAGATCATATGTAACTCTATAAAACATAGGTATTCTTTATACTGCACTGACACTTTCTGGTAATTTTTTTTTTTTGATCTCATAAATCTCATTTGATCTCACCACTGTGTATCCTGGAGTTCATAAAGTGTCTCTTTTCAAAATGCTTTCTCAACACATAGAGTGCCATGGAATCCTGCTTTTCAAGTGACAACCTTGAAGCATTTCTACTACTTTTGTGCAAGTTTCATGTTCAGTATTTACCTGTTTGGTGTTTGTTCTTTCCTTTTGCTGAATGTTTATTTACATATGCATAAATCTGCAGAAGTCTTACTATATGTCTGCACATACTTATCCTGGTGCCACTCTGCATTGATTAAAAAAAAAAAAAAAAAAAGGCTTTTCCTGTGTGAGCAAAAAGCAGGTGCAGTGATGCTTAGCCCACATCCCTCAGACTGGGATGAGATGACGGAGGAGCCTGGGCTGTTGGCGTTGAGAGAGGCTTAGACCCAGAGGCTGATTACTGATTACCACAGTACTGCTGAGTATGCTAAAGCACATGGGCTCAAGGTGGGCTGGGTCACTATGATTAGGAGGACGGGAGGGTGGGTGTTGTGGATTTTGAGAGTGAAGGAGCGGACAGGGCCACCGAGACCCCACCAAGAGAGAGAACTGCTGAGGTGGACCCAGTAAAGCCATTACAGGAAAAAAATCATCTTCCTCCTTTGCTCTCTGCATCCAGCAGGTCTGCATACCCATATTGAAAAGCCCATCAGAAAACTGCTAACTTTTCAGAGGAAACACATCAGGAAATAATGTAAAACTGCAATGTTTAGAGCAGTGATTGGATGAGTTTGTGTGTATGCGGTTGCTGTCAAAGTGTCAGTCACAGATACAGAGGTTGACCCCTTTTAAACACTGTAAGGAAAAGGCTGGAGTGAATCCCGTGAGTGTGTGAGGGGTCACAGAGTCTAGCTTTGAGGGGAAGAAGCACAAAAAGAAAATGTGCTTTAGTAGGCTAAAGAAAACACTCAAAAAAATGCTGAGTGCACCTTTAATTCAACGTGCGTGTATATAAAGACCCATAGTGGAGATTATTAAATCCATTTGTGTGCATCTATGTGTGTGTGCGTTCGATACATTGCGTGCGCGCGCGTGTGTGTGTGTGTTCATCTGTACCCTTGAGGTAGCTCATGATTTTATTGCCTGTCGACTTATTGCCATGGTATAAGTGTCCAATAGCTGGGGGTGAGACCATAATGAAGTTGCCTTTTATTGGTTTAACAGTCAAAGTCAAGAGGCCACTTCCCAGCTGCAGGACACAGCTCTTATGCATAGGTGTGTGTGTGTGTGTCTGTGTCTGTGTGTGTGCATGTGTGTGTGCGAGTGAGAGAAGATAAAGTGAGTATCACTTTATCTTTTATATGCCGGTATATATTTGTAGGGAGATTATAGGCTTGATGGTATTGACTTGTACAAACACATGCAATAACCTATTAGAAAACCTCAAGCCCTTAAAAGACTATACTGGGGTTTGTCTCCTATTGACAGTGGAGAGAAGTTTAAATCAAAGCTGGTGGCAGTGATTAGTCAAAGAAACTGGGACACTTATGGTGAAAGGAATTCTGAAAGATTTTCAAATGTAATTTTTCAATGCTCTGAGACCCGCAAATGAAATTTCATTCACTTCCATTGTATTGCGTTTGCAGCAGAAATCTCAGAGACAGAACAGTCAAACAAGATACAAGACAAGTTACTTGTGAAACCCAGACTATCTAAATTGGGGTGGTACCATTAAATTTAAATGATAAATATGATTTTTGTGAATTGACCAGTCAAGTGCAGATTTATTTGGAAAGTCTGTGCTCTATGGTTGTAACTAAAAATTCCTTTTAATTTTTGATTAATCTGCCAATTATCTTTTTCAATTTCCCTCAATAATTGTTAATAGAAATTTCACAAAACCAGTAAAAAAAAAAAATGCCAATACAACTTCCCAGAGCCCATAGTGACACACTGGAATTCTGTGTTTCTGTCCAATTAACACTGCAAAACCGAAAGATATTTAATTTACTATATACAAAAAATACGAGAACCAAATGCACCAGCGAATATTCAGAATTTTTGCCTGTAAAGGGACTGAAACAGCTAATCGATGATCAAAATAGTAGGTAAATAGTGTGACTTCAACAAAAGTTAAGAAATAACACATGGTGTTCACTCTGATGGACCAACATACTAAAGCAAATGTCAAGAGTCTGCAAATTGATTTTCATATCTTACAAAAACGGATGTAAACCGACGGCTGCTTGGAATGTCAGAGCACACTTCTGAAAATCTAAAACAGCTGCGTTTACATGATGGTTGACCAAAACACAAAGTAGATGTGATATGTGGAAAAATTGGTTAAACATTCACTACTTTTGACATGGTCCTTTAAATAAAACGAATAATTCAGTGAAACTGCGTTATCAGATCACTTCAAAGTAATGAGCTGCTGAGGAAAAGGTCATTCTAAGGCTGGAATGGCTGGGGTTTTTTTCTGAATAAGAACAATCATAGACCACTCAAAGGAAACTGGTCAGTGACGAAACATGAAGAAATGCCAAAGCAGAGAGTCTTATGACCAGCTGCCTCGCTGCCACACTAAATCAATAATCATTAACACTGTAGCTATGTAATGTTAATTACACACATAGCATCTTCACAGTGTTATACTGAGTCACACAAAGGAGAAGCTGAGACGTTTGCTCTAATCGATTGCATAGAGCCCTTCTTATGACTCACTGTCTTAATTATTTTATAGATATAGATCATCCACACTTTGTTTGTGCTCATCTGGGGAAAATTGATATTGCTGCAGAAGCACGTTTTAACACAAAATAGATAAGCTCCTCGTCTTTCATTCATGTGAAATCTGGAATCCACTCGCAGGTTGCAAGCCACAGCATATTTGCCCCCCTGCCTGCCATGCCTACACGCACAAACGTGCAAGTACACACACTCAAGCACATGCATGCACACACACACACATACACACACACACACACACACACACATGCACACACAAACAGCATCGCTGCCAGGCAGGGTGGAATTACCAGAGATGTGCTTCGACTTGCCCAACGACATTCCCCAGAAACCATGGCAACCTCGTAAGGTATAGCGAAAGTGTGTGTGTGGTGTGTTTACTTTGCTTTAAGGGTCTCCAGTGCCCATCAGCCTCACACAGTCTGAGTGACTGCAGCGGCCCTCGCTGGAGCCACTCAACATCTTTCAAGAACTGAATAGGGTCAAGCCTGCATGGCAACAATCTCTTCTTCCTTTGTGGCTGCCTGAGATCCTTAAAAGAAACCAGGAGGGCATAAAACTCATTCACTGACTCACCCACTCACTTGCACACATACACACACATACACACATTCGCTCTTTCTTCCTCTTTCTTACAAAAAAACACTCACACATATACACACACAGGCACATACAGCTGCAGAATGAGGTGGTCTCATGGGAATGGAAGGGTAAGTGCAATGCAACCTCACTCTGACCCTTGGTCGAATGAAGGTGCATGCATTCATGCACACCCACACATGTACAGACACACATATGCTAAACTCAACAAGGACTCAAGCACAGTGTTTTAGAGGAAAACCCATCCAGAGCCATTTATCTTTAACCATTTGCAGTAAGTGGCTGGTATATTTTGATGCCCAGGCTGGGAACAGTTGGACATGGATTCCTGAGCAGATCCGGCTACAGGCGAGGACAGCTAGGGGGTCAGTTTACACGTCTCTCCCTCTCTCTTTCTCTGCCTCTCCTCAATTATTCATACACTATAACATCCTCTCCTGCACCCAGCCAATCACCATGTGCCAAGAATGGAAGAGGAGGCTTGGGGGAGGGCATGGGAGAAACTTGGGAGCGAAGAAAGAGCTGATGAATCGGTGGGCTCCACGAGAAGCTGCCACTCACTCATTCTGTACTCACTCCATTATCTCCTGAAAGGTATCAGACACGGAAGTATCTGATTCCACTGGCACAAACTGTGGAGGCAACACGCACACATGTATACGTGTCATTATGCACATCAGCTTACACAAACACAGGCATGCACTAGAGTGCCTTCGTCGAACAATACCGCCACGATTGCTGTGTAAGCATTAGCATAGTAATGGTGTCTTGAATACGGGGTCAGGTACAGCTCTTAGGTTATTAGACCCACTCCAGGTGCCTTAAATCTAAAAATGACCCTATTCAGCCATAGCTGCAGGCTCATTTAATGTGTCAATACCACATTTTTCTAAACGCTCACTGATATTCATGGGTTGGAATATGCAGCTGTACATAAAGCAGCCTAAATGTGGCATAACGTGTGGGGGTGAAATTTTTTAGAGCGGGAAACGTTTAGATAGCTAAATAAATATGGTAGAAGAAGTAACAGGTTTATATTTCATCCAAGTTTATATTTTCTATTATTTCTATCATTTTTCCATTATCATTTTTTTGATAGAAGATTCTTTGAGAACATATTTAAAGGTGTTCTCCTGGCAAAAAAACAAAACAACCATAAAAACAACAACCATAAGCACAACCATAGCGCAACTCCGGCCTTTTAGTCTTTTATTAGAATCCCTCCTAAATGCCCATGTTTTTCAAACCTCACACTTAGGGTCAAGTTTCAGGGCCAAGGTGAGAAATTTATTACAAAAGTTTTTTGTTTTTTTTTTAATATCTTGGAGGTTTTTTGTCAGTTTTGAAAGCTCTGAGCCACGGTAGACATTATACAACTGTTCTCACAGTCTGAGTTTCACTAATCATGATAGAAAAACAGAACTTTATCTTTAAAATCGGTGGAGTTCTCCTTTAAAGGAGACATTACACTACAGCCCTGGGAATAAGACCATTGAAACTAGATCAGTAAGGTCAGCTCTAATCAGTAACTATATTAAATAAATGGACTTAATCTATCCAAGAAGAGATTAGATATCAACTAATTGGCTCTATAGGCTCCATTAATGGCATTTGGTTAACATGTTAGCTCAGGTGCAAATATATTACAAAACATTTTTTCTTCATTCTTCTCCAAGGAGTTACCTTAACTGTTCTCAATCGCAAATCGGATACATGTGCTGTTTATGTGGCTGTTTACATTAATATTACATATTGTTGGGAGGGTCTGAGCAAACAGCCTAATCACTGCTCCTCCCTGGGGTGAAGCTGCCACTGACCTCTTTCCCATAATGCACTCTGGTGGCTCCAGGGCAAAGGGTGTAGCTCTGTGCCGCAAGGAAGCACTCCTCCAGCATGTAACGTAGCTCTTACCTTTATTTCATCCCTCCCTTCTTCTCTGTCGCTGCTCTCCCTCTGTCTTTGAACACAAAGTAATGACACAAAAGAGAGTGCAGGAGCGAGGGGCAAGAGAAAGACAATGAACAAAGGTTTGAAAAAAATAACACTGAATATATTGCATTATGGGGAAAGAGAGCAAGACAGAGAAGCAACCAAAAAAAGGGAGAAACAAAGAAAAAGAAGACAGAAGAAAGAATGAGAAAGGGAAGCAGATCAAATTGTGTCCAATTACAGAAGGAGCTGAGGCGTAAAGTGGAATGGTTAGAGGAAGGAGGAGGTATTCTCACTAACCTAATGTAACCAGACAGAGAGGAGAGGAGAGGAGAGGAGAGGAGAGGAGAGGAGAGGAGAGGAGAGGAGAGGAGAGGAGAGGAGAGGAGAGGAGGAGAGGAGAGGAGAGGAGAGGAGAGGAGAGGAGAGGTTGAATGGCTGAAGCCAGTGGAGAATTTCTCTACTTTTGCAATGTAGAAAAAAATCATTTGTTGAGATGATGCAGCAGGTGTCACAACATATTCCAAATTAACCAAAATCATCATGCTGGTAAAAGAAAAAGTGTGCAAGCATTAGAAAAAAACACCCACATGTATACATAATGAAAAAGGCAGGGGATTAAAAATAAATGATAACACTTTACACTGCTTTAATTAACAGTATTTGGTAGCTATTATAACTTATCATTCGTAGACATATTTCATATTATTACAACTGTGTTTTACTTTATAGTCATTTATTATCCATTGGGCTTCCATTTATGGATATAGTTGTTGACCAGTACATAATAAACACTTATATTTGCTGAGAACATACATTATGGTGTATCATAAATGGTTTATTAAATATTTAAATAGTACTTGTACATGCTATATAGGAGTACTTATAAATAAACAAAAGGGAAGGTTAAGTTGATGGGCAATAACTCATCATGTAGTACCTCTAAATGAGCGGGCGAAGGCTTCTATTTCCACTTTTATTCATCAATAGGCTTATTATTTCGACACACAAAAGCCATATGACGGCTTTGCATAGAATATCCATTTAGTCCACATCCGCTGAGTCTTTAATGAGGAGCAAAAAGAAAAGAAGACAAACTTCTGTGAAACTGAATCGCATGTCCATTCACAGAGTCGCTGCTTGATCTTCTAGCAGTGCCAGATCTTCCATTGCTCTTTCATGCCATCATCGTTACTCCTTTTGAAAATGTTCAACTCTGAAATGAGATGTTTTCATATTCTTTTTTTTTTTGTATGCACTGCTTTGATTTTTCTCTAGGGTCAGAAAAGACTGGTAATTGGAAGGAAAGCATTTAAACTGACATAAAAGAGAGTAATATGTCCTCCTTTTTATAAGAAAGCTCATTGTGAATGCACAAGTCTGTTTTTCTGCTTTTTCGTTTAACGTTTTCTTTTTTTTTGACATTGTAAAACATAGAGGTATGTAATAAATGTGTCACAGTCTTGTTATGAAATGAACATTTATGTTTCACCATCCAGTGTCTGGTAATTTAAGTGCTGCTTTTCCACACAAGATTATCTGTGTGATTGTGCCTGTGCATGTGTGGGATGAGTGTGTCAGAGCTTTTATGCTCACACTTTGATTAACACTCAGAGTCATCCAGTGAATGATAAATTAGGAGCAAGTTTTAATTCACTCACCACCTAAGGGAACTGCAATCAAAATATAATGCGTGGGCACACACGTACCCCCCACACACAAACACACACACACAGATAAACAAATTAGTACAAAGGGGAGGAGATTAGGGAGCAAATGAGTTTACCCATACGCCATGAGGCTGATTACTCTTTGAGACAAATATCTCTCCCATCATGATTTTCTCCTTCTCCTTCTCCCACTGTTTATGACTTGATCGTGCATCATGTCTCATTACAGAGGGCAAATGAATCAGGAATAAGTGGCAAACAGTGGATGACCTCATATTTAGAGGACACTTTGTACCATGGAGGGATTTGATGTTTGCCCTAAATGTGGCTTTAATGTTAGACCCGTGTTAAGTGAATGAGGTATAGCTGCTTATCAATTAATCTGTTGATTTTGTTTCTTGATTAAGGGTCAGTAATTGAAAAAAGAGAAAAAATTAAGAATGCCCGAGCCTTCATATTACTTGTTGTGCCTAATCAACAGTCAAACAGTCAAACGATATTCCACTAAACAATTAACAGAGAAAATCCTCACATTTGACAAATGGGGCAACTGAATGTTGGTCTTTTTTGTTTGATAAATGCTAGAAAAATTAACAATTTAAAAGACTGAGTTATCAAAACTGCCATTGAAATTAATTTTTCTAGAGTTGACTAATCAATTTATCAGCCTCCGTTTAAGCCTTGGAAACAGCAGTCAACAAAACCATCTAACCTCAAAACCATTTAGTAGACACGCTGAGGATTTTGATCCAATCACACTGTCTTCATCAGAAAATGGAGTCTGCCCACTTGTTACAAAAATGTAGGAGCTCAAATTTCCGTTTTTTTGTAGCCAAGGGGTATTGGGCTTTTTAATTAGTCAAAAAGATATACTAAATCAAAAATTGGTCCTGAAACCCCCCCAAAACAAAGCAGCACTTAGAGTGTTTTAAAATTGTTTTACCAGCTGCTGTTCCAAGGGCAAGAACTACATTTGAAATGAAATTTTAAAGCTGACAAAAATGAGAAGTCTTTAAAAAAAATGTAAATTTAAACATCTGCACTTCCATGACAGCTGAGCAGACTCCATCTGCTGATTAAGTTCATGTGATACGATCATTCTAGAGGGAAGCTTGTGCTTGGGAGTTTTAAAAGTGGTACCAGGTCTTCATAGG
The DNA here is from genome assembly GCA_016859345.1 of Istiophorus platypterus. NCBI lineage: Eukaryota > Metazoa > Chordata > Actinopteri > Istiophoriformes > Istiophoridae > Istiophorus > Istiophorus platypterus. The sequence continues at coordinate 20,462,365 of CM029115.1, forward strand.
CATGAGTTAGGATTTAATCAGGCAAAACAATAGATTATAGATTTTCTTCAACCCAGGTGTTAAGATTAGCTCACATGTCCCTGGAGCAGGTTGTAGGGAGGGCCAAAACCTTTTACACATGGTAGGAAAAGTTTACTGACAGTGACAAATACTCACTCTGATTAAGTATTAAGGAAAACCAAACCATCATATCACAAAATAAGAAAAAGAAAACCACACAACTTCCATTCTGAGTGGACAAAAGCCAGAAGGAGAGACTGTACCATGCAGCAGGTCAGCCACTCTCTAATTCTTATTTAGCTCTGAAAATGGGATAATGATGATAATGAGTATGATTACTGAAATGGACGTCTTGGAGCACAATAATCTAAACTGTCCATCACAAAGAGAAAAAAGGGTCTGTGCATTTTTTTTGTGTGCCTGTGTGTTACAGCTTACAGTACTACTCTGTAAATGAACTGGCATTAGCATGCTCTGAAAGGAGCAGAGCCGGGGTTGAAGGGAGCAGGTGAAAATCTCACTTTGAATCATTTCCCCTCCTGGTCCCTGCCATTGTTCCTGTCCTCACACATGGCAGAGGCAGAAAGAAAGGATCCTATTATTCCAGCCCAAGCCTGTTCTCCTCGTTTATCGTTTAAAGAGGGGGAAGAGAGGGGGAATATTCTGATGGAAAGCAGGGCCTCTGTGGCAGCCTCGCAGTTGTGTGCCAGCTGAAAAGACTCCGCGGGCTGAAGCTGCGGCGGTGCCCACCACCTGCCGAGTCCTTTCTCCTTCATCTCTCCCTTCTCTCTCTCTGCTCTCTTTCTCTGCCTTTCACCATCAAGCGCTTGGTGACTCAGCAGTCCAGGTTCAATTCAGGCTGAGGCCTCATGAAATAAAGAAAAAAAAAAAAAAAAAAAGGAAGGGCACAAAAAGAGAAGAGAAAAGATTAATTTCTTGAGTGGGAGACTGAAAAGCGGTGAAAGAAGCAGGCATATACATAGGTACTGTATTTTTTGCATCGAAAAGAGAGGCCGAAGCTGCACCTGGCTCTGGATTTCGAAGTGGTTTTCAAGTTGAAGAAGGACAAAGTTTATCTAACTCTCTTCCAGAGTTCTACACAATTTCGGATTCACAGCACACCGGTACTAGTTTACATATCTTATACGGTTCACTCAATCTGTGCCTATTTTGGCCTTGTCTTTTTTGCCATACCTATAGCAGAGGCCTTGGACATCCTTCCCATGCTCCATGAACAGACCCGCTGAATTTAAGATCAGGTATTGATGTTCAGAGTGTTCTCAGCAGACATCAATACTGATGGGTTATTGATGAAGGAGTGAGTGAATTCTTGTACCGCACCATCATGAGACCGGTCCTGTCAGGGAAACATCTGTGTGTGTGTGTGTGTGTGTGTGTGTGTGTGTGTGTGTGTGATGAAATAATGAGACAGGGCTAAGAGAAGGTGTTGTCATATGTATGTGTGCACACTCAAACAGCAAAAATCAATGAAATCCCACACAAATGGAGATACATACCTTGCCTGCAGCATTGCACTTTTGTGCCAAGACATGTGTCCTCCCAGTGGGACGGGATCCAATGTTCTCCTCCCTGTGGAGGAAGGGTAAGGCACTGTTAACTACATGGATAGAGGCCCCACAGGCGGAGGCAGGGAGACGAAAAGATGCAACTATGAAGAAGAGATGAAGTGTTGGAACCTGGGATGACCAGGACAGAGCTTTGTATCAGAGGCGAAGACAGCAGTGAATCAACATTTTCCCCCCGATCTCTCCCCTGCTCTACCAGGGGCAGCATCTCATAACGCCTGCTCAGACTACCCGGGGCTCTGAGGCATTAATTCAGCATGTTGTTAATAATTGATGTGCATCAAAACACTCAGGATATATGCACACATAATCAGTATGTATAAATTCTACTTGTGGGTGATCCACTCTCTCTCAGGAGGATTTTATCAGTCCGGTTTTGTAGGCGGCTCTACAATCAATCAAACTAAATCTTTCCCTGTGCTTTACGACAACTTTGAACCAATAGCAGATAATTTGCATTCAGTTTCTGCATGCATAGGGTTGCCTGCCGATAAACTTTTTTTTTTTTTTCCAACTTCTACTATAAATCATGTTCAGCCCGATCACGGAACAGGGGCAACTTTTCCATAACGAATGAAGAAATCCATTTGGTGGTAAAGCTGCACATGTCTCTTAGACATCTAGTGTCTCTGTCTGAAAATCATGCTGTTTTGACAAGCACTGCTTCAACCCGCAGAACATGAATATTTCACTCAATACAAGCATCATATAGTTTCAGGGAAGTACTGGTATAAGCTGAGCATCTGTTAATGTCAGAGAGAGAAGACAAACATGTATTTTTGATAAATGGAAAATGATTTGAGGAGAATTTTTTTTATTTGGGGGGGAGGGTACACTTATTCACTTTCTTACAGAGTTTAATGAGAAGATTAATATCAATCTCATGTCTGTGTGGTAAATATAAAGCTTTAGCCAGCAGCCAGTTAGCTTAGCTTTGTAGAAAGAGTGGAAATAAGGGGAAACAGCTAACATGGCTACGTCAAAAGGTAATAAAATCCCCCTATCAGCGACTCCAACACTCACTTATTTTACATGAGAGTGGTGTCAATCTTCTCATATGACTCTCAGGAAGGAAGCAGATAAGCGTATTTCTGAAAATTTCAGACAATTTCTCACACAAAGGTTAACACTTAGCCACTGACCAGGACAAGATTAGAGTCCCTCTGCCTAATATCAGCGTGGAGACAAGGAGGTCATCTGGCATTGGAGATAAAGGTGGGTGTGGGTTGTGTGGGGGGTGTGTGTGTGTGTGTGTGTGTGTATACCACTTAAAACAGACGTTGTCCATCTCCCTCGCCCACCATGGGCAGGCCAGGCATCTCTCAGCCACATTCCTCAGATTATAGAGGGCCATCCCAGACGAGCAGAGGCAAGCCTGGACCCACCTGGGCAGACCCTGGTAAATTCCACTCATGCTCACAGACCCACCGGGATAAGAAAGCTTGGGAGAGGTTGGGGCATTTTTAGGGAATTCTCTCTTTCTTTGGTCCTCACCAGATAAAGACGAAAACAACATATGTATCCTCTGAGCTTTCGCGCTTGCCCTCGAGGAGCCAGAACCGCTCTCAACGAGAATGACCCTTGGCAGGCAAACAGGCACTCCAGGTCTTTGCTTTGGGTAAAGTCCAAGCCGTACCCACCCACCTACCTACCCAGCCCCCTATGCTTTCGCTATTGTGTTTGCTTGGCGCTGATGTTAGGGGAGAGAGGGGCTTGGGATGGGGGAGGGCAGGGTAGGGTTATCGACACCAGGGCCATTGTTTCTCAGCGACCCCCATTCAGGGTCATTTAGCATGTGACACCTCTAGGGGCACAGTGCATTACTAATGGCACAGAAAAGCAATAAATGTGCCAGCTCCCTACACTCTGACCTGAGTCAGGATGATGTGAAATAAGGCAGGAGAGATAGAGGGAGAAGGAAGAGGGGGTGGCAAGGGGGGGGGGTGAGATTACAGACTCAAAATTAGGGACAAGAGAGCAACAGATGAAACACATAATGGAAGCTTGGCAGTGAGAAACACAGTTTTAAAGCAGTCAGGCGTTGAAGGAGCTCATCTGCATACCTGAGGAGGGTGTGTGCACGAGTCTGTGTTTTAAGTCTGTGTTTACTGTGAGTGATGGGCAGCCCAGCAGCCCACAGCCATGGGCATTCCTGCCTGGGTATCAAAAGGAATATGATAGGAGACACCGGGGGAGGGGGCTGTGGATATCATGGACAAGGCCCAGTGATTACCACAGCTGGGTTTGCCCTAACTCTGGGAGGAGTTGATAGCCGAAACCCATAACAATACAGTTAGTTAGAGCATGTAAATGTTCAGTTCTTCAGTTTATTTAATCTCAAAGCAATAGTTCAACATATTATATCAGTCCATTAATTATGAAGTAAGGAGACAGTTACCCTACCAGTTACCTTACTGTGAAGACTGGAAGCAAGGTGATAGCAGTGTAACGGTCTGTTTTTATATTTGATGTAAATGCCCCTCAGTCAATGAGAGTGAGGGTTTTGCTTCAACTTGCAGAAAACTGCCTGGCCTCTGCACTTTTCATCAGGAGTTTTGAGTCATTTCCTGTTACGACAATTTCAGTGTTTGTGACTGGTCTGAAAGCCACAAAGACAGTAGTTGGATAGAACTACGTTTGTATAAAATAGTTGGATACTAGTAGGATACCAATTAGCAATATTTTAATCACCATGTCAATGACTGAGTGTTTTCAAGGCATCATAAAGCAAGTTAGAGGTAGAAAGAGGCCAGAAAGTCACTGTCTTTGAATTGCTGGTACATCAGTGTCAGTCAATCTGTGAAATATGGCAAAAGGAAAGACTCAAGAATCATGACAACATATGTTAAATATGAGAAAACTACATTTGCACAAGGATCTAGTGGCCCCAAGTTGACATGTTCTTAGGCTGTGCATGAAATAAGCCTGAGGCAAACTGCACAGGGCTGAAATACCTGAAACGACACACTATGTGACCTGTGAGTTGGCGGCATTATTCATTAGATATTATCTTTGAGCAGGATCACTTTCACCAACACAAGAACAGAATCAGACTTGCTCTCAAGATGTGAACACAAAACTAATAAAACTCAAAGACAGGCTTGGTTTTCAATCAAGCTTTTAATGAAAAGATCATAAAATAACAGTTTATTTTTCCTCACTGCTGTACATTAAGACTGCAAGGTTGTGAGTGCTGAGGTCAGCTGTATTACACTTTTATGACACTTTGAATTTGCGAGCCCCATTGCTGTGCACGGCGGTGGCTCTGACCTGAATACGAGCTCTCTGTGGAGTGGAGATTAAGAGAGAGCCCAGCCTGGGTGTTGCCAAAAGCTGCAAAAAAAAAAAAAAAAAAAAGGGTCACAGAATCTCACCTTAAAAATACTGGTGTGTGCATGTTAGGTTGTGTTTGAAGTCTAGACGACTGAATCTGTGTTTGCATGAGTGGAGGTGTATGCGCATGCATGCCAGCAAAAGTGCACCTGGGTGTGTACACCTTTGCATAAGAAGTGTGTTTGCCAAGGGGGAGGGCTTCTCAACCTTCAATTATTCATCAGCAAAGACCCTACAAGTCCATTGCAGAGCCTCTCAGCCCACAGATCCTGATACATTATTGAGAGGCTGTTCCTGAAGAAAATGGACCAGAGAGGAAGCCTGATACAGCCACTTCATGGGCACCTCCACTAATCAACTCTTCAAGTACTATTTTTAGCAGCTAATCATGTCTTTCCAATAATGTAGTGCACATCAAGGTGACACTGTGCCTTAAGAAATTTATAAACAGATGTAATTTTAAAATGTTACGTGTGAAAGTATGCTGCTACAAATCCATTTCAGAAAAAAGGAAATTTGGTTACAGATGGACGGCAAAAAAAAAGAAAAAAACTTAAATATTGAGATGTAATGTAAAGGCAAAATAGCACATTTCTGTAAACACTGAAAGTTTTGAGGTAATTTGGTGTTTTTTGTTCTAGTCACTACTGCACAATGTCACTAGAGGTACAGTAAATACTGATGCGAAATACAAAATGCAGCAGAGCCGAGGAGACCGTCACCTATGTAGTAACAGGGATTACAGAGGGGCAAGGGGCTAAAGCAGGGGGGTCAGGTGTATCTGAGATAAAGCAAAGAACAGTAAAGCTTAGTCAAGGTTTAATGGCACTGGAGACCATTTTAAAACTGGCTTTGGTTCAAGTCTGCCGAGGTAAGAAGGAGCATCTCCATAATAACTGGACAGACCAGCCCCTCTTCTATACAAATGCCTGGATAGGATGGTAGAAGTAACAACCATAACATGGCGTAACAACACTGATACCAAGAAATGAGATGGACACTTGAATGCTTAGAGCACCGAGTACAGTCTCTCGGTCGAGTTTCCTGCTTTGTATATTCATTTTTAAAGCTTTTGTAACACTGCATAATGATATGAAACTTTGACAAACACACAGCAACGATGATGAGGTAAGAAGAGAAAGACAAAGAGTAAACCATCAGTCAAATGGGAACTGATATGAGAGCGTCTGGGTCTTCCCAGAGGCTTTGAAAAACATACAAAGTGCACTTAGTAAAGCTATCTCACCCAAGGAACTAACAGACACTAAAAAAAAACCCCAATAAAAAAAAACCCAACTTAAAACGTCATGTAAAAAGAGATGGGAGAAGTGTCAAGTGGTTTAAGACAAGGACTGTAATAATAGTCGCAAGGACAACTCTACCGTTCGGCAGAGGGAAGTGTTGATTATGTGCATGTTTCTGCTGTGTGAATGTTTTGTTTTTCTTTTTTTTTTTATTCTTAATGGCTGCAGCATGGCAACACCCAGGGAGAGCAAGCTTGAAAAAGATACAGTAGCCTCCGTTCTGCACAGGCAGGTCACAGTGTCCTGCCTGTATCCACAGACACACAAGGGGTTAAAGTTCAACTCCCCTGGTGTGCAGTCATTCAGTGAGAACTCAGGAACACATGGGCAAAACCACCCATAGTGAATTACATGAAAAAAAAAACCCTAAAGACTGTCAGGTGACACTGAGAAAGAAGATATTAAATGCCATAGACCATTTTCTTTGAGTTTGAAAAAAATAAAAATAAAATCAGTTCTCCCACAAAAAAGTCAACTTCACAGATTGTGGTTGATGGCTATGTATTGTGTCTCATTTTTGATTCTCAGCTTGAAATCCTTAAAATGAAAACAAAACAAAAAAAAGGGGGTCCTGCCTCCACCTCAGTCTCACACACTGAGCAAATTCTTTGCAGAGGTGAAGGCAGGACCAGAAATAAATACATTCATCACTGACAATAGACATTTGTTAAAAAAAAAAAAAAAAGAACACAGTCAATAAGTGTTTGCACCAACTTTGTATGAGGCTCAGCCAGCCAGAGGTTTGTGCTGCTTTTACCCACAGAACACAGGCAGCTAAAAAAAAGAAAAATGGTTTCAAAACATCATGAAAGCAGAAAACGACAATAACATTCACAGTTAAGACTACTAGATAAACCTGTTTACATGCAGTGAACAAATCAAAACTACATTCTCCAGATAGGTTTCGGGAGCCGCCAGCATAAGAGATGTACCATGTCGCTAAAAAACAACCCAAACCATTCAAGCATCACCCACCCACTACATAGCAAGAGACCCAAGCAGCAGAGGTTGTCCTCAAGTGCATTTGGGTAAACACAGAGACACAACATTGAGCCAAAGACCCTGACTAACAATGCCTTTTGATTAATACATCAAGGACGTACACTGCACACCCCCATCGTGTGGTCCCATCTGAAGACAGGCCAGAGGGCAGGGGGACCGGGGCGCAGGGTCACCCCCACGCCAGCTGGCAGAGAAAGGGGGGTGCCCCTAAACTGCACACCCCTCCCCTTATCTGAATATGCAGTAGTTCAACCCATGTTTGACGCTATGCTTTTGTTTTGGCAGCAACCTCTGTGGAAAAGCATCTTTAAAAAAAAAACAAAACAAAAAAACAAACAAAAAAACAAACAAACAAAAAAAACACAAACCACAAAACCACCTCTCTGACTGGCTGAGCCTCGTCTGAGGTCTATAAAACTGTAAGAGTTTATGTAAACAATGAGATAAATACATATGTTTCTTTTTAGAGCCACACATGGTTCCATAATCATTCAAATGTGCTTTGGTTTAAAAAATAGTTTGTGGATTTGGGTATGAGCTTTTTTTTTTTTTCTTCTTAGTTCTTTGTACAACTTTGCAACTATTTCTGAACATACTGTGTTACTAACTAAAATGTAGACTTGTTTCGAGCTGCCTCGCCTTTGTCAAGGCTCTTTGTGTTAGTTGAAAAAGTACCCCCCTGTTCGTCTTAAATATGAAACTAGTGTTTTGCTTTTTCCCCATGATTAAAATACAGAGAAATCGATACAATACTATGTCTTACAAATGTAGCTGAGAGTCTGCATTCACAGATGCAGAACAATCCCTGAAGTATTTGAATAGTAGTAGTACTAGTAGTAGTAGTAGTAGTAGTAATAGTAGTAGTAGTAGTAGTATGGTCACAGTTTGGAGTTCGTAGTTTTTTTTTTTCTTCGTTATGTCAAACAAGCAAGCATTCAAATGCAGCTGAAAAGTCTTCTGCAGAGATGGCTAGAGATCTTGTACAAAAACACCTTTTTGCACGACAGACATTATGCTGTACTGCAGTAAGTGCTGACAAGTACAATAACGTTTGAAGGCAATGCATTGTGGACTCCCTCTTAAGCTAGAAGAGGTCACAAGCAACAATGGATCAGGCGATAAATAACATGTTTGTGGTTGGGGGAGTGGGGAGTGTGAAAAATTCATAGATGTACCATGCAATCACCAAAAAGCAACTGCTTAACAGCAAGACACCAACATCCAATATAACCAAGTAACAACTCTGGGAGTCCAGGACGCAGGTACCTTAAAACGGTAGCGATGTTTGTAACTGTAGCTGCATCCCTATGATAACAAACATTTCACAGACCATAACATGAGGACGAAAGAGGAATTAAAAAAAAATAAAATAAAATAGAAAAAAAAAAATTAAAAAAAAAAAAAAAATCAAGAGGACAGTTAACCAACATAATAGAGGAATGCCTATACCAAAAACTTGTAGTGAAGGTTCATGCTCCACAGTGTAACTGTTAAGAGTAGATACACTGGACAGGTTTCAGTGAAACCAACAGACAACAGAGGGGCCATTCCCAACTTACAGTTGCTTATGATGAGGTAAAGCTTCAGACGTTTAAAAATAATTTAAAATCATTCTGTGATAAAATGAAATACAATCAGAAACAAAAGGATGCCACAGGAGACCAATGAGTTGTCCAGCTGTCCAGTGCATCTCTGCTTCTCCCTTCTTATTACAAGTTTTCACAAGTCTGGCTCAAAAAAAACAAAACTAACAAGCAACTTGAACTTCACATTAAAATTCTGATTATAATTCCTATCTTTTTTTCTTTTTCTTTTCTTTTTTTTTTTGGTCTGAACAGAACACATACAATGTCATCAAAGTCCTGTTTTTAAAGTCAGGGAATATAAAGTGATAAGGACTCTGGAAACAAACAAAAAGAAACAACAACAACAACAAAAAAACATGTTCAGGGAACACGTTTTTTAAACTTTACCAGTTCCGTTAGGTGGTAAAGTTGACATTATACCAGCCCACCAATCAGCACAAGCTTTCCTTGCAAACCACAAGAACCTTCCTCAGTCTCAGAGTCATTGGCCAAAACTCCATCAAAAGAGTGGATTTCTTTGTCTGGACTTAGAATATAATTCATAATTTGTTTTTTACAGCAAAAAGAAATCAAAAGTGAAATAATTTAGTATGCTATATATCTTAAGTACATCTTTTTTTTAAACTTTGGTTATGAACTTGTCTAGCAATGTTTGTTAGTTAGCTCTGTTCTCCTCAACATTCATAAGATCTTTGGAACACTATACATCTAAACTAACTAACTAACTAACTAACTAACTAACTAACTAACCAACCAACCAACCACTATTTGCTCCAGGCAGGAAGCTACAGTACACTTTGAGGTGGGGCCACACTGAGTAGGGCACCCAAAAAGCTATATTTGACATGTAAAAACAACAGCTAAAACAATATTAATGTGTAAAATCTATGAGCATTAAAAAAAACCTGTGTTGAGAGATGGGCAGGTTAAAGCATTAGGTGAAAAGTTACCATAATCTACACACTTTTTACAATTAATTACATAGGAACTTTCAACTAATCAACATAGAGTTTGTAAGAGTAATCAGAGGTAGCGAGGTCACAAGCCTATATAAATAGACTTTTCTTTTTTCTGAGGGGAGGAAAGCTATACAGACAAAAAAATAAACGTACCCACCGAACTTGATGTTCAGTCTAACACCCTCTTCTTACACCCATTAAACCACCCTGCCCACCCCATCCCAACCCAAATCCCTCCCCTCCACAAGAAAAATCCCAAGACCTTCCAGTTTAAACATTCACTGAAACAATACAAGTCCTTTAAGTAAAACAAGTACCTCAAGGGGTTCATCTTTCCAACCAGGATTTTTTTTTTCCTGGAAGCACTAGCAGGCAAAACCGAAAACAATGAAAATCCTCTCTTTATTACTGTGAACAGCTGTAGAGAGGATATTTGAGTATTTGTCATCTGTGAAAACTAAAACTTAATCCAATGTCATCCCACCATGAACTTTCTTTCAGGACTCTAAGTTAAAGCATGGAGATGGTCCCAAACCCAGTTATCCCTCTTCTTACATACAGATCCCCATCCCTGACATAACAAAGGATATAAAGCTGTCAGGGTAAAAATAATCTTTTTGCTGAATTATTGCCAGTATTGTTTGCACGGGTTTTTGGTCAAAATAGCACTGGAGTACAGAGTGGACTCGTGAGTTTATCTGTTTGAGGAACAATCTGAAAAACTCAAAGACTCAATGCTCAAAAGGTAGAAGAGAGGAAGGCTGCTGAGGGGCATGAGGTGAGGGAACTTGACATTATATTGGTACCCACATTCACATTCGACAGACTTGCAACACACACTAGAAGTCATGCCACTCCACCATGGCTTCATGACTTTGGGGAGTGACAGGAGTAAAGTGTCCCTCTAGAACTCCTGAGAGGTGAGTAGGTGATATAAACGATGACATGATCCTCGTAGCGACAAGATCCCGCCGTCAGCAAGGGCCCAATGTGGCTAACAGAAACATCATTCACTTAGCCGGGGCGCCGTAAACTGGAATTAATATGTAGAACTACGCGTGTCTGCCTGTGAACGTCTTCGTGTGCGTTTCTTTGCTTTTTGAGATGGAAAAAGGTAGAGAAATGTTTTTGTTTGTTTGTTTTTTTTTCTATTCCCAGAGTTCTTTGGCTTGATGCATTTCTAAGAGGGTGAGGTGTGCATTCTCAGGTGACTGATGAGGTTGCGCTGCTGGGTAAACTTCCCCCCGCATAGCTGGCATTCATACGGCTTCTCCCCAGAGTGGACACGCATGTGCTCTGTCAGACGGTACTGGCGTGTGAAGCGCATGCCACACTCCTCACATGCAAACGGCTTGAGGCCGAGGTGGCTGCGCATATGGCGTGTCATGGTGCCCCTCTGGGTGAACATTTTGCCACAGATGTTGCAGGGGAAAGGCCTAGTCAGCCAGTGGCTCTTTTCATGTTGTCTCAGCGTTGCCGGGTCTTTGTAGCTCTTACTGCAGACTGTACACTTGAATGGACGCGTTTCAGAGCCAAAGCTGGAGGGACCTACGGGGGCAGAGAGGTCCTCTGCCTCCTCCTCGTCCTCCTCTTTCACAAAAGTCCCTCCCTCCTCTTTGATGTAGAGCTCATCCTCAGTGTGTGTCTCCACGTGAGCATTGAGCTGCTCAGAACTGGGAAAGCCTTTACCACAGGGAATGCACACATAGAGGTTGTCTCCGAAAGCTGGCTCAAAACCTTCCTGCCTGTACACGTAGTTGGCGCTGTGGTGTCCCCCTCCTGTTCCTCCTCCACCTCCTGCACTCTCTCCGTCACTTTGACCACTCTCATCACTGTGGTCCTGACCATTCTCTCCTCCCTCTTCCTCATCTTTACACTGGAAAGACTGGTCAGAGGCAAAGCTGCTACCACTGCCCCCTCCAACCCCAGAGGAGCGGCCATCTTTAGGACCCACGATCACCCCATTAACCAGGGGCCTGTCATGATCTTCAGACTTCAACCCTGATGCCTCTCTCTTAGGCCATTCGTTCTTGCGAGCACCCTGCCGGGATTTCTTCTGGGGTGGGGGCCCGTCTGGCTGGTTTTGGGTTTCCTCTGAGGTTTTAGAGGAAGAGTTGAGCTCCGTGGACTCTGAGCCACAGGTGTCTACACCTGGTAGGGTGGTAGAAGAGTCGTCCAGTGAGGCACTGTTGGTTGTGGATACTGAGGCAGATTGAGGGGATTCTTGGGAGTTACTGTGTGGGCTTAGAGCATCAGTGGCTGTGCCTGCAGAGGGAGGGCTCTTTTTGGACAGGTCTAGTCCAAGGTCTGGTTCCCCAGCACTTCCTCCACTGCTGAGATTACCATTACTGCTGCCATTCCCCCCATTCCCGTTCTTCCCAGAGCTCCCGACAAACATCTCATCGTCTGAGAGTTTGTCCCGAAGGCCTTCATCTGGCTGTGGCTGGTCGGCATCGGAAGGGGTTGGAGGATAGTGGTTGTTGGGGCCAGCAGGGGTAGAGGAGGAAAGGCGCTGGTTGTTGAGGCGTAAGCGGCTAATGGGACCTGGAGTGGAGGGTTTACCTGGCAGGGGTTTCCCACCACTGCGCTTGAGTTTCTTTCTGCACAGAGCAGCGAGGTCATGGAGCTGGAGGTAGCTTGCTGCGGTTAAGAGGGCACTGAAGTTCTGCTCACTGCTCTGGTCTGACGAGGACAGGAGCTTCCCAGTGTAGATGAAGTCCAGAACTTGTCTGAATACAGAGGGATTAACCATCTCTGTGTCAAGGTTAATGAGGTTATCGTGGAGGACCAAAGATTTGAAGTAGATGCTGCTGGCGGCCAGGATGTTCTTGTGGGCACGGAAGAGTGCATTCTCCACCACGATGATAACATCACACAGGAAGCCCTTGGCTCTCTGCTGGTTGAGTTGCAGCAGCAGGTGTTTGGCATGATTTGGCAGTTCCATTTCCACCTTCCTTCTTTCCTTCTCTCTCTCTTCCTACGCGAGCAACACCTGGAGCTGAAAGAGAAAAAAAAAAATGAAAAGGTGCTCAAACGTTACACTATAGACACGAAGAAGTATTTAACAGAGACTGTGACAAATAACTCATTGATCAATAGTGCTCTTGAACAGAGGATATAAAATTGTTTTCATACACGAGCTGGCAATGTATAAGAAAGTGTAAAAAATGTTGAGCAAGCAAAGTGTACTAGATTGATCAAAGGAGCATGCACAGGCTCGGTGGCAAAACAGATCTTGCATTGTTCAAAAGCAGTACGTTTTCTAAGTTCTAGTTTGGTTTAAGTTCTAGTTTATTGCAGCATTCAGTAAGATTAAAATTTAACATGTTTAAAAAGATTGACGGTTAAAATGCCTGTATTTCTGACACATCTAACAATTAAACTGCATGTGTTATGACTACAACTGTCAGCACATCAACCTAAGCTTTCAGCTCTCTCAGGGAAAAATCGCAAACTGTTTGCACAGCGTGCCACATAATCACACGGCAGCTTAGAAACTGGAACCCTTCCCTCCTTCTCATCTTCCTCTTTAAACAAATTGCAACCCTACATGGATCAAATTCTGATTGCACACATTGCCACAGTTCTGGCACAAAAGCCAAGGGGGTGGAGAAGAAGAAAGGGTAAAGTAAAAAACTTTTCTAAGGTGCCTCCCTCCGCTACTCTTCGTATCTCTGTGGACTAGCTCTAGTTTCGGTGGGGTGCCCTCTTTGGAAACTCGGCTCACTGTATTCTCCATTAGGTCATGGTAATGTCAGCCCTGCCCATTGTCTACGGGTGGGGTTGGGGTTGGGCTGGGGGGTCAGTGGCACAGCAGGGCCGGGGGGAGGGATTAGGTGACACCTGAGCAGGTAAAACTACACAGGAGCTAGGGCAGAATGGGGTGGTTCATAGACAAGGACACTACCACTTGATCCACCATTCATGGAATTAGGACGGATGAATCTCATTCGCTGTTCAACTATATACTGTTGATCTATTGCTTACCATAGTTCTCCACTTCTCCATTGACAAAGAAAACACTTTTTTTTAAAGAAATGAAACGCAGCCGATACAAAGAGTCTATCTACAGCTCATGTGTGATAGTGACAGTAATGTGCTTTGGTGAGGCAGCAGGGTCTGTCCCTGAATTATGTTTAATATGTTCTTAAAGCCGTGGGTATGCTGGGAAAATGGACACACAACTTTAATGCCCCTGATCAGAGCAGGATATACCGTATTACAGGAGATTACACAGTAATGCAGAGAAATGCTGAGCTCAACCCATAAATACATATGATAATTGTGCCGTTGCAACCCAGTGCCAACTTAGTGATTTACTGAAAACCATATTTCAGAGTACGCAGCAGGAAAAATGGGACCGGTTCCTCAGCTTAGCTGGAGTGACCAAAGCGTCAAGCATGAATGCAAAGACAAAAACCAAAATTTGTTTCTTGTAGAGCTCGTTTTCCTTTTATGAATACTAATGAAGAACAAGTGAATAAAGATAAAGAATGTATTTCAGCATCACTGTGTATTTAGTTCATTTAACCGCTCAATTCAGCTCGAATAAATTAGGTTGTAGCGAGCTTATGATGGATATGTACGCCTCAGCGAGGAATCTGAAATTTCCAGCACAGTAATGACATGCTGCATCACAACCGCCTAGAACAAAGGTTCAAATATATGAGCTGACGCTCTACAGTTAAGCTTGACAATCCCTACTGAAAACTCTGATGAGAGGATAACACACACACACACACACACACACACACACACACAAAAAGGAAAATCACAAACCGCCACTGAAGAGGGTGACGATATAGGAAGGCGATTTGTTCGATCTGTATGCAAGGACAACACACTGTTTGATAAATAGTCTATTACAGGCAGCAGTGAACATTGTGCAAGAACAACAAGGTAAAATTTGTAAAGTAGAGATGGCCGGCTAATGGACTGAAGCCAGCTCTGTTGAAAAAGTCAGACTGGATGATACGATCAGCTGGAGTGATCATTACTCTCAGGTCCAGGCCTGGGCTTGCCTCTGCTTTGACACTTCTACTCATGGTCTTCTTCCCCTCCCCCGTCTCTCCTCTGCTCCTTTCCTCCTCTCTCTCTCTCCCCCCATATCCTCCCACCCTCACCAGCCTCTCACCGGGCATGCAGACACATCCCAGGGACAGTTTGAGCCCCCCCAACGTGAATCGTAATGAGCCGTTCTGGAATACGTTACCTAGATCTGCAGTTAATCGCAGACTGTGCTACAGGGGCGCACAGCACTCAGCCCTGCAGGCGGTAAGGAAGAGGAGGGCTGCTAGAGAAAGAAGGGCCTCTGCTATGATGCCAGCCAGGAAGCCATATATCAGTCAAGTCTCTCACTAAATATACACACACACACACACACACACACACTCACATACACACCTCTGCAGGCTTTATGGGGGGATTCAAGAAGCTTTTCCAGCAGACCAACACAAAAGGGGGCTGGGCTCAGAGTAGAGAAGCCAGCTCAGGAGGAGAAAAAAAAAAAAAAAAGCCATCCCCCACCCCCTCCTCTTCTCATCCTACGTTCTCTCCTCCCCCCATCACCCACACAGCTAGCCTCTCCCCTTGGCCCCTCCGGTGCTGTGCCGTGCCGACTGGATTCCAGGGAGCTGCTAATGGATTACGGCTGATCTATATGCAGCTAGGGTGGGACACGTGTAGGCCCAGCTCCGCTTCCAATGGTGCTGCCCAGGAAAACAGGGTTATTACCACTGGGAACAGATAGGCCTTCAGCATCATAGCACCTCCATCTGTGAGTGAATGGTGCTCTTTGCACTTTGTAGAAATATGTCCAATATCATATTGAGGCTTGTTCTGTCATGGCATCGCAGCCTCACAGTTATAGTGGAAAATCGAGGATGGATGAAACATTAGAAAGATGATACTGCTAGAACAGCTAGAAGGTTTCCAGTATGCAGGATGACTAGTTAATATGTATGTTATGTAGTCGGCGGGCAACATTTCCAGCAGGGTTGGATTCCTGTATTTTTAAGCCCTCTGCAAAGGCTGACAGGGAGGTTGAGAGATGGCAAGATAGCTGGTCAGGAAGGCCATGAGAAACCGGACATGCTTGGACGAAATATGGCACCACATACCAACCAAAGCCTGCCCTGGGCTTGGACTACAGACCAGGGTAGATGTTGCCCTTCAAGCACGGCCACAGGATCAACTTACCTTGCATGCAGTGTTAACCTTTTCAAAAACTGACTGTGGCTTAATGATAGAGGGGCCAACCTCATTTAAAAAAAAAAAAAAGAAAAGAAATACAGCAACCTACTGTTTAGCCTCAACCTTGACTTGTTTCAGGAGCCTGCTGATGAGATGAGCAGAGAGGGATGTTTACACAGACACGATCGGGATAACATATCCGTGCACTGGCTTGAGACTGAAACCTAGTGAGCATCAGAGTGCCCCCCAGCAGTGAATTAATGTCAGTCTCCTCTAAATTAAACTGGTTACACCAGAGATCTGGAGGATCTGGTTTGACTTCATTTACTGCTGCCTGTCATTGCATCCTTTTTTCCAAGGAGTTTATGGATTAAACAGCGAGCTTGTAAACCTTTCAGAGTCAGTGTTCATGCAGCGAAGGTGACTGAGAGAGCAGTGGGCTGTGCCACTAATCTCCTGAACGGAGGGTAGAGAGCCAGGAGAGAGGGCAGAGGTGAGGCAAAGTCCTGTGGCGCAATAACAAAACACACCCTACTACTGCGAAAGGTCGTCTGCTAACAACCAATAGAAAACAACATTGGGAAGGAATTTAAAAACATATTCAACCTTGGCTGTATTGCGGGGTTATCTTTTACACTGATTCGGTTAACCGATATACAGTAATGACTTTGTTGAACAGTGTAGATGGTCACTTTGTGCAGGGAAGGGCGGGCAGATGAGTTCGATGTACAGGTAAAGACAGTTTTCAGCAGACAGAGAGAGAGAGAGAGAGAGAGAGAGAGAGAGGGAGAGAGAGAGACCGAGAGAGAGAGAGACCGAGGGAGAGATAGACAGAGAGCCAATCATGTAGACAAGCAAAAGGCCTTGATGTGTGCCTTTTGCTTGTCTACACAAGCGCAAAGCCAGTGCACTTAAACACATGCACACAGCACACGCACAGATACACTCACACACCCAGAGTATACTGGTGGGCAGAGTGAGTGGGGGAAGGGTTTGAAGAGGGTGGGTGGGGGGGTACAAAGCCAGTTTGAAATACAAACACAGAGCAACCACCTCTGAGCTATTTCAACATGGCTGACACTGCTGCATGGGTAAGGTATATCCAAGCAGGGCTCGTGGGTACCGCAACGATCTGACTTTCAGTTCTCTCATGAGCAACAGGGCCGGTCACGCTACAATGAGGAGATTAAACAGAAAAGCTGCGCTTTACATCTACCTACTCCACGTGTTCCTTTTCACCTGTGCAATATCTGCTGCATCAGAGGAGAATGCCATAAACGTCTCGCTAATCACTCGATCGTGTTTTCAGTTATAGGAAACATTTTGGAACATTTGGTTCAAAGCTATTGTGTTTAAATGCAGACACAAAAAAATATCAGGTCACCGGCAGAATTCAGGCTAAGGCAGCAAATTAGAGAATGCGTTTATTTGCACTGCAGTAACCCTGTCACCGTAAAACAAGCTAGTAATTGCAGGTGGTCAGGAAGCAATTTCCCCTCTATTATATTTTTTAACTTTGGCATATCTGGACTGTATTAATGGTGGAGAGTTTTGTCCTTTTTTTCTAAAGCATTTGGCTTCAGCCGGCTGTGCAGTGGGAGAGCAGACACTATTTTCTTACTCTGTGCATGTTTCACAAAAAGTCTGCTGTTCAGCTGTAGAAAACCAGCTTACCTATTTCTGTTTTAATGAGAGTCTCGGATTTGTTACAAGGATGCACTTACACGAGTAATGATGCTTCCTTTCATCTTGCCACACTGCTTTCACAGCAATACCTTCCCTGTCTTTTTCATGTGCATGCACACAAGCAAAAACCTTTTTAGAAAAGCCCGTTAATCATACATGTGGCAAAGATGTCAGGTTTCTCAATATGAAATCTAGCAGTGTTAACTAGTTTTTTTTTTTATCCCTTTCCTCATTCAAAAGAAAGCTTTTTTTTTGTTTGTTCCTAAAATATTTAAGAAATCAGGTTACTGCAGAAGGCCAACAATACCAGGTAAGTTAAGTATAAGTAAGGCATTATGGATGATTCAATATCTCTTATAGAGGAATAAGTAACCTAACTCAAACTTTAATCCAAAACCTTAGTTTAATCTTAATTTTTTATGAGTTGAATTTTAAAATATATCATATAGTCTTATATTGAATTATCTTCAGTGATATATAGAAAGGAGGGCTATTCAACAAGCTGCCTTGGCCTTGGCTTGAAATAAAACCTGCCTACATTCATATCTCTGTAGCAAATGGTTGTATAGCTCTGATGCTGAACATCTGCTGGAATTCTAGATGTTGATCCAATTCTAGTTATAATCTCTTCAGAAAAGCTGCAGGAGAAACATCCTGCTGTTCAACAGCTAAAAAAACACAGACAAGAAGTAAAGGCTGATCTGTCCTGTCTAAGACGTATGAACTTCTGCAGACTGGTTGTATATAAATTCTAGTGAACAGGTACATGACCCTAGTGCTGCATGGCTGAAGGGGGAAGTACATGATGACAGTATCCCCTGCTGCAGTCTGGGTAGAAACTTTCCAATTAAGACTAATTCTCTGTCAGGCAGTTCAGCCATGTTGCAGACAAACAAGTACTGCCCAGGGTGCAGTGGAATGAAAAGAGCCCCGTCCATTTCATAACAGGAGGGGGTCAATGGTTGCTGTGTACCCCAGATGTGCCAGGGCTGTGCATTGATGGAAGAAAAAAGGCATGACTCCTTCTAAAATACACAACACACGCAAACCAAAAATATATGTGAAAAATGTGTACAACTCAACCGGTAATCGAACCCAAGGATCCGCTTCTGTGTGAATTCATGCACAAATAAATAATTGTGTGCGAAATAGGACCCTTTTCATTTCAGGATTAAGGACATTAAAATCAGTGAAATGAGAAAGGAAGAATTTTCTGAAGATCACCCTCATGTAATCCCCCAACATCACAACTTAACAACAGGTCATGAATGAATGTATTCTGTGGCATGCATGTCAGCCACTGGTAATACTAGACACTAAAGCCACAGCCAAGACTAGAGGGGGTAACAGGTATACAAGTATACTCACTCACGTGCAAAAATAGCACACACCCCCAAAACTTTCCCAAAATTCCCATCCCTCACATTTATTGTTGTGATAGTCCTGGATACAGTTCCCTAAACTGGACCTCGAACCTTATATTGTACAAACTGTGAACAAGTCCCATTTAACTCAACCCATCATTGTTTATCGGCATTGGACATTTAATGTCATGATTAGGAAGGTACAATGAAACATTAAGGACAAGAAATCAGATTAAAAAGACAGACATGAAAGGGCAGAAGACCAGATTAAAGGATAGCAAAAAGGTATGTTAATATTTTTTTGCTATAAAAAGTGTAGTGTAGGGGCATAGATCAGCCATCATTTGCACGACAGTAAAAATAAAGTGCTCTAAGTGAAATGTCCAGTCCAGTATGTTTCTTATATTTAAACTGGCTACAGTGATTTTCTAAAAACACTCTAAAGGCACGTTTTCATTTTGTCATTATGGGTAACTGTCAACACATTATGGATAGCTAAAAAAGTAAATTTAATCAATTTAAATTACATCTTTACCACATTAGGTTTTTCAAAGGAAAGTATTTCTGCACTTTGCACTGTGTCTGACAAGAACCAGAAAACACCAACGTAATGGGACGAGATGGATTTCAATGCACATTATAAATGATTTATCCTATATTTCCTAGTTTGACCAAATTTTAATGAATCTAAAATCAACCGTTAAATATCTCCATATCATATCTTAATCTTTTCAAACACCTTGTTGAATATATTTTTGCTTTGACAAAAGGTTAAAATAAAAAGCTTGTACATGACTTAATTTTTAAATAATAACAAAAACAAACATCCCAAGGATTACAAGCATGTTTTGTCATGGGGATTACGTATTTCTTTTTTAAATGACTTGCAGAATATGTGTTCATTGCTAAAACAAGACTAGGTCAAAACCCGCATTGTCAATGTGTGAGATTGAGGACGGACCTGTAAACTGTTGTGGAACTGCTGGAAACAGTTACTTTCAATGAAAAGGAGCTAAAGCCTGAATACTCACTCAGTGTGACCAGATGATGTAAAACACTCATTAGCATATTCAAGGCGTCACTGCATCGTATTTGCATTCTGCCAAGTGTCAGACGGTTTCAGCCCTTTATCTCTTTGCTTCTCTCCTACTCTCTGTGCTCACAATTAGAGTATTTTAATACAGCCGAATTCCCAATAAAGCTGTTCTCATTATCATGACTTTCTGTTTTCAGACAACGGAACAAATACAAAAATAGTGACTGAAATGCAGCCCATTAAGACTGCATGTTAACCAGTAGTCGATTCCAAGCCATTTCCAAGCTGCTGCTCCAGATTTTATAACAACATTGTCTGACAAAAATCACCACACACAGATGTTAAGGACAATGGCTGCGCTGTTATTTTGACTATATTCGCTTGGATAATGATCACTCAGAGAGAAAGTTAGAGGCTCGTTCACATCTATGGCAGCTGTTGTGTGATCAGTTGAATGAGATGCATAGAGCAGTGCCTGCGGAGGGAAAGCTCTTGCGCTTGCAGGGCAGTTCTGGCAACTCTCTTCTACAGAAAGTAGCTGAGGTTTGGCCGAAAAGTCGCAAGATTCATAGCTCGATGCTTTTTTCACACACACAAAAAAAAAGTTCATAAATGGCTAGGAAATGTTAGTAAATCTAGTGAAAATGGTGCTAAGCTTGCAACACTGCCTGTGAAGGACCCCTGATTATGTATTAGAAACTGTTCATGCAAATTCATTTTGAAATAGCCACAGCCAATGGGGGAACTACAACATTCAGCTGGCCAACCGATGGCAAACTTCCATCACTCAGCCAGTTAGTAACAGAGAGTCACGTTTATAGGACTGGCCCTACTGTTGCTCTCCAAGCAAAAATGAAAGAAAATCATAAAAGATTGCATGATTGGTTTGTGAGAAGAGATCAACAAATCCAGATATGTAACATCTAACCAGATACCTCCCAGACCTCTCTAATAAATATAAGAGACGCTACTCCCTCTTTCTTTCTTTCCCGTTGCCATGGGCTGGTGTATGAGAGTGCATCTTTGCACTGTGCCGTCTATGCTGCATTATACTTTGTGACTTGCTTGCTGCATCCAAATTGCCCCCTGGAGAACGTAAATAAAGACTGAAATGAACACTTTCATTGAGGCTACCAGCAACACAGGTTAACAACTGGCACCCACACATACTGTATCCAATTGTGTACCCAAACGTGAAGTAATCAATCACTTCACTAAAAAGCAAACATATGATTGGTGTGATAAAATGCCCTCTGTCTTAAGAGAATGAACTTTGTTAATGAGATAAAACCCCTTATAAAAAGGAGTAGAGCCACATGACCTGGTGCCTAATGCTTAGGTTAAGGACAGAGGGCATGTTGGGTAAGGAGAGATCCTGTATGGTCCAAGGTTTTACAGAGAGCTGTCACCCCCCTCCTCCTCCTCCTCCTACTCCTCCTCCTCCTCCTCCTCCTCCTCCTCCAGCCTTTACACACTGCATAACCTTCTGGCTATCAGCACTACATTCCACAGACTGTTTCGTCTTCTTAAAGAACAACAACAACCCTGCCCTGAGGTGTTTCAGCCACTGAACTAACCAAACTGCCCTCTGACAGGGAGCACAGAGAGATCCATATACATACGACAGCATAGCACAATCTATAAGTCCTCTTCCAATATGTCAGCAGAACATATAGCTTAAGTGGCCTTCTTACTGCATTGTGCTGCCCACACACACACACACCACTGTAAGCCATGCTTGCAATGTACACAGGATAATGTGTGTCCATTGAGAAGGGGAAGGGACAAGTATGGTGAGGCAAGACCAACCGACCGATCATGAGGCACATACACATATAGGCCTCCAATTTCCCTCCAGGCCCTACTTTGTAGTCCATAGTAATCAATGCAACTAGTCAGACTGATCGGTTGATTTGACTAAAATTAATTTGTTTGACACTTATAATTTATATGTAAGAATTTTTAGTAATATTTGAGAACAGCTACAATATGCAGATGTTTGGGTTTGGCAATGAAATAACAAGTAAAAGAATACAACAGTTACTTTATTACATTATTTTATTGGTTAATGTTTTCCCCTCATTTCTGTTAGGCCATTGGGTAGAGATACCAGCTTTGCTAAACATCTTCCTCATAGTCTAAAGCAGTGGTAAGTCAAAATACAACACAGGGTCTGCACTCACATAAGTTCATCATTTCTGCATACCTGTCTACGCTTATAAGAGACACCATCTTTGAAATAATGGGATCACATGAACTACACACTTATTGCCGCCAGTCTTCAAAGCTTATTACTGTTACAGATGCAGCATTGTCACCCTCAGATGCTTAAGGAAGTATGGCCAGGAGACCCCGCTACAGCTTAACAAGCCTCACCAAATTAGGAAGTGTACGTTAAGTGTAAAACATATTTAGATGCACCCCATAAAGCCTGTAAAGACTTTCATCAATACAGTTGAAAAACTGAAATGTTCAGCTAACCATTTGTCCATTTTAAGCGGGCAAGCAGACTGAATACTTTGTGAAAATAGATAGATGTTATCTTCATATTGCCCTAAAGACGTGAAAAATCCCTAAACAAGGATCTCGAAATGTCTCAGCACTAAGAAAATGGTGAGACTTTGAATTCATCAAAACTGCTAACTAAGTGTATGCTTAAAATGAGCTGATCCAAATAGCTGCCCTGTATATATCTGAAGAATAAAAAACAGTCAACTCTGCGTGATTAAGCAACAAACTGGGGTATTCAAAACCATTTTGTCATGCATCACAACACCAAAAACAGGAAATCATTGTGGCTAATTAACTTCAAACCCACATTTTAGAGACAGACCCCATTTTTACTGGACACGTGAGGACCTCTGACCTCTGCTGGGACCACTTTTTTAGCATCCAGAGTGATAACACATTCCACAGAAAAGCTGGCAAAGTTACTTTGAAAGAATTCACCGTTCCTAAACTGTCACACACCTGCTTAGCATATACAACAGGTACATCAGTGCAATCAACCCTATGATACACCAGAAGCGCCTTAACAGAGGAACATCTTGTGTGCCGTGTAATTTTCGTTAGTTGAAACTAGGCAACGTGAAACAGACCTGCTATGGGACTGGCAACGTTCTTAGCTGAACTAAAACACAAGTTTGGTGATACAAAAAACAAACAAAAAAAAACAAAAAGAAACAAAAAATAAAAACCAGTCGAGGGAACCCACATTACTGACATTCCTGTGCCTTATTATCTCCATGCCCCTTGGTACTTTAACAGCTCTAATCACCTGAGAAGCCAAGCTGCCTTAACACCTGAGCACATACGTTGCCTCAGTAGCCGCCCAGTGATTTTGTGGTTGGCCTGAGTTTAATGATCAAAACATCCAGGCTACCGATGTGACCTCCCTGCTTCATTAGAACGATAGTTTACACATGGGAACCAATATCGTACCACAAACGTTTCTATGAAGCACAGCAGTTTTGGGTCACAATGTAACGTTACACCCACACCATAGCTGATCACAAAGATGGTCGATGTACAGCAGTGGCCAACCTATAGGCTATTGAGACATACACAATCCCCCTGCATCGATAGAAATACCGTTCACGAGAAAACATTTTCAACCAGAAAGTAGAAGCGTCCACATCGTACTGGGTGTATTTGCAAATCAACCCTTTTAAATATGTTTTCTTTAATCAGCCCAATCGGGGACCAAGGTGGCTTAACGTACATATAAACAATGCAGATTACACTATAGGTATCGGACGTAACATCTCTAGGAACATCGCGATGATTGCGCAACATTCCGTGCGTAAAATCCACAGAATCGGTCCGCATTCATTTAAAAACACATCGAGTCAAATTTACTGCAATTTGGAGAGAGGGGGGGGAAAGTCAGCGTTATTATAACATGACAGCGATCGATTTAAACGATACCTTCGCCTCATTACCTCACATTCTCGCAAAACAGTTCGATCAACTCACTGAATCATAAAACTGCGATAAAGTGTGGAAACGTTTTTTCGATGCGCCGGTGACGAGACGTTCGTGGCTTCATTTCTGTCGCCTGTGCTGTGCCTTGCCAGCCTGGTAATTATTTGGTACACACTCGTCCCTACGAGGCATCTCTTGGTCAAAAAAAAAAACAACAACCCACGACGCCAAAATGAAAGCCACAACGTTTGCGAGCGAGGTATTTTACGTGGAGCAGCGAGCAACTCCGACAAATACAGCGAGGACCCTCGGCTTGCCAAGCAGGCTGGTAGAGCCAGAATAGGCACCAGCGGAGACCCCCCCCTTTTTTTGTTGGCACGCCGTGGAAAAAACACCACCGTAACGCCGAAAAGCCCCTTGCGATCCTTGCAGCAGCTGGGAGGGAATAAAAAACCCGATCCGAACGAAACGGGCACAAATGCGGCTCCGTGGCGCGTTTACAATCCAACTGGGAGGGAAATAACGCCTTTTAAATACCTTATTACATCGGTAGGGTCGTTCTCAAGCGTTCTTTACCATCCTCTTGCTCATCTCACAGCCTTCGGGACGCCATGTTGCAAGCTTATGACGTTAGGCTTCCTCACCCCTGACCCACATTTGAATAGAAAACCAGCCCAGAGTGCAGCAAAGAAAACATCCCACTGTGGGAGGGTTTGGCCACTTTCTCAGCCCCAGGATCCCTGGCAACTTTACCTGCAAGATGGCAGAGGGGAGAAAAGAAAAGACAAGAGGAAGGAAGGGGGGGGGTCTGTATTCAAACTGTTTGGGCCTTCTTCTTCTCTTCTTCTTCTTCTTCTCCCAGAAGCACGACTCAGCCATAGTCACTATGTTGCTGAATGCAGGTCTACGCTGTTGAAATTAAAAAAAAAAAAAAAGTCTTGACTAGTGAGGTTTAATGTTTTGGCCTGAGCCTCTAATTGAGAAAGAATAATAAAAAAAAAGAAAAAGGAAATTGAGAGAAGCCAACAGTTTAAACTACAATAAAAACAAATGTTAGCATGTTATGTATTGAAATAATATGGTATCTCTGATTTTATGAGAAAAAAGTTTTTAATCAAGGTTTGTACCACAGAGATGTAATAATAAACTATAAAAGTTTTTTTTCAGTGTACATTGTCTCTCATTGCAAGCTCAAATCTTGCCCGGTAGCCTATGCAAATTAACCATGTATTGTATTAAATGCGCCCATTGCAGCCATTATATAAACCAGAACCAGCCGTGTATATTTTATAATTAGTTCATCAGTTGGACCGAGGACGAGAATGGCAATTTGCGAGTTGTTTCTATTGCTTCCTGATCAACGTGTTTTCTTGTTGGTTGGGTTTTGACAGGGTTCACATAGAGACAACATACTGTATGGTTTGAGTTTGGTTTTTGTCCACTGAGATTTTCGGGGTCTCTTTGTGTAGGTTGGTGACCAGGTTGGCCGGATGATTTAGAGGTATCAGGAGAGAGAGAGAGAGAGAGAGAGGTAGAGAGAGGGGGGGTGGCCTTGGTTCAGAAATTGGGCACCAGATGTGCGGAAGTGTGGCGATCCGCTGGCTCCTCCTCTTAACACAGAGGACCCAGACCGGCCCTCGGCCAATAGGAACCAGGGTAGGACCTCACTGATTGGTTTGACCAACACACCATTTATTGAACCTCTATCAACAAGATTGCTTTGATAATGGCACCTGACCGAGGCTATTAATGAATCTTATTGCCCGTAGCCTAAAAGGCCGTGAGGAAAAGCACACACACAAACACGGATCCAGATACTGAATCGGTCCAGTGTCCTTTGCTTTAATGCTCCTGGTTCACATCCCGTAGATATCGAAGTTATGGCGCCGTGCCAAAGTGTTCTCCTGACACTCTGTGGCTTACGGGGAAACTGCAGCCTCCGCGGGGAAGCTCTGCGCAATGGAGTGGCACGATCAAGGTGTGTGTGGACGCACCGCAAGCGTTCCCGTATTACTAACTCACCCTGGCTGAGGACCCGCCACGCATAACAGTGGCTGCCGTGAGGCAAACATGTCACAAACCTTGTACAGGATATAACGTAAACCATAGTATGTGCCAAATGTGAATTTATCCAAGGTTTCGGCGACTACAGCCGAGTAATCTGCACAGCCCCAAGTCTCGGTGACGAAAGCTTAACGTTTAGACCGGCCAAAATCTGTTCGATTAAATAGTCGAAACTACGGATTGGCGTCTGTAATGACGCCGGAGACTTGTCGGAACGAGTCGACAAAACGTTTCCCCTTTGAATATTTCACTTTTTCAATAAAGA
Source organism: Istiophorus platypterus (assembly GCA_016859345.1). Classification (NCBI taxonomy): domain Eukaryota; kingdom Metazoa; phylum Chordata; class Actinopteri; order Istiophoriformes; family Istiophoridae; genus Istiophorus; species Istiophorus platypterus. The sequence goes on from CM029115.1 coordinate 20,488,666, forward strand.
AGCCTGGGATTACTGCCCGTTAAAAAGGAAACCAACCTGTCTAACAGAAATGACGAAAACGCTGGCACAGTCGAGTTTGTCACTGAAGAGCTTTGATTTCTTTTTATTGTAATATGTAGTAAAATAACAATTAAAATTCAAACACGGCATAGGATCAGAGTTCATTTCTGATTTCCATCGTTTCCTTTTTTAGTCGAATAATATCTGAAATTAGTTATTTGCGATGTGAGAAAAACACTTGAAACAATAAGGTGTAGAAACTGTCGCTGGATGTACTGAGTGCATGATGAAACACTCCCAACATCTTCCAAGAAACCCAAAGCCTGAACTTGTCCACGGCGTTCGGCAGCTGGCGTGTATTCATAATGAAAAAAAAAGGCCCACTAGTGTTTGATTAGTTTAGTTATGTTGGCATGGATCTAAGAACATTGACTTTGACATCCACCCACTTAGGAACGATCCAACTTTCAAATTAAGCTTCGCGGAACAGTGCCAAGTCATCCAGGATGCACGCTTGATTAAGAGATGGAAGGAGAAAGACGCTTGGATCAATTTCAAGAATCACTCACTTCTTGGCAAAACATGTCAAGCCTGAGTCATTCGTCTTGGTGTTTTTTTTTTTTTTAATGAAGATAAAAGGATGGAGATAAAGAATTTTAAGAAAGATCCAACAAAAAAACAACAAAAAAACATGCAAAGTCACAATAGATTTATTTTTAATTGTACCCCTACAGTGTCTCTGTGCAATAGTGAGCAACGATATGTCAACAAGTGTGAAAACTGGTAGACACGTAGAGGGACATTTTGATTACTGACATTCATAAATAGCCTACATGGTAATTAGGAGCTGTAAGTGTTGCTCGGGGATCAAACAAATAAATCAAAAAGCAGCGGCGTTTACTCGTTGAGCCTGGACCGGTGCGATCCAAACTTTGCGTAAAACCGGATTTAACCACCACGAAAGGCTTCTTCGGAGGCGTCATCAGCTTTTAGACTCACTCGGCCATCGTCGCCCTGCTTACCTCCTCCCACCGCAGGGTCTCCACACCTTGGCGAGCAGCGTCGCCCTGAGCGGGGCGCACCCACAGATGTACAGAACGGGGGTGAGGGCAGCGTTGACCCGGGGCAGAATGCGTAAGGGGTCAGTGCCTTCATTCTTAAAGGTGTAACAGGTCGAGCCAATGAAGTTACAGGCAATGACGTGACAGAATATGGGAAGCCACGTCCCTAAGAAAAACGCAGCCACCAGCAGTATGAGGTAGACCGACGAGCGCTTGCTCTCCCTCTCCGCGGAGGGCGGCTCCCTCTCCAGCTGGAACCTGGCTATGATGAACAGCCTTATATTCAGACCTATCATTATAATCACGGTGAATATGTTCCCCACAAAAGTGCCAATGCTCGTGATCTGTTTGGCGATGCCCAGCGTCACCAGGTTTTGCACGGCCACGATGAGGAAAGCGTAGATCCAGTAGGCGCAGATGACCGCCAGGGTTCGGCTTCGGGTCATTCGGTGGGTGTATTTAAAGGGGGAGGCCACCGCGTGGTACCTGTCCGCCTGCGCGGCCAGAATGGCCATGTACGACAGACCTAAAAACGTGGGTACGACGTAAAAGGTCCTCGTGGGGGAGCCGAAGCTGTCCCTCACATCGAGGACGCCCACGTAATAATAAGACACACCGGTGCAGATGTCACTGAGGCAGGTGCTCAGCATGTACATGAAGCGGTTCTCGCTGCGCAGCGCCCCGTTCAGCAGGATGGAGAGAGACACGGAGACGTTGAGGAAAATGATGGTGGCGGCCAGGAAGACGCTGAAAAGGAGCACCAGCACGTTGCCGAAGCTCGTAGGGGGCAACACGAGGGACAAGGCCTGGCTGCGGTTACTCATCGGTGCCGGGGAGGAAGGCGTGTGAGAGACACAAGTGTTCAGGTCTCCATGGCGGCGGCAGAGGCTGGCGGCGGCGGGACAGTCTCTGCAGAGCGGGTCTGCTTCTGCTCTCGTTTATGTAGGAAGCACAGTCGAGCTGGCAAGAAGTGCGTGGACCTGGGTGACTTTAAATTCCCGTGACGACAAGTCAACAAGCTCCCGATCGACGTGAACTGACAGGCCTAAAAACAATAGCACATTTTGACCTAAGTGACCTTTTATCATTTTCAGTGCGCACTATCGCCACATCTTATAGTCCCGACTCCAATGCATCTCATATTGCACTTTATGGTTGAAAGAACATATATATAAAAAACAACAACCCTAAAATTAAACTAGTCTGATATAATTTTGCAGGTTCTGCACAACCTCGGCCAGAGTCCGGAAGCGTCCACCCCTGGAACCCGAGGACAGCAACATACAGAAAGGCCTTTCAGCATGTGCAATAAACTAAGCGTTATCTTCACTTAGAATCTGTTACTATAGCTCAAATACCATCTTATTATTAATGGTATTTGGCAACTTTACACTCCTCTATCAGCTGATTCATTTTATCACTGCTTAATTGTTGTCAGTTTCAATCACTTTTAAAATTTTAAGCGCACGTTTGTTATCAATTCCGCTTCAAGATGAAACATTTTAGTGGTTAAAGCAATGGACCAAAAGCATTTCTACACCAAGACGTCCACTGTGAGGGACAATTTACGAGCGGATCAATCTTTCATACGAGAATATTTACCACACTGAAAATATTGAATCCAAACTGAACCGGGACACGAAGCCTTAAAAGACCCCTTTCTGGGCTAGGATCGCACGTGCGGGCCAAGAATCCCTACGATTTGTCTGGCGCGAGATTAGTTCCATCAGGAGAGGGAAACGGCGGGTTGTTGCTCCCCCTAGTGGCGGAAATCGGTGCGTGATCAGTGCTTGCTTGCCTGGAAACTTTCAATAAAAGCCTACGAGGATTTCTTTTAAAATGCACTGTCCGTTATGGCATGTTTTTTATTTTATGGATGAAACGAGCACTTGCAGGGAAATCCGGATGACATGTACCGTTTAGGGCCATTGTCTACATCATGCAAGTTTCTGGCCTTTGGGAGAACCGGATCACGACTGTGGGACAGGACTTGGACACAACTTCAAAGTCAAGAAAAAGAGTGGATGGAATTTCTCATCCCACAGAAGTCTTACCTAAACATACCTGTCCCCTAAAAACGACGCTTCTGTACAACTAAACTGCAACAGCACATACGTCTTGTGAGAAACAGATAGTTCACAGTGGCTCCTGTTTATCCAGTTTATTTAAAGCCCACGTCTTTCCTTCACCCAGGCCAAAGCGCTGTCGTTGCCCCAACCCAGCCACAGACGGGACCCCGGATGGGACTGTCGTAGACTGGAAAGTGTTGTGGGAACAACAGGACGCACAAACAAGCGATTGGCGATCATCTTGTTTTCACCTTGACCTGAAGCCCCCGTCCTCCAGGGATTAGGGGGGTGTGCTTAAACTCTGACAAGTGGCGGCGTTCACGTATAAATATGAGGGACGCTCGTCCTCTGGCGGAGCGTCACGATGCTCCGTAACGCCACCGTCCCTCTGTCGGTGGACTTCAGCACTCCGGGGGACTTCCTCATCTTCACCTTCCACGTCCTGTTCGCCACCGGCGCCGTGCTCGTCGCCGGCTCGGTGGTGATCGCCATCTCCTCCACCCGGTCTCTGCGAGGCCAGAACCGTTTCATATTCATGCTGAACACGAGCATCAGTGACACCCTGACCGGCTTCTCGGTCTACTACCTCGGCCTCTTCGACGTCCAAGAGGGCTATCCCTCGAGGAACGGGACGTACTACATTTTACCCTCGTTCCTGGGTGTCAATGTCTTAACCTTCCTCTTTGCTCAGTTCGACCGGTACCTCGCCGTGTGCCATCCCTTCTTTTACAACCGCTACATCACCAGGTCCGTCGTGATTGGCATCTGCGCGTTTTGCTGGATTTACACATACTCCATCCTCACGGTGCAGAACATGGTGCCCATTTCCAAGGCGTCGCAAATAAACGCGTTCGGCGTCATGACTCTACAGATTATAGTTCTCACCAAAGTGCTGATGACGATTAAATTATACTTCATCGCCAGGAGTCACCTGGTGAGAGAGGCGCCGAGCGCCGAGAGAGACAACAAGAAGGAGTCGCTGCGCATCATTGTGTTTGTGGTTATTTGCTTCTTGGCTTTGTGGTGTCCGTCCTTTGTCAATATAATTGTCAGACAGTTGACTAGGAAAGGCCTCAGGTTTAGGAACGAGGCCACTAACCTGTTCGCCATCATGGCGCGCCTGAACGCGCTGGTCACCCCGGCTCTGTACATCTGGGGCAGCCCGGCGCTGCGGGGGGTCGTGTGGAGAACAGTGTGGCGGAGGATCTGCCCGAGGTTCAGGGCAAGGTCGGTCTCAAGTGTGATTTCCCTGCGGGGGTGTTTAGAAACATTTGCATTTTGTCAAACTGTGTGCGTAAATAAGTCATATTATGTGAGACAATCACTGTGGATCTCTTTCTCTCTCCGCCCCAACCTCTGTCTCTTTTCAGAATTGGCTTTAACTCTGAAGGAGAGGCAAACAAATTGTGATGGTGAAGCCAGGATCTGCATCATCAGAGGGTATCAGAAGGAGATGGACCAAATGGACATGACGGGGCTGAATGTACAGATCACGGGGCTGACGTGGCCTGTGTTTCAGTCGGTTATGAATTAAGGCGAGATCTCAAACATCGTGTTTTAAACGTTGTTTTAAAAATCGCACTTGACAGATTGGTCAGTTGGACTCGTGTGTAAATTCATCAAATGTGAAAGACTAGTTTGAGGTCAGCTGGGGGCAGTTAGTCGAAAATGCTTCCTGTATGTGCCACTGCCAAATATTTTGCGGGCAACTCATTGCAGCTTGGGGCTAAACCCACTGATTCTGACATTTCGTTTGGAAAGGATGTGTTGTTTTCCACATGAAGAGCACCTCTTTACTCGTCATCTACGCTTTTAACTGGATAAATTGACTATAGGGATAAAGTTTTGTAACACCTGCCTCTATCGCTTGAACTTGAAATTAGAATATGGATCGTATTTATCTATTTATTTATTTGGGAAGTCAATGCCCTACTATCGTATCTTACTTTTCTTTAAAGTTAGGACGGCATTTTTATTTTCACAGTTTCTTATGGTGGTAAGCAGAATGCTTTCCAACGTTTGAAGTTAATGTACCACAGTTACTTTCAGTACATCAAGTTCAAGTTAGATTTTCACATTCAAAACACAACGAATTTATATCACTAGGCTGTTTGAGGACAAGTTCAATGATACCCAACCAAGTCTGGAGTAGGAGCTGCGAAGTTTACCATACAATAACATTGCATAATATAAATTACTAACTACTAATCTCTTCCGCGCAATGACAGTAAAGATCGTCTAGGGAAAGCTAATGATGAAAGATAATGGACCAACACCTTCTCCCGAGGGTCAAGTGCTCGGGCTATTGTGACCATGGATGCCTCTGATCTCGCAACAGACAATTTGGATGTAAATATCAGTATTGAAATCATATGTTCAGCCGCGATAAAGGTCTACACTAGATCTAAAGGAACACTTCTGCTCTCTTCCTGTTCAGCTCTGGCGGATTTTGTGTAATGTCCCACAGGTGTGTCACGACCGGAGCCAAGGGGAGCTGATCCTGAGACCGCAAAGTTAAATGTTAAATGTTTAATAAAAAAAAAAAATAATAAAAAGGCAAAAATAAAAACAAATTTAACATGGAACTGATCTCATCATTTTACCATCAGTCGGGGCCTACCTACCACTCTCTCCTCCTACACGCCATCCCACCCCGTGTTATAAATACCCGTGGATGAGACACACTGAGCTGTTGTGGTAATTTCTGTTCATTTCTCGTCTCCTAAAATTACAGGAAGCAGATCGGGGTGCTGTGTTTCGAAGGCTGGTGAAATTCTGGCTGAAAAACAGCTGATCACAAATCTGGGAGTTTCCTGATTCAGAGAGGATGAATATATGGATAGAAATTGTTTTCCAAACTGAAGGCCTTAAATGTCAGGTCAATAATATTATTATTAATAATAATGATAATAATAGTGACAGAAATGTACCAGTAGGACTTATAGGCTACTATCAAACGTCTGTTATGTTTTTTTTCCCTCACTTAAAATTTCCTATTGTGTGATTTGTATAATGAATCTACCCACGGTACAAAAAACATCTGGTACAAGAGATTCTACGAGTAACTGAAATGTCTTTCCACAGCCAGTGGTGTCTGACAATCGCCCAGTTGCACATTGGCATCGTTTTCTTACAGTGACTATATTAGAAATACTATGATACAGAGTGCAACTTCATTTCAATATTGTGACAATGATGGTGAACTCCCAAAGCCTGTTTATTATTGTGCTGACGTGCATTTCACGGAAAAAGGACAGCAAAAAGATCGTTTGGGAAAAACTGCCGAAAGGTTTGTTAGAAATAGCTTAAAAAGCATTTGGATCGAGAAGTGACCAAACTATAACCGGCAAGTTCTAGTTCGCTCCAGCTGTTGCATCTCCATAGACTGTGAACTCCGAAGAATAGATAACAACGGCAGTTTTTGTAGTTTAATATAAAATAAGGCGCCGACAGTAACAATTTAACGAAAACTGGTGGGAATAAACACTTTTAACGCTGTTTTTTTATGTAAGCCAAATAATTAACCGTTAACAATAGCCCCAGAGAGCCGGAATGAACGGCAGCAGTGCGGCCTTTTCCACGGTAGAAAGCTCTAGGAGCATAACTCATTTATTTGCAGCTAAAATATTTGCTCTTGACAAGCTACCTGCTGGTAAAACCAATGTACCATTCTGCTTTTTATGGGTTTGTTTCCTCTACACATTTCTGAAATATGCTTCTACAGCAAGTCAAATTCTGGGGTCATAGAAAAGTAACAACAGCCTGAGCTTAACATACTCTAGTTGCGAATTTTACAGGAATAAAGGAAAAAAATGTGATGGTAATTCTTTAAATGCTAAAGATAAAAATGCATTTGTCGTTTATAATTTGATTTCTATAATAATAATGATTTTAATGATCTGCAAAACATCAACAGCCTTAATAATTTGCAAATAATTCACAGTTTCTCTTCTTTAAGGATTAATAAAGTTGCAGGTGATTGGGAAGATTTCAAGGCAGCAAAGAGCTTGGTTTTGAGAGTTCACATCAGACTCCACATCTGAGGAAGTGAGACTGTAGAGATTTAAAAATTGATCGTGTCACACCTGTTTCCAAAAGTCAATCCAATTATAACTATGACAAAAGCTGTGGGTACGCAGCCGGTCCAGGGCCTTTCCATTAGTCTGAGCTAAATACCAAGGTTTATCAGAACAGTGAGCCCTGTGGTATCCACTCCAGCACGGAGATGGAGGATGACCAGGACATAAACCGTCCTGCATTGGTCCTCCTCCTGAATTTATTCATCTTGACACCTAAATGAAGTTTCTGTGCTGTAGGTCTATACATTGGAGTTATATCATATGAACAGATTTAGTGCTGCAAAAACTGACAGGACGATGCTCCACAGAATATAGCATTTTGTCTCCCCGAGTAAAATAGGAGTTTAAAAAGAAATAAAAATGCAGACTTATCGCCCAGAAATGTAACTATCAATGCTCTAGAGAAAAACTAAGAACATAAAATAATAAACTTTGTTTATCAAGTTATTCGAACAAATAAAATCCTAATCACTGATATGCTGGATGAGATGAGGTCATGCCTCTTGGGGGAGAGAGAGTCATGGACGGTGGCTCGTCAACGAGTTATATAAAGACCAAAATTATTCGGGCTGCGTTATTGAAACGATGCTCCTCTCCAACACCACACCCCCTCCGACGGGAGGAGTGCCCCTCTCGGTGGACTTCGACGGTCCCGAGGACTACTTCATCTTCATATTCCAGATCTTATTCGCCACGACCACCGTTCTCGTGGCCGGAACAGTGGCCCTCTCCATCCTGGCCACCAGAGCGCTCCGTCTCCAAAACCGGTTCATCTTCATGCTCAACACCAGCATCTGTGACACGCTGGTCGGGTTTTCGGTTTACTATCTCGGCCTGTTCGACGTTAAGGAGGGTTATCCGTCTAGGAACGGGACTTATAATATGTTACCTTCTCTCCTTGGGGTAAACATAATGACTTTTTTGTTTGCGCAGTTCGACCGGTACTTCGCCGTGTGCCAGCCGTTATTCTACAGCCGCTTCATCACCAGACGAGTGGTTATCTCGGTTAATGTCTACTGCTGGTTTCATGTCTATGCTCATTCGCTCGTTTCAAATTTCTTGCCCCTCTCCAAAGCCATACAACTGTACGTCTTCACCATCGTCTTCTTTCAGCTCATCGTACTCACCAAGGTGGCCATGACCATCAAACTGTACGTCGTGGCCAGGTTCCAGGTGGAGAGAGACCCCCCCAGCGCCGAGAGAGAAAGCAAGAAGGAATCACTGAGAATAATCATTTTCGTTGTCATCAGCTTCCTGGTGCTGTGGTGCCCCTCTTTTGTAAATATCGTCCTCAGACTGGTGGTGGGAGGAGGGCTGACATTCAGGAACGAGGCCACCAACCTGTTCGCCATCATGGCCCGGTTAAACGCAGTGTGCACATCGGCTGTGTACCTGTGGGGGAGTCCGGCCCTGAGGGAGGCCACGGTGAGGACAGTGTGGGGCAGACTGTGCCCGAGGTGCCACAAGAGGTTAGAGGCTCAATGTTCCTGTGCTGTTACAAAGAGGGAAACTAAGATGCCATTCAAAGAGGCCACTCTCTCAATAGAAAACTCGTAATAAGCAGCAGTGAATCTGTTTCCTCCTCAGAGTCGGCTCCTGTCCAGTGAAGGCAAACGACAAGGGGAGGTCGACGAAGAGTCACTGACCGCGAGGAAGCGCGAGTTAACCTCGCCGGCAACCGCTGCGAGGGTTTGGGCGACGAAGGACTGTACGAAAATGACCGCAGGGGTCTGGGCGACATGTCCAAACTGTAAAGCCAGAGTATATTTGGCCCTGACAGGTTGTTCCTGACACCAAACTGCAATTTGTGTGCTTTATTTAGGCCTTTTTCCCCCGTTTTTACTGTTATAGTTACAGCATAAGAAATCCTCGGAGACTTCTTCCCTTCTAATAAGTAAAAAAATATATATTGTGTCTTTTTTCAAAGCGAAACCCTGATATAGTATTTTTGAAATGTTCCGGGAGAAGAGGTTGCCTTTATTTTAACTGTGGTGTATATGTTGTGCGTGCACAGCTCCGCCAAATTTATAAGTGTTATTCATATGTAAATGTTGGGTCGAGTTTGAGTTTAAATAAATCAACGATTTCGATATATTTTTTAATCTTTGCTATTTATATGGAGAGTACCTCCACAGGGGGCATTCACTCGTCTTCATACTTCAATAATGCTTTTAAAGTTGTTTTTGTCTTAATAAGGTTGCCAGGTTAAACACTTCACATAGCATTTGTGGAGATAAATTAGGCAGCAAGGCATCAAGAAACAGAGCATCGAACAGGCACCAGTTTATCTGACTTTGCTGTTTGACTACACTCGTATCATCCTTTATGCTAAAGAGCTCATAATTAAATTTACTTTATTTCCAAGCCCTTGTTCTGAAGACGATAAAGTAACGAAGAACATTTCCAAAAGTTGCAAATAACCAGGGGCTAGACTGGCCCACTGTGGACCGCAGGTGAGTCTGGATCGGAGTGTGTCACACTGATTTTCGGCCTGTAGTAGAGGTTTCCTCCTGTTTTAAGACACCACAGCATCCTCTTGTGGTGTTTTTGTATCAATTACAACTCAAATGGCTGATTAATAAAAAGCTATTGTAAATGAACGTGTACTATGAGTCTATTCCATCCCATTTTTGAAGGAATGTCTTTTATCAGGTTCAGTTAGCTTGGACATATTATCCAACAACACTGAATGTGTTACAGCAAACCAAGAATGTTATGTTACGTTCACGATCACATGTGATTAGAACTTATTGTTTTTATATTGTTGCTGCATCAAGGTGAGGGCTTTTTATTACATAACGGGACAATAAAAGCCGAATAAAAGCCCAATGTGCTGCATGTGAGGGGGGAAATTAACTAAAGCCTAACGACTTCACACACGAGGCCGGTGGTGGTGATCGGGGGGGGGGGGCGAGGTTACATTAATGCATCTCAAGAGAGATCTTGAAGTCACCAGTTCCTCGACGCCGGCGACTACGGGTCTTAGGTATAAAAATAAGGGTCGCACTTAAAGCATGCGAGCGTAAACGATGCTCCTCTCCAACACCACACCCCCTCCGACGGGAGGAGTGCCCCTCTCGGTGGACTTCGACGGTCCCGAGGACTACTTCATCTTCATATTCCAGATCTTATTCGCCACGACCACCGTTCTCGTGGCCGGAACAGTGGCCCTCTCCATCCTGGCCACCAGAGCGCTCCGTCTCCAAAACCGGTTCATCTTCATGCTCAACACCAGCATCTGTGACACGCTGGTCGGGTTTTCGGTTTACTATCTCGGCCTGTTCGATGTGCAGGACGGTTATCCGTCTAGGAACGGGACTTATAATATGTTACCTTCTCTCCTTGGGGTAAACATAATGACCTTTTTGTCTGCGCAGTTCGACCGGTACTTCGCCGTGTGCCACCCGTTATTCTACAGCCGCTTCATCACCAGACGAGTGGTTATCTCGGTTAATGTCTACTGCTGGTTTCATGTCTATGCTCAGTCTATCGTTTCAAATTTCTTGCCCCTCTCCAAAGCCATACAGCTGTACGTCTTCACCATTGTCTTCTTTCAGCTCATCGTGCTCACCAAGGTGGCCATGACCGTCAAACTGTACGTCGTGGCCAGGTTCCAGGTGGAGAGAGACCCCCCCAGCGCCGAGAGAGAAAGCAAGAAGGAATCACTGAGAATAATCATTTTCGTTGTCATCAGCTTCCTGGTGCTGTGGTGCCCCTCTTTTGTAAATATCGTCCTCAGACTGGTGGTGGGAGGAGGGCTGACATTCAGGAACGAGGCCACCAACCTGTTCGCCATCATGGCCCGGTTAAACGCAGTGTGCACGCCGTCTGTGTACCTGTGGGGGAGTCCGGCTCTGAGGGAGGCCACGGTGAGGACAGTGTGGGGCAGACTGTGCCCGAGGTGCCACAAGAGGTTAGAGGCTCAATGTTCCTGTGCTGTTACAAAGAGGGAAACTAAGATGCCATTCAAAGAGGCCACTCTCTCAATAGAAAACTCGTAATAAGCAGCAGTGAATCTGTTTCCTCCTCAGAGTCGGCTCCTGTCCAGTGAAGGCAAACGACAAGGGGAGGTCGACGAAGAGTCACTGACCGCGAGGAAGCGCGAGTTAACCTCGCCGGCAACCGCTGCGAGGGTTTGGGCGACGAAGGACTGTACGAAAATGACCGCAGGGGTCTGGGCGACATGTCCAAACTGTAAAGCCAGAGTATATTTGGCCCTGACAGGTTGTTCCTGACACCAAACTGCAATTTGTGTGCTTTATTTAGGCCTTTTTTCCCCGTTTTTACTGTTATAGTTACAGCATAAGAAATCCTCGGAGACTTCTTCCCTTCTAATAAGTAAAAAAATATATATTGTGTCTTTTTTCAAAGCGAAACCCTGATATAGTATTTTTGAAATGTTCCGGGAGAAGAGGTTGCCTTTATTTTAACTGTGGTGTATATGTTGTGCGTGCACAGCTCCACCAAATTTATAAGTGTTATTCATATGTAAATGTTGGGTCGAGTTTGAGTTTAAATAAATCAACGATTTCGATATATTTTTTAATCTTTGCTATTTATATGGAGAGTACCTTCACGGGGGGCATTCACTCGTCTTCATACTTCAATAATGCTTTTAAAGTTGTTTTTGTCTTAATAAGGTTGCCAGGTTAAACACTTCACATAGCATTTGTGGAGATAAATTAGGCAGCAAGGCATCAAGAAACAGAGCATCGAACAGGCACCAGTTTATCTGACTTTGCTGTTTGACTACACTCGTATCATCCTTTATGCTAAAGAGCTCATAATTAAATTTACTTTATTTCCAAGCCCTTGTTCTGAAGACGATAAAGTAACGAAGAACATTTCCAAAAGTTGCAAATAACCAGGGGCTAGACTGGCCCACTGTGGACCGCAGGTGAGTCTGGATCGGAGTGTGTCACACTGATTTTCGGCCTGTAGTAGAGGTTTCCTCCTGTTTTAAGACACCACAGCATCCTCTTGTGGTGTTTTTGTATCAATTACAACTCAAATGGCTGATTAATAAAAAGCTATTGTAAATGAACGTGTACTATGAGTCTATTCCATCCCATTTTTGAAGGAATGTCTTTTATCAGGTTCAGTTAGCTTGGACATATTATCCAACAACACTGAATGTGTTACAGCAAACCAAGAATGTTATGTTACGTTCACGATCACATGTGATTAGAACTTATTGTTTTTATATTGTTGCTGCATCAAGGTGAGGGCTTTTTATTACATAACGGGACAATAAAAGCCGAATAAAAGCCCAATGTGCTGCATGTGAGGGGGGAAATTAACTAAAGCCTAACGACTTCACACACGAGGCCGGTGGTGGTGATCGGGGGGGGGGGGGCGAGGTTACATTAATGCATCTCAAGAGATCCTGAAGTCACCAGTTCCTCGACGCCGGCGACTACGGGTCTTAGGTATAAAAATAAGGGTCGCACTTAAAGCATGCGAGCGTAAACGATGCTCCTCTCCAACACCACACCCCCTCCGACGGGAGGAGTGCCCCTCTCGGTGGACTTCGACGGTCCCGAGGACTACTTCATCTTCATATTCCAGATCTTATTCGCCACGACCACCGTTCTCGTGGCCGGAACAGTGGCCCTCTCCATCCTGGCCACCAGAGCGCTCCGTCTCCAAAACCGGTTCATCTTCATGCTCAACACCAGCATCTGTGACACGCTGGTCGGGTTTTCGGTTTACTATCTCGGCCTGTTCGATGTGCAGGACGGTTATCCGTCTAGGAACGGGACTTATAATATGTTACCTTCTCTCCTTGGGGTAAACATAATGACCTTTTTGTCTGCGCAGTTCGACCGGTACTTCGCCGTGTGCCACCCGTTATTCTACAGCCGCTTCATCACCAGACGAGTGGTTATCTCGGTTAATGTCTACTGCTGGTTTCATGTCTATGCTCAGTCTATCGTTTCAAATTTCTTGCCCCTCTCCAGAGCCATACAGCTGTACGTCTTCACCATTGTCTTCTTTCAGCTCATCGTGCTCACCAAGGTGGCCATGACCGTCAAACTGTACGTCGTGGCCAGGTTCCAGGTGGAGAGAGACCCCCCCAGCGCCGAGAGAGAAAGCAAGAAGGAATCACTGAGAATAATCATTTTCGTTGTCATCAGCTTCCTGGTGCTGTGGTGCCCCTCTTTTGTAAATATCGTCCTCAGACTGGTGGTGGGAGGAGGGCTGACATTCAGGAACGAGGCCACCAACCTGTTCGCCATCATGGCCCGGTTAAACGCAGTGTGCACGCCGCTGTGTACCTGTGGGGAGTCCGGCTCTGAGGGAGGCCACGGTGAGGACAGTGTGGGGCAGACTGTGCCCGAGGTGCCACAAGAGGTTAGAGGCTCAATGTTCCTGTGCTGTTACAAAGAGGAAAACTAAGATGCCATTCAAAGAGGCCACTCTCTCAATAGAAAACTCGTAATAAGCAGCAGTGAATCTGTTTCCTCCTCAGAGTCGGCTCCTGTCCAGTGAAGGCAAACGACAAGGGGAGGTCGACGAAGAGTCACTGACCGCGAGGAAGCGCGAGTTAACCTCGGCAACCGCTGCGAGGGTTTGGACGACGAAAGGACTGGCGACATGTCCAAACTGTAAAGCCAGAGTATATTTGGCCACAGGTTGTTCCTGACACCAAACTGCAATTTGTGTGCTTTATTTAGGCCTTTTTCCCCGTTTTTACTGTTATAGTTACAGCATAAGAAATCCTCGGAGACTTCTTCCCTTCTAATAAGTAAAAAAATATATATTGTGTCTTTTTTCAAAGCGAAACCCTGATATAGTATTTTTGAAATGTTCCGGGAGAAGAGGTTGCCTTTATTTTAACTGTGGTGTATATGTTGTGCGTGCACAGCTCCACCAAATTTATAAGTGTTATTCATATGTAAATGTTGGGTCGAGTTTGAGTTTAAATAAATCAACGATTTCGATATATTTTTTAATCTTTGCTATTTATATGGAGAGTACCTTCACGGGGGGCATTCACTCGTCTTCATACTTCAATAATGCTTTTAAAGTTGTTTTTGTCTTAATAAGGTTGCCAGGTTAAACACTTCACATAGCATTTGTGGAGATAAATTAGGCAGCAAGGCATCAAGAAACAGAGCATCGAACAGGCACCAGTTTATCTGACTTTGCTGTTTGACTACACTCGTATCATCCTTTATGCTAAAGAGCTCATAATTAAATTTACTTTATTTCCAAGCCCTTGTTCTGAAGACGATAAAGTAACGAAGAACATTTCCAAAAGTTGCAAATAACCAGGGGCTAGACTGGCCCACTGTGGACCGCAGGTGAGTCTGGATCGGAGTGTGTCACACTGATTTTCGGCCTGTAGTAGAGGTTTCCTCCTGTTTTAAGACACCACAGCATCCTCTTGTGGTGTTTTGTATCAATTACAACTCAAACGGCTGATTAATAAAAAGCTATTGTAAATGAACGTGTACTATGAGTCTATTCCATCCCATTTTTGAAGGAATGTCTTTTATCAGGTTCAGTTAGCTTGGACATATTATCCAACAATACTGAATGTGTTACAGCAAACCAAGAATGTTATGTTACGTTCACGATCACATGTGATTAGAACTTATTGTTTTTATATTGTTGCTGCATCAAGGTGAGGGCTTTTTATTACATAACGGGACAATAAAAGCCGAATAAAAGCCCAATGTGCTGCATGTGAGGGGGGAAATTAACTAAAGCCTAACGACTTCACACACGAGGCCGGTGGTGGTGATCGGGGGGGGGGGGCGAGGTTACATTAATGCATCTCAAGAGAGATCTTGAAGTCACCAGTTCCTCGACGCCGGCGACTACGGGTCTTAGGTATAAAAATAAGGGTCGCACTTAAAGCATGCGAGCGTAAACGATGCTCCTCTCCAACACCACACCCCCTCCGACGGGAGGAGTGCCCCTCTCGGTGGACTTCGACGGTCCCGAGGACTACTTCATCTTCATATTCCAGATCTTATTCGCCACGACCACCGTTCTCGTGGCCGGAACAGTGGCCCTCTCCATCCTGGCCACCAGAGCGCTCCGTCTCCAAAACCGGTTCATCTTCATGCTCAACACCAGCATCTGTGACACGCTGGTCGGGTTTTCGGTTTACTATCTCGGCCTGTTCGACGTTAAGGAGGGTTATCCGTCTAGGAACGGGACTTATAATATGTTACCTTCTCTCCTTGGGGTAAACATAATGACTTTTTTGTTTGCGCAGTTCGACCGGTACTTCGCCGTGTGCCAGCCGTTATTCTACAGCCGCTTCATCACCAGACGAGTGGTTATCTCGGTTAATGTCTACTGCTGGTTTCATGTCTATGCTCAGTCTATCGTTTCAAATTTCTTGCCCCTCTCCAGAGCCATACAGCTGTACGTCTTCACCATTGTCTTCTTCCAGCTCATCGTGCTCACCAAGGTGGCCATGACCATCAAACTGTACGTCGTGGCCAGGTTCCAGGTGGAGAGAGACCCCCCCAGCGCCGAGAGAGAAAGCAAGAAGGAATCACTGAGAATAATCATTTTCGTTGTCATCAGCTTCCTGGTGCTGTGGTGCCCCTCTTTTGTAAATATCGTCCTCAGACTGGTGGTGGGAGGAGGGCTGACATTCAGGAACGAGGCCACCAACCTGTTCGCCATCATGGCCCGGTTAAACGCAGTGTGCACATCGGCTGTGTACCTGTGGGGGAGTCCGGCCCTGAGGGAGGCCACGGTGAGGACAGTGTGTGGCAGACTGTGCCCGAGGTGCCACAAGAGGTTAGAGGCTCAATGTTCCTGTGCTGTTACAAAGAGGAAAACTAAGATGCCATTCAAAGAGGCCACTCTCTCAATAGAAAACTCGTAATAAGCAGCAGTGAATCTGTTTCCTCCTCAGAGTCGGCTCCTGTCCAGTGAAGGCAAATGACAAGGGGAGGTCGACGAAGAGTCACTGACCGCGAGGAAGCGCGAGTTAACCGAGGACCTCGCCGGCAACTGCTGCGAGGGTCTGGGCGACATGTCCAAACTGTAAAGCCAGAGTATATTTGGCCCTGACAGGTTGTTCCTGACACCAAACTGCAATTTGTGTGCTTTATTTAGGCCTTTTTTTCGTTTTTACTGTTGTAGTTACAGCATAAGAAATCCTCGGAGACTTCTTCCCTTCTAATAAGTAAAAAAAAAAAAATATATATATATATATTGTGTCTTTTTTTCAAAGCGAAACCCTGATATAGTATTTTTGAAATGTTCCTGGAGAAGAGGTTGCCTTTATTTTAACTGTGGTGTATATGTTGTGCGTGCACAGCTCCACCAAATTTATAAGTGTTATTCATATGTAAATGTTGGGTCGAGTTTGAGTTTAAATAAATCAACGATTTCGATATATTATTTAATCTTTGCTATTTATATGGAGAGTACCTCCACAGGGGGCATTCACTCGTCTTCATACTTCAATAATGCTTTTAAAGTTGTTTTTGTCTTAATAAGGTTGCCAGGTTAAACACTTCACATAGCATTTGTGGAGAGAAATTAGGCAGCAAGGCATCAAGAAACAGAGCATCGAACAGGCACCAGTTTATCTGACTTTGCTGTTTAACTACACTCCTATCATCCTTTATGCTAAAGAGCTCATAATTAAATTTACTTTATTTCCAAGCCCTTGTTCTGAAGACGATAAAGTAACGAAGAACATTTCCAAAAGTTGCAAATAACCAGGGGCTAGACTGGCCCACTGTGGACCGCAGGTGAGTCTGGATCGGAGTGTGTCACACTGATTTTCGGCCTGTAGTAGAGGTTTCCTCCTGTTTTAAGACACCACAGCATCCTCTTGTGGTGTTTTTGTATCAATTACAACTCAAATGGCTGATTAATAAAAAACTATTGTAAATGAACGTGTACTATGAGTCTATTCCATCCCATTTTTTAAGGAATGTCTTTTATCAGGTTCAGTTAGCTTGGACATATTATCCAACAACACTGAATGTGTTACAGCAAACCAAGAATGTTATGTTACGTTCACGATCACATGTGATTAGAACTTATTGTTTTTATATTGTTGCTGCATCAAGGTGAGGGCTTTTTATTACATAACGGGACAAGAAAAGCCGAATAAAAGCCCAATGTGCTGCATGTGAGGGGGAAAATTAACTAAAGCCTAATGTCTTCAAAGGTTAAACTAAATTCGCCACACGACCCCACATATGAGGCCGGTGTCAGGGTGGGTGGTGGTGGTGGTGGTCGGGGGGGGGGGTTACATTAATGCATCTCAAGAGAGATCCTGAAGTCACCAGTTCCTCGACGCCGGCGACTACGGGTCTTAGGTATAAAAATAAGGGTCGCACTTAAAGCATGCGAGCGTAAACGATGCTCCTCTCCAACACCACACCCCCTCCGACGGGAGGAGTGCCCCTCTCGGTGGACTTCGACGGTCCCGAGGACTACTTCATCTTCATATTCCAGATCTTATTCGCCACGACCACCGTTCTCGTGGCCGGAACAGTGGCCCTCTCCATCCTGGCCACCAGAGCGCTCCGTCTCCAAAACCGGTTCATCTTCATGCTCAACACCAGCATCTGTGACACGCTGGTCGGGTTTTCGGTTTACTATCTCGGCCTGTTCGACGTGCAGGAGGGTTATCCGTCTAGGAACGGGACTTACAATGTGTTACCGTCGCTCTTAGGCGTCAACATATTAACATTTCTGTTTGCGCAGTTCGACCGGTACTTCGCCGTGTGCCACCCGTTCATCTACAGCCGCTTCATCACCAGACAGTTCGTGATCGGCATCAACGTCTACTGCTGGGTTTACAGTTTCGCTCACTTGCTCGCCAGGAACGTGTTGCCCCTCTCCAGAGCCATACAGCTTTACGTCCTCAGCATAGTCTTCTTCCAGCTCATCGTGCTCACCAAGGTGGCCATGACCGTCAAACTGTACGTCGTGGCCAGGTTCCAGGTGGAGAGAGACCCCCCCAGCGCCGAGAGAGAAAGCAAGAAGGAATCACTGAGAATAATCATTTTCGTTGTCATCAGCTTCCTGGTGCTGTGGTGCCCCTCTTTTGTAAATATTATCGTCAGGTTCGCGGTGGGAGGAGGGCTGACATTCAGGAACGAGGCCACCAACCTGTTCGCCATCATGGCCCGGTTAAACGCAGTGTGCACGCCGTCTGTGTACCTGTGGGGGAGTCCGGCTCTGAGGGAGGCCACGGTGAGGACAGTGTGGGGCAGACTGTGCCCGAGGTGCAAGAGGAGGTAACGGAGGGATGATAAATTCACTATTATGTTTAAGTCTATTATCTGTATCCGCTGCTCGATCCGTTGCTCTTTAAATTGTCTATGACCCCCTTTCTTCAGAGTCGACTCCTGTCATGGGAAGGCAGATACCAAACAGTCGTGGAAATAACAAGAACCCGAAGACTCCATTCAGCATTTTAGTCTAATCAACTGTTTCTGTTCTACTTTTATAGACAACTCAATATGCATTAAAAAAAAAAAAATTTATGCAAACGCTATTTTCTGAAATTAAATTTACATTGCTGTGCTGTATTCTGAGAGCTAGTGGTATAGAGTAGTATATAATCACGCCAGGGGCAGCCCACTAGAAAAATAATAAGAATTTTAAAAAATTATATATATAATTATCCATCAAATGGCAAATAAAGTGGAAAATGTGTAGGTTTCAATTAATATAAAAAGGTTTAGCTTTTGCAGTAAATTCATCTGCTTTAATGATGTGTGGGGGACGTAGGGGGAGAGAGCTGCCTGCTGGACTGACGGGTTTTTAATACCCATGATATCTTTTCAGATCAAAATGATAAGTGGTCAGTTTAGGTAAAGGAAAACTCTCCCGTTATTACTACTGTGTCCACGGTTAAAAAGTGAGCGGTAGAGCGAACCAATTAATTTTATCTGATAGGAGTTTCCACTTTAAATCCATACATGAATAAACAACAAATAAATACGATTATTTTTTTCTCATCTTCAATTTTTTTCAAGTGAAAGGTTAAATGAAAATAAAACCCTTCCTATATTTTATTCTCTATTATTATATGAATTAAAAATGTGTTGTAAAAAAAAAAAAAATTAAAAAAAAAAGGTATCTAAAAAGGACTGCAAATTCAATTTTTGTGTTGAGGCCTTGTAACTCCTTTTAACCCTAAGACACAAACCAAACCTCTCCTTCTCAACAGAACCACAAAGGCCATTACATACTGTAGCGACATTGAATTAAATCTCTCTGATTCAAACTTTCTCATGAATGAAATCAAATATACCTTAAATTCAAACAGCCGTTCGAAACCTTTTTTACTTTTAGCAAAAAGAACTAAGAAATTTGGCCTTACGGAAGTCCAGAAAACTTATTAGCTCTCTCAGAATTATTGGTTCTATATCAATGTGTAATACTTTTCAGGAGAACACCACATTCAGTGTGTCAAACAAACATCATATTGTAGCAAGTGGGAGGATGGCAAGCCTAAAGAATAGGGAACATACATTGGTCTAGTTGGATTAAAATGGGGTACCCCCCAAGTTGATTTAGACCCTTGGTTATTAAAAAAGTTACACTCTAGAAGTTGGAGGAACATTGAGGCCCAGTGACAGTGACTGTACTGTAAGAGTCACAGGGCAGGTATTGTATGAAGCTGTAACAGTGTGTGTGTGTGTTTTTTTTTTCCCATGTAAAGTCTTTCTGAACCTTGCACTGTAATCTGGTTATATGTTTCTCAATGCTTCCTAGTAGTCACAGTGTCCCAATGTATAGGCTGTAGCACAGTTTCTTTCAACAGAATCCGAGGTGGTCAGCAGACCATGGAGCAGCGGTATTGACAAGAACAAACAATTTTTTACATATTACATACACAATTACATATTTTTTTAACTTTCCTTGCAATTGGGGTTTTTAGTATGGGAAAAAAGGAAAAGGAGTTTTTCTAAGGGAAAAGGTAATCAAAAAAAAAGTTGTGCTTTAATTATAATTTCTTTCTTCTGATTACACAAAGTGCAAAGATCAGCTATATCAGCAATAGGGTATTTTCTTTTCCAAGTTTTTGTCATATATCCATAGAGGTTGATTCTTATTTTGATCGTGGAAAATCGCCATTGCAAATTCATTGCTACATCTCAGGTCAAGTCAGCACCCTCTGAAGCCGGTTAAGGGTACAAAGTTAACATCTGCACAGAACTGAGATAAGATTTAAGGTGCAACTATCAGTTTGGGATAGCTTTAATAACTTTATCACATTCTGTCAACTGCACAAACAATTGACCTTTGTGAATTCATATGAAAAATACAACTACAAAAAAATACACTAATATATGGGGAATTCTTCAGGGGAAGAAAACACAACTTACTGCAGAAGGTTTTATCAGCAGAGCAAAATCTAAAACTAAAATTGTGCTGAAAATAAATCAGGAGGGTTTTGAGAAAATAATAGATGGAGTTCCAGATAGAATCATGATTGCTCAGGTACATTGCTGCTACTAATGGCTGAAAGCTTATTTCATTTTTCTGTTCTCCTTGTTCCTTCATTTTCAGCATACTAGGCCCTTCCCTTGTTCCAAGATTATTTTCTATCACAGATGCAGTATAGCTTCTGGTCATGAGTTGCAATCTTTACAACCTGTAAACACACTGACTCTATAAAATAGGCGGTCTACTGGGATATCCTCTAGGACCATGATAATGCAGTGGGAAGGTCATCCAACAGAAGTTAGTTGTAACATTCTATTCTGCAGAGCACTGTAAGTAACACAGGAACTCTTATACTGACTGACTAATACTGTTTCGAGGTTTACAAGAACTGATTTCTTGGTTACTTTGGGCAGGGAACAACATATGTCTTATTGATCTATGTACTTTATAGCATTTTAATATCATAACTTGTGCTTTTTTCATTTTCAGAAAGGCTATTTGTCAGCCCTCTTGCTTTTACAATCAAACAATCATTGTGTCAATCTTGTTTATCTAAACTGCTGTGCATGCGTTTGAGTCAGGCGTATCGATTACACTGGAAGTAGATAAACTACTACAGAAGACTAGGTGATCAAGCCTCAGGCACAGGTGGACAAAAATGTGTATATAACCTACGTTTTACACGTTTACCTTAGAAAGGCAATAAACAAAGTTTATATTTATTTACCATTAGAAAAGGAATTTTAGTTTCCAATCAGAGGGCTACCCTGTTCAAGTTTATGCAGATAAATAAGAATTTATTTACATTTTTACAGTGAGACGACATTCCCAGAATGCCTTATTGTAGTCAAGTGTAGGATATGCTGTCATGGACTGTTTTTTTTTTCCTTTCTTTCTTTCTTTCCCATAGTGGCCTACACAACCACTTGTACATTAGACAGGACAGAACAAACAGTGTGCTTCAATCTGTTTGCGCTGCATTTATACATATCAAATTCTCCTCTTTCACCACTTACTTGTAATCAACAGATCATCTGAACACAAGTTCCAGTAGATTGCTCTGTTAGAAGACACCCTCATAGTCATGACCATTACAATAATAATTGAAATTTCAGCCAGGTACTGAGAATGCACGTTTCTTCTTTGTCTTTCAAAACAGCTGAAACAAAGAGGTTTCCTCCATATGCCTTTGCTTGTCTATGCAAGTGTGATCATTTCATCCTCATTATGTTCATTTTACTGTTACACCCCTTGTGTGTGTGAATTTGTTAAACACCACCAAAGACCTTTCCTAGAAGGCTGTGAGTTTATTTACTGCTAACAAGATTATGCACTGAAGAAAGATTGTGTCTGAGTGAGGAAGTGGATGAAGTCATGGGTGTACGTCACTTCTACCAGAGTGTCCATGGTGGCTGCTTGAGAGGGAATGAGGCCAAAGAGGAAACATTGACAGGAATGGAAATGACAGCCCACGGTAGTGCTTGTCTCTGAAGAGATCGTCTGATCATCATCCTAGAAAACATAGAAAGGAGGAAAAAAAATCATTAATATTCCAAAATATATTTTGTTAATCCTTAGCAAAAAAAAAAAAAAGCATCTGTGTATAAATCTATCTTACCCATCACGTCCCAACAAAAACAGGGCCGGTATGGTTGGTTTGGCAGTTGTTCCATCGGTGATCATATCCAGGTACTGACTGTCATTGTCCACTGCATTATCAGCAATCAAAACAGCTTTGCCTCCCGCTTCCTCCACATGTCGAGCCTTTTGTACAAAGGAGCAAACTCTGGAGAAAAATGGTGAAAGAAAAGTAAGAAACTATTTTAAAATGTGCCAGCAAAAAAAGTTGAAATACTACCAATGATCTCTGTATGACACCCAAATTATAAAAAATACTCATGATGACAGTTTAGTGCCTTTGAATTTATCAAGAATCCAGAAAAATAGCTTACTGCAATTATTTTTAAATGGCCTTACAGCTAAAGAGTTAAATTTAGGGTTAAGAGGGTTTTTGCAAAGCAACATCCAACCCAAGTTTTACTGGGGTTGTGCAGTCAGGTCTAATTAACTCTGTTGACCCTCCCATGTTAAACATGGTTTTTCAGTTACTGTTACATTTTTCCAGGTGGCTAAAAAATAAATATTTTTTCTCCTAAATACACAACCATTAGAAACTGTAGAAACTGAAAGACAATTAAGAAATATTACTAAGCATGCATTGTAAAAACTGGCTACATCAATATTCAGTTTTTTTGCCAGCCAGGACTGCAGACAGGTGCCCTAGGCACAAAAATTTAGAACACAACTTAATAACCTTTATAAATCAATGATATGAACAGCATAATATATTGAGAATAAATGAGTCTTTTCAATACTTTTTATCACCTCAGAGGTGACATATGACTTGAACCTACAATACAGCAGCTCAAGGTGTCCTCTCCAGGCTGCGTTAGAACAATCAAGAATAGAATATCATGGTTGCCTTACTAGCAGTCTACTCAAATTTCTTCATGTCTTACAGCCCCACCCTGGGCTGCTTATCTTCAGCCTAGCATTGGGCCACAGCTTCAATTGATCTCCTTCCCCACTCCTCAACTGCTAAATGATCCATCCAAGCTTGCAGTTACAGTTTCCCATCACTAGTTTGTTTTCACATCCTCACTGACTTAATACTGGTGCAGCTATAGGTGCTGTACCACGTTTGCATACCCCCTGTCCACAAGGATTACTTGTCCCTGAATGATCTCTCTGTCCTTCAGGTCTGAGCAGCCGTCTGCTGGTTCTGCTGGCACCAGGAAGATCTCATCATAAGATGATGTCTGGCGACCAAGGGAGAGAAGCACAATGTAAGCAGAAGGGGCGTGTACCAGTGTCGCTGAGGCTCGGGAAAATGAAATTCAAACGAGGCGAGGGCACTCACAAAATCTCCTCCGAAGTCTTTAGCAGGTGCTGCACTGAAGATGTACCCTATCTCCTCTGGACTGATGACCCGGAAATACAGCAGTTCATTGACCCCAACACCTGAAGAAATTAAAGAAAAAAAGAAAAGAAAAGCAGAAAAAGAAGAAGAAGAAGAAGAAGGAGAAGAAACACTCAGCATGACTAGCTTATCTGGGGGTAGCTGCATCATCATCAGCAACAGGTCACTGTTGGTTAACCGCAGCAGCAGAGTGACACTGGTTAGAAAATTCACAGAAAAACGCGACGCAGAACGACACCGCACTTGCTAGCGCCGGCCGTTAGCTAAATTAGCCGCTAACTAGCATCCGAAACTCTTCCTCTCACCTGAAATGCGACCGAACCGCAAGAAAACGGTCCAAAGGTATAAAACTAAAGCTGCTGTCCCGGCGACCTTTGCCATGTTCAAGACATCTGCAGCGTTACACAGACGAGACTTCGGCGTGGCTTGATGTCCGGTCCATGTGAGGCGTTGATTTCTGTGCCGATGAGCAACAGAGCAGCAGGTTAGCAAACAAAACCAGTCTCCCCGCCATGCGCATGCGTCAGCCACAAGGCCGCATTAACGTGCTGGAGGGGCTCGGGGCGGAAATGAGCTGTCGGGCCCCCCCACGTGTCTACGGCCAATCACAACTCTGGGCAAAGCGTAGCTTACAAATTCTATACTCCAGCCAAGAGTTTGTGCATTTCATTATTATTATTCTGTATAGGCCCTGGTCATAAAGCTATCGATCCCTTGAAACCCTTTTATCCCCCCCCAGTCACTGCAGGAAACACACAGGTGTTACTAACAACAACTTTTAAGGAATCGTTAGACAGTTTGGGGAAATTGTCTCATTTTCTTTCAAAATATAACATGTTAATTGGTGATCATAGTGCCGGGCCAGCTGTTTCTCCCCGTTTCCAGTCTTCGTGTTAAACTGAGCTACCCGGCCCGTGGCGATGGCTACACATCTATCCTACGGACGTGACAGAAGTGGATCAGCCACAAACTGTTTCTTTAACAATGGCTTTTCAAGCACACCACCAAGCCCTGACAGTGTGCCAGGACTCTGAAACCAAAAGCAGAAAAGAAGGGAATTCGGCCATCATTTAATTTACTATATATACCCGTGTTTTTCCCACTGTTGCATGTCAAACTGTATTTGGTGAAGAAGGCCAGTTTTGGAATATGCAACATATAAGTCCAGTAATGTCACACAGAAGGTCTTAAATCTTAACACAGGGACTGTCCTCAAGTCAGGGTGTCAAAATTGGGCACTAAGCAGGCTCTTATCAGCGATTGATATGAGGGTTCAGTGTTTACATATAATATTCAAGGAAACATCTATTGAATTATCATTATATTATAAAGGCATTTACTGAGATTTGCTAAAATGGAAGACATTTTTGTAAACTCACTTTTAAAGTTGAGGGAATGGCTTGCATTTTTATCCCTTGAAGATCTGTATACAAATGAATTGCAATGCCATAAAAATCAACTACAATAATTCTTTTGTTTATCAATACAAAAAATCCCACTACATTTCACTTTCTGAGCTGCTAAGAAAATAATAAATATAATAATGATAATAATCACAATAATATGAATCAAAAAATACAATGAGTCTACTCTTTATACAAAGGTTGAAATGCATAATGATAACAAAATCAATTAAAATATAGACCATTTTGGCATAAGCTGAACATTAAAACCTTTGTGACAGTTTAGATTAATTGCATGGTAGTTGCATTAGACTGCATTAATTTGTGTATCCAATAAACTAGTGTCTGAGTGTAATTCACAGAACAACAGAGGTAATGCTTTCTTCAGTACAGAGCTTTTAGATATTCAGTTTGAAATCCCTGCTGAAATCATGCTGAATCTTTGTTCAAGCACTTGACAAATGCAAACAAAGGTACAATTTATTTACTTAATATTGTATATATACATATATATTTATATATATACAAATATTTTTGAAAATGGTGAAAAGTAATGCTTTAAGTCTTGAAAACTTTAATATGTATTCAGTTTGTCTTTACAAGCTTGGGCTATAAATATCAAGAATGACTCCTACATAAGAGTTTCACTTGGTCAATGTCAGTGCCATGCAAACATTACTTTCACAAAGGAACATGTGATTTCTCTGAACAATAGTGTAATTTAATGCTCGAGCTTCAAGCCAGTAAGCTGCTCAAGGTGTCCGTATGTAAAGTTTTCCTAGTTGAGGAACTGTCAGGAAATATACAGAGTTTATATTTTAAGATTTTAATGTTTCTAATCTGATGCTACATTTTTTTTGACTATCAGCATGTCCGCCAGTTTCACTGAATGACAGGGGGCAAAATTTACCTGCTAATGTGACAACTTTATAATCTACATGGAAAAAAGAGATATGGAACTGATGCCATATTCCTAGCTATGTGTCAACGTGTCTTTCATATATAACAAATGTATAAAAAATCTGTTCAGCTATGGTCAACCTTTTCAGCATTTTGCTGTCTGCTGGTTACAGTTGGTATATTAAAGGGTCTGAATTGTTCATGCAAGCTTATCACTGATGAATGACTATCTTAATGTGTTTAACCTGAATATAATAGCTTTATAGTGTAGCTGACAGCCACTATTTCCTGCTTGTAACCAATAGTGTCTACATTACTTTTATTTGTTCCTCATAAATGTCATTTGTTCCTTAAAAATATATATATTAGGTTTTACTACCTTAAATTTGGTTACGGTATGAAATGAAATAAAAAGTTATCATTTCTCTGTAAAACTACTATTACTCAATCATTACCAATCTGAATATTATAAATAGCCTCTGGTCTTTAAAAAATTAGCCTGCTTACTCACAAATGATAACTAAAACAGGGACTAGTTGTTATGCTAAGTTAAGATATCAATTATAATTGTTCCTTTATTATTGTGACCTATACAACAGTGATTGATAAGTAAAAGTAATACCATCCAAATTTGTTTCTGTTGTATAATGCAGTTTCCTTTTTAAAATAATTGTTTAATAGAAGCTCCGGTATTTATTATTTTCATATAAGGGACCTTATAATACAGGAGCACCTTAGAAATCACACAAATCTGCTGCTCTGAGCATTTGATTCATATGGTTAAAAGCCATGGAGCATGAAGTACACACACTAAGTGTCTGAGGTTTCTAATATTTTGTCCACCCCTATGGATGTACAGTATATACATGTGGTTGACATGGACTTACATTGAAGAGGGATTTCTATTTGTCTGGCCAGTAAGTGTACACATGTCATGAGGAACACACAAATGAAAAAGCAACATACATAAGGAAGGAAGCACAAAGCTCTTTTAATAGCCATTTGTTTTGCACAGTACCAAAGAACCAAAGTTCATAGCAACACCAACTCACTTTTAAAGAAACAACAGGGACAAGGAACATGATGTGTGAAATTCTATCTAAAGACCAGACTGAACTGAACTCCCCCAGTTGCAACATTTAATTTCTGATTCATATCTGATGCAAGTTATGTGTTGTGTAGCTATCGTTAGCTTTTGTTGTCAAGGATCCTTAAAAGGAGTAATTTGACAATATTTAGAACAAAAAACTCATTTTTTGCTGTCTGGTACAGTTTTATATGCATTCACTGAGCTGCCTGCATTGTAAATTGGGAGGAAACAGTGACTGCACAATACTAATGTCTATTGTCTATATTTCCTGGGGACCTCCATCAGCCCTCACAAGGACCTCTGGTGGTTACCAGACCCCCACACTGGGGAATAGTAGTGCTTTTGTGAGCAAGACTTTCCTTAAATTTTTGTGTGCTTGATTAATAATAAACATATGCAGTCATAAATACAAATAAATACTGAAAGTATGTTGTACCAATGTTCTATCATAACACAAAGCTCTTGACTTTTTACTGAGCTTTTTACGACTTTTTACGAAAGACTAGGAGCAGACAATTCCTGAGTTAGTGTAGATTACATTTTTCCAGTCGGTCCACTGGCTCCAGGATGAGCACACCAACGAGTCTCTGGAATGAACCCTCAGCTTGCTGATCCTCTTCGGTATCAGAGAGCTTAAAGAGTGTCCAATCTAAAGTCAGACAGGTCAAACAATAAGAAAACAAAGTACAGTTGAGAGAATGACGGACATGGAGAGATCACCAGTCTTTGTTTCAGTGCAAGCTTGTGTGTACCTTGCCATCATCTCTTAACACATATTCGATCTCGTGGTCCAGACGGAAGAAACTCTGCGGAGTGGACCAGCTGGGTGGTGGATCAATGGTCACGTTCAGGCCCTGCTCCACCTCCTGACATGTGACAGTCTGGGGTCTATCGGGTTGAACTTGCCAGAAGAAAAATTACAGTCAAAAATATGGGTCAAAGTCTTAAGGAGTCATGAAAGTATCTATATGTAAATTATTAATTAAGCTTTTTATAATAAAATAGTATATAATATTTGCTGCGAAAATCACATTTATAAACAAAAAAGGGATTTAGAGATGAACAGTTGTATGACTGCTTAGATTTGCCCTATATTTTTGGACTTGAACTTTTTCCTATTCAAATTGTCACAGCTGTTTTTAGCTATTAACAATTGAAATCTTAACAACTGAAATCTTTTCATTTTACACTGACTCCTCTTTAGTTATATATTTAGATAATGTGTAGAAAATCATTTAATTGATCAGGAAGTTACTTCACTGAACAATGTACTTTTGTACTCTGTAAACATCTTTGTGATTTTTTTTTTGTCTTGTCTTGCCCCCGCCTTTAATCAGGCTCAGTTTCACTCAACTTACTGATTTCTCTGAGATAAAATCTCTTGGTTCTCCTGAGGATGGAGTACATGAAGATGGCCTCAATGGTGAGTTCGAGCTTGGTGTTCTCCTCAGCATGAGGCAAGAGGGAGTGGGACATCTGAAAGTGGAATATCCCGTCCTTGAGCCCATCAGTGCTGCTGACCCAGTGGCAGGACTTCTCACCTTCACTGCTACAGAGCAAAGCAGTAAAACAGACACTGAGTGAACTATGCAGCTGAGAGAGTTACCATTCTGACTGCTTGTTGGTCTGCCTTTATACATTATATGCAACTGTCTATGTGTAACAGGGTGGGGTTTTTTTTGTTTTTTTTTTTTAATTTACCAGTCATGCCCAAGCCCAAGGCGCACTGCTGTGTAACTACTGCTGTTCCAAATACAGCTGAAGCTACAGTCATAAGACTTTGCCCTACAAGTGAGGATCTGGGAATCTGTAAAGATACACAACGTGAGTGGATACAAGTTTAATGGAGAATGTTTAGATGAAGAGAAAATATCATTTAATGCAAGACATTTATGTCTGAAGTGCTTCAGAGAATGGTTCAGTGTTTTTTAAGTTTCAAATATTCTAGAGTTTCAAGATATAAACCGCTCGGCTATTTGAGAGTCCTATGATTTACAGTATGTGGACAGTAGAATGAATGAAAAATGAAATGAGCATCACACCCAATTCCTGTTCTTCCTCATCCTCCAGCAATAGGTGGGTTGCCGAGACCATCTCTTCTCCTGTCCAGCAGCTGTAATTTCCCAGCAAGGGTGTATCTATGTGTGAGATGTTCAGATTTTGACCGTCCTGCTTGACACTGTCGTCGAAATCTATCACTCCATCCTCGAACTTCCATGTGACAGTTTCATTGATCTTCTTGCTACAGGTCAGTGTGACTGGATTGGCGTCATCCTTTTTTGCCACAACAACTACACAAACATAGATACAGATACACAGGTAAACATAGAGAGGTTCACATTTAGTAACACACATTTATTAACATGTCAAGATGAACAGATTTAGAACCACTGAAGATATAGAAGAGTTCAAACTGTTGTTAAAATTATGTGGACCAAAAATAAGACGTACAATTTTCTGGAAAGCTGTCGAGTCCAATAGCTCCTGAGGGGCTGATGAGCAGGAGCCCAAATATCCAAAGAAACAAAGACATCTGAAGGATTGAGTCACAACGAAAGGGGGGGAAGATTACTGAAAACTATCCATTACTTGCATAGAAACCTGAAGATTTTTATCCCATGATTTGCTAGTGATTATTGCTAGTGATTATTTCATCTTCAAATGAGATACAAAATACAAAATGTTCATGACCTATTTCAAATGGCTAAATGCTTTTACTTGAAAAAATATGCTATAATAATTTAAAAATGATGATAATAAAGTACTATACTACTATTTACCATAAACAATCAAATGCTACATTAAATGAACAAATAATACGTATTTTAAAAGTATATGCAGCATCGAATTCCTCTTTTTTTAATCTCTAGTAGTTAGTTCTTACCATTTGGATGATATTACGCTGAAGTGATGCAATCAAAAAATAAAGAGCAGAAGTTCACTCGTGCTGATACTGTTGATAGTATGTTCTTTCTGCCCACCGAGCTTTATATTTATATCTTAGCATGCGGCTTTCATCATCATCATCATCATCATCATCATCATCATCATCACTGTCATAGCCCCTTTGGAGGTGAGAGAGAAACTCAGATTGAGATTGAAAACTGTTATGGAACATTTTGACATAGATGGCAGGCAGTGCATTTCCTCTACTCTGTTTTGCATGTCCAGAGATAAACTGAATTTCGAATAAGGGACTGAGAGATGGAGATAAGAAGTGTCAAGTGTGGGTGTTCAGTGGGGTGGGGGTTTACCCTCAGCCTTAAAATGAAATATTGTAGTTTAAAACAGAATCTGATATATGTTCTATCTGATTAACAAAACTGAAATCACACCAACAGGACAGACACCCCCCCACATACACACACACAACCACACAGAAACTCACACAGAAATTTGATCCACTATCTTCATGACAACTATGAGAATTCGTTTTCAAGCCACATCCTATTTCTCGAAGCCTATATTTCCTTTAGCAGAGCAGACCATATATAAACTGATAAGGTAATAAAGTAGATATAACTGATTATTATTCTTATTATTCTAAAAACAAAGTAATCTCTCTTTTCAGTTTGTTTGACCTTTTCTTTTGTTTTTTTTCAGAGGTTTGTCTAATTTAAAGACTGCACCTTAATGATATTTCCCTGATCCCAAATCTATTTCTGATTCTTAATCTTGGATTTAAATCCCAGAAAAAAAAACCCCAAAACAAAACCCAGCATTATTCTGGCTAAAGAGAAGACCAATGAAAATACTAGTTTCCATCATATCATTTTTGTGTGGACATTTGACAATCCTGAAGTTCAAAACCATGCACACGTGTAGGCATGCATGGGCTTTCACACACGCACACACACACACACACAGGCATCACCCAAGAAAAGGTACATGGGCAGACAACTGGACTTTCCCTTCCCATTAGTCATGTATGGGGCTACCCAATTTTTTTGGCCAAATGTCAGTTATGAAAGAACTCAAAGTAGTCCTTAAGTTCATACTGATATTAACTAATTTTTGTTCTCATGAATACGGTACACATATCATCCGATCCTATCATCAACAAAGCCCTGAATTCATGTGCTGGGGGGGGGGGGGTTACATCATACTGTATATTTTCATTACTCCACCCGATACAGTATGACATATTGTCACCACATTGCTGAACTAAATTTTGATGAAAAATGTTACGTTATATGCACAGAAATAGTTGGTTTCATGTTCCACTTCCTTAAAGGCAAAAATAGCACTGTGTATCTGCTTAATTTCTCTTATTGATAATAATCTTTATACTTTACAGTTATACTACTGTGAAATTAAACAAGTAAAAGTATGTTTATATACTTGAATAGTTTTATTATAATTTAGTTTCACTTTTTTTAGGTTTCAATGTTGCTGTAAGATAATTTTTTCATTTGGCATATTTACTTTCACTAATGATTCATTTTGAACAAAGCCTGCAACTCCCAGCGTATTCTTTGTTACTTGGATATGAGTCAGTGTTAAGTACAATGCCAATGTCACTTCATTCCAGATAATGAAAAAAAAACCCACCAAGGCTGTCCAAGAATGAGGTCAACAAGTTTCAATAAATTTCACTGTGAAATATACAACTATATATACAACTTTTTGACTCCAGAAACTCATCACACCATAAAGTTGAATGTTTAACTACCCTGGCCAGATTATCAGCATATTAAACATAACAGTTAGATTACCAGCTATTATTCAGTAGCACCAATAGGAGACCCTAAATCACATGTAATGCCAGAGATAGGGTCACCTTAGTGCAGAACTAACACTCACTATGTGTGAACTGTATAAGATTTTGAATACTTGATCCTAGTATTATGCTGTTGTTTCTACCAGAGCTCCTTTGTTGAGACAGAAAATTTGTGTAGCTCGTTGGAAAGAAAACTAACTCCAGCTCTTGAATCACAATGACACAGTCCCCCGGTAGACCAAAGGTGAATAAGACACATCCTTTTGCTTGTTATCTGCCACTTGGTGCTGAAGTTATGCTCCAACTTGCAATTTTGAAATAATTGGCTAAACTGCTGCTTTTGCCACAAATATGATTTGACAAAGTATGCAAAATTGAAGAGTTTTTAATAAAAATAACATTATAATTAAAGACAATCAGGCACTCAGGTTGGGACATTATATTGAGGGGAGGCTATACACAGCTACTACTGTACTTTGCCTACTAGGAGGAGTAGCAGCAATGGCCTTTTGAAGCATGCTGGTCTTCTTTATATAAGTCTGTCTGCAATGGATGTTTTTTTTATGCCTTTGGTATCATAGAACATACATGTTTTGAATTTTTCCAGTGCTGCTGTCAACACAGGCCTCTTCATGCCTTGACTTTTAACATTTACCTGCAACCTGAATGTTCTTTTCAAGCCTGTTTTTTCCAGTTACACATGGAGATAACATTGCTTGTTGGACTACAAAGTCTGTCAAATGCTTCTGAGTTCTGTGATTATGGTAATGAAAACAGTCTGTTTTATTTCTGTCATATTCTTGTTAGGAATGACTGCCACTGAACCTAATTACCTGTAAAAATGCGTTGAAATATGCTTTTTCATTAAATGTGGCCGGGAATTCATGAGCACTTTTAAAAAAATTGAGAACTTTTAATGTAATCTTTATTACATGAGTAATTCCAACAATACATTTTTGATGGGTAGGCATCACAATGCAGGAGAGGCAGCATGATAAAGAAAAAGGTCTGCACATTCCACTAAATTAAATAATGTCACTTGTACTGCAGAACGGGGCAAATCAGACAAGAGGGTGGGTAACAGTTGCCATAAAAAGTTGGTTTACTTGTTTTAGCCCAACTGTCACAGTTACGATTAAAAAGCAACTTTTGTTTGTGGCCACAGAGCAATAAAAGAGATGAACAACTATAAAATGCTGCTGTGTCAAAATATGGTTAGTCAAGAGAAGCGTTGAAGTGTTTGCTGGTGTTTGCTAGTTTGCCTCATTCTTTGAAGCCTCGTCAAAGTTTTCAACAAGATCTGAAAATGGAAACAGAAGGGTAAAGTACAGTGGAGGAAAGAAAACAGTAATAAATAATGATAAGAAAAAGTCTAAATAAATTTAATATTTATGAGCAGACAAATAAAACAGTTAAAAAATATGACTTTAACCAATAGTATCAGCTGTTTGATTTACATCATAAATTCCGTTCTTGTCTCCAGACAGAGATGTCTAATATTCTTAAGTACGTATTCAGATACACCGAGACTAAACTTATTAGACCAAATAAGGCCATGCATGTTCAACTGTGATTGGACATAAATGGAAAAACCTAGGCCAGTTAATGTACTCTAATGTTTGAGTACATCAATCAGCCACAATATCAAAACCAGTCACCAGTTTTAATGTTGTAGCTGATTGGTGTATATTAAAGACAGTCAGTCGATGCAAATTGTTTTAAAACTGGATGTGTCAATTTGCTTACCTGGAACCTCATCATCCTCCTCTTCAGCAGCAACCATGGGGGCTTTGTTTTCTCCAGCTATGAAAGAGGATTATAAAGCAAATTTTTGACAGAGAGAAAACAAAATTTATGATGCCTGTAACCACATCAATAGAGAGTTTTGTAGATACCTGGTTTGGGCAGGGTCTCTGCTAATCTTCTGAGACTGGTAAGACTGTCTGCTCCCAGTTGGTTTAGGATCCCTGGGAGCATCTCTGTGAGCTGCTTGTTCTCAGCATGCCCTGTGATTGTAAAGGTGTTGGCAGCCAAGGAGGCCTGAACCTTTGGATTATTGAAGTGGATCACTGTTCCCTGGTTTGTGAACATGTTCACCTGCAGTGGAATATAACAGGAGTTGAAGGGAACTAAGAGGATTGAAAAACACTCCCCTTTAAAAAATATAATCATGTTTTTTGCTAATGTTGACCAGACAACAACTGGTCTCCAATCAGTGATACAACACTTTACTTACAAACGAAATGCTTATAGCAATCACCATCTTTTATATCTAAAATAACATTTTGAACCATTCACCGTAAGCTGTCAGGAAAGGGATCAAAAGACTGCATTTGTATTTTAGACGTTTATTCAAATGACCAAGACAATAAACTCATGATAAACTGAAACATCATAACGTGTACTACTTTTTGCCATCTTTTCTTTACTAACAGAATAATTAATTGTTTCAGCCCTAAAATTCAGAAATTAAGAGACTTAATTTTTTTCCCAGTCCCATATTTGTCAAATTTGGCCTCTTGTATCATGTATTTATTGTTGCTCCATTAGTAAGTAGGAAAATCTGACCTTAAAGCACTGATGTCATGAAGAACACATGTCTGCCTACTTAATTGCTGTGCATCTCAGAGAGAATGTGCTCTACCTCCTCAATGCCAGAGATGTTGTTGACTCCTAGTTTTTTAAGGGAGAACTGCAGCTTCTTGTCATCTGCTGTAGCTGTTCTGTGCACCACCTTCTTCTTTCTGCGTGCTGAACCCTGTGGAGCACACCAATCAGCTATAATGTCTGAACCCATAACTGAAGGATTTTTTTTTTTCTCCAGCCATTTGCCTACATGTACTCCAACTCACCTTGCCGCCTATGCGGACCTGTGCCTGCAGTTTGGCGAGCTTCTCCTGGTTCATTATCGACTCCTTCATCTGACACAGCACATTATGAAATTAAATGATTACTCACAGGTAGTCATTTAGGAATTAAAAAGAATTTTCAGCATACAGAGTTGAAAACCACAGTAATGCGCTAACAGTCATTCCACCAATGAGATCATAACAATAGTATGATACTGTGTCAATTACGATTTAAGCTGTTTTCCCGTCACATTCTAATCTACATTGCCACTAATAGTTTGATCGTGAGACAAGAAATCATAAAATAACCTTCAAAATGAAACAATTGTAAATTTCATACCTGACACATATGCAATTAATGAAACTTTAAGAACCTCCTGAAATGTGTGGTTTCGACATTTCAGTGTAACCATGGGGTTTGTAAATGCAAGGAAATGCCAAACCTAAAACTCCCTAAACGTCCCCCGTCGTTTTGTTTACAATTAAAAGGAATCTACAGCTGCCAGGGACCCAAAAATAGCTGCACACTTTTTGAGTCTCGACTCAAGTTCCGCATGAATCAGACAGAGGTGGTCAGCTAAAGTTAGTGGCTAAGTTAGGTTCACAATGTTCCCCAAAGGGAAGAGGGGTCGAGTCAGCTATCAACTGTACCAGCTCTCTTTTCCTAAGTTGTCCCGAGGAGAAGCTCATGCTTAAACTTCACGCCTTCAAGACTGGGGGGAAAAAACCAACTTTTTCATGCCGGGGTTTCAGAAATTCTGACACTTGACTGCCGGCTAGCTAGCGAGCGATGCTAAACAGCTAACTTAGGCCTCTTCACACTATCGCTGGTTTTCGAGTATAATTGACGCTTATCCGCGCATTTTGATGCACACGCTGGCACTGGGAGCTGCTCTTTCTTAACGCAGTCTAAATCATAGGGGTCTGAGACGGCTTTAAAAGGCCACAGAGACGTGAACTGACCTGGGAGTGTGTAAACACGCGGGTCACACGACCGACAGAGGCTGGGAGAAAGGAGCGAAAGCCGGAAGTGACGTAGTCAGATCGCTCATTTACCGGTGCGCTCACGGTTTTGTTTTTTTTTTTTTTCAAAATTCATTCTCACAAGTTTGAAATAAGATTTTAATCCTAATCTGGTGTTTTCCGATGTTAAAGCGGCCCGGTAATGTTTTAATGAAGTCGCAGAGATTCCATCCAACAATTACGTTCTTTCTAAAATTGATGAATTATCTCTTTTTTCAGAAGTTTCCGAGATCACTACTTTTTTTAAATTATTTTAAAAGTGTTAGCAAATATTATACAGCTACTTAATATATCTGTCGTTAAACTAATATATGAGTCGTAAATAAACATAAAATTCAAGATTCCTCCTCAAATTTTTCTCTTATTTGACCGAAAATATAAGAGTTTTAATAATAAAAAATTATATTCATATCTAAGCTTGTGAAAAAAAATTAACAAATAAACTAAGTAACCCGAATTGCTATGTAAAAAAAAAAAAGTTTTAAAAATTGTTAAATGATACGCCATTCATAACGGAAGTGGTTGCGTTTGTAGTCATGGCGTCCTCCTGTGCATAGAGACGCAACGTGATCACCCGTTAAAATGAGCAACTTTTGGTTTATTTGGGCAACTCAGATCGGTAACATTTAATTTCAACACATCGCACCGAAAAGAAATAGTTTTCACCACTGGATATTTTCGTTTAAAGGTGAGAATCATCAGAACACGGTTTAGTGGAGAATGCTAGCCGGCTAAAGCGCAGTGTGCTAACTAAGTTGTGCTGCACTGAACACGTTGGGTCAGGTATCTGTCTAATAAGCTGCTTTTGTTTTCAGCTCAGTAAGTTCATGCTTAATTTTAGTTCATAGGAAAAACTTGACTGTAGAAATGCTCTTTGCTCTTTTTGTTACTGAGCTTTTTGTGCAAAATCAAAAACTTCCACGAAGGAGTCTTATTGCCTCGAAATAGTGAACTGCTCATTTAGCTTTCACGAACTGTATAGTTTGGTAGGTTGTAATGGTGTTGGGTTAAGAATGTGACCTCTTGTCATTCATGTTTCTAAAGTCGATGCTTTCCTTATGTTATCGTGGATCAAGCTAAAATTGGTAAAACAATTAATCCCTTCACTAGATGACCATGTTAATTTCCCCTTTGAATATCTTAGACTTGAGGGAAAAAAATCCCATAATTCCTCTCTGTGTGACAAATTTAATTATCAAATATGTCTTGTTCCTCATGGTATATGACTCCCCATGCACAACTAGGTAAGTGGGGCTTAAGAGGTTTAACTAGTCCACATCTATGTCATGTGTGTCACATCTCCTTGTAATATGTTAATATCCACGTTTTTACTTTCTGTATCTTTCAGAACAAATTTTTCCTGACTGAAAAAGAAATGGCTTCATTTAAACCTACAAAAATCCAGGTCTATCCCAGACTTGGAGAAAAAGTCACACAAGACACACTGTACTGGAAAAACTACAAAGTGAGTCTTTTCTAGTCTGTGTGTTTGTAAGATTTCTGTGATTAAAAAAATATCATTGATTATGCATGATGTCAGAGTTGTCTTTACCTTTGTTACTCAGTTTTAACAATCCATATTTGTTTCTTCTCTCACAGGCTCCTGTCCAGATAAAGGAATTCGGAGCAATCACAAACATTGACTTTTCCCCTGTGGCTCCACATAATTTTGCTGTGACAGCGTTCACAAGAGTACGTTGGTTTTACTTGTATGAAATCTCAATATTTTTGTTGGCTCAGTTTAACTCAATGCTCACTTCTAAACAATTCTGGTTCCAGTCAGCCCCTAATAATTAATCAAGTATTAACTAGGAAAAATTTGTTTTGAGATTTCTTCTCATCCTAACACTGGTTTCTGTACAGATCCACATTTACGGGCCATTCTCCCAGGAGCCAGTGAAGACATTCACGCGATTTAAGGACACTGCTTATTGTGGGAGATTCAGGTCAGACGGTCAGCTGCTTGTTGCGGGATGTCAGGACTCTGTTGTCCGGCTGTTTGACGTCGGTGGCAAGGTGGCACTCAGGATGTTTAAAGGGCACACAAAGTGAGTATCGCAATGTCAGTGTTGGAGAATGTTTTAGTTGTGCTATTCTACCTTGAAGGCTTAGTGTTTCTCTCATGTGTCTGTCAGGCTTTCTCACCACTGGTGCTCTCATTATTTCAAAATAATTGAAGGCAGGATGTCTCAAGGTAACTCTTGATACCTTGAGGCAGGAAAAGAAGTGACTGCATATGTTGGTATCAGCATACACATTATTGTTTTTATGATACTGTATCAAAACCAAAAATATGCTAAGCTGCTGTACTGTTCAGGGGGACAGGAGACTTTTGGATAAGCTTATTGTATCATCTGAAGTCAGTGTGTTGTAAAGTAAGTGATGAATGATGATATCTTGAGTGATCCATCGACTGAATTTCATGATGAGCTCAAGAGTTCTGACAACCTGCAAACTGTCTGAGTTATAATCATTTCGTCATGAAAGAGAACCGATGTGAATTTTGTCTCTTTATTTCTGCTCAGGGCTGTACATGTAACAGACTTCACCTCGGACCGGTACCAGATTGTCACGGGTTCAGACGACTACACCTGTCGACTCTGGGACGTCCCGAATGCCATGGAGCTCAGCACCTACCAAGAACACACAGATTACATCCGCTGTGGTGTCACGAGCAAACTCAACAGAGATCTCTTCATTACTGGTGAGATGGAAGCTCAATTTTTAAAAACAGTGTTGAAGAAATTAAGGAAATTACCCCTCTATTCCATTAGCATCAATTGTTAGTGAATCCCAGAATTATTTATATGTTTTTACATTTTTTATATAGCTAGTAGTTGTTTTGTATAGAGACAGGCATAGCCAGAATCTACCAACACTTAACTTTTAACTGGTCTTTTATTATCTATCAGCTTAATGGTTTATTAGCTGCACATTTCCTGCACTATTTGCTACAGGGTTTTTTAAAATTATTTAAATAATTTGTACTAAAAATGAAACAAAT
Source organism: Istiophorus platypterus (assembly GCA_016859345.1). Classification (NCBI taxonomy): domain Eukaryota; kingdom Metazoa; phylum Chordata; class Actinopteri; order Istiophoriformes; family Istiophoridae; genus Istiophorus; species Istiophorus platypterus. Next base: position 20,527,239 of record CM029115.1, read on the forward strand.
GTGAATAGTAAAAGCAAGTTTTGTAACTGGACAACTTGAAAAATAAATATGCGCTTTTATTATTATTAGTAATCACACTCCAAATGCTGCTCTTGAGTTGTTGCATAGAGGGATAGGGACCAAGATAAAGGCTTTTGCTCTGTTTTTGTGTGACTGAAAATTGATGTTTTTAATCTTAGGATCATATGACCACACACTGAAACTGTTTGATGCCAGAGTGGATAGGAGTGTAATGACGATGGACCATGGTCAGCCAGTGGAAAGTCTGCTTCTCTATCCTTCTGAGGGTCTCCTTGTCTCTGCAGGTAGCCATCAGTATATTAATCATATCCAGTCAGCACATCAAGAATATGTATCCACTTATTGTCACACCAGTATGCACTCATAAAAACAAATACTACATTTTATTTTCTGACGTTCATCCAAGACATCAGAAAACTTTAAGTCCAGAATTCTCTCTGTAACTCTCTTTAGGTGGGCGCTATGTGAAAGTGTGGGATCTGTTAAAAGGAGGCCAGCCTCTGGCGTCCCTGAAGAATCATCACAAAACTGTCACCTGTTTGTGTCTCAGCAGCAATGGACAGAGACTGCTGTCAGGTTCCCTGGACAGGTAATGGACAGGTGTATGGAAAGTACACATGTCTGACATAGCAGACCAAAGAAAAAAATATTTTAAATTATGAAAATCGCAGAGGCCACTATCAGTTATGACAGTTTCATGCTTATTTCACGGGCATTTTTTACATGAATCTGAGCCTCTGTTTGTCTTTCAGGCATGTAAAGGTGTACAACACAACCAACTACAAAGTGGTCCACAACTTTGACTACGCTGCCTCCATCCTAAGTCTGGCTTTGGCTGTAAGAAATTACATTCAACTTTTTTTTTTTTTTACCTTTTATTGATCATTAGTTTTCATGGTTGAACATTAATTAAATTTTGAAAGGTACATTCAAATAAGTGAATCAAAATTTTTTAAAATTAAATGCTAGTTGATTATAGTCACCTAAGATGAGAAACTCCATATTCAGCTGTCAGTGGCATATATACATGGAAAAAAACAAAAGCACCTTTTGCACAAATTTGTGCAAATACAGAGGGATGGAAAATTGCTTTTATTTGAGGTGCACCTCAAGCCATGATTTGAGACCAGCTTTGAGACTGCAACAGAAATATTCAGTATTGCCAGAGATTTAAATTGAAAGGAGATGAAACGGTACATCCTTTCCTCATGGTGTTGGCATGAGGATGTGGGGTTTCCAGAACACGATGTGCAAACCTCAGAATGAGCTAAAAAGGCATTTTCTACTTATGGCTTTGAGTGCTTTTGGATTTCCCCTTTCAGTCACCACCACAATCTTTTATTTGTTTTTAGAAATGTACTTCAAAAAGAAATGTTGTCCCAGCTATATTTATAATAATATATCATATATCATATATCAATATTTCACATCAGTCATAGCGTAGCATTGGATGGATTATTTTATTCTTGATAGTAGAACTACGAATATGTTTATCTCCACAGCCACATGATGAGTCTATTGTCGTGGGCATGACAAACGGTATCCTGAGTATGAAACACAGAAAAAGCCCTGAAGAGTCAAAGGAAATCTCTGGCCAACAGAGGCGACGACCGTCGTATCGTGTTTTTGTGAAGGGGAAGAACTACGTGCCTAAACAGGTACATTTGATGTGGTCTTCTGAGTTGAGATGCATTTAGGGAACTTAACAAAGAAAAATGTCAAACTGTCTGACAATGGCTAATGCCTTTTATTTCTGCACACTGTTTTATTATTAAAGGCTTATGAGACTATTCTTGTTTCTAACCTTTGTTAATTTATTTCTTGGTTCTCCCATCTTTTTCCAGGATGATTATCTCGTCAGTAAGCCAGTCAAACAGCATTTGGCCAAATACGACAAGCAGCTCAAGAAATTTAATGTATCTAAGGCTTTGGATACAGCTCTGGAGGTATATATTTCAAGTATTTAAAACATAAGCATCAAGGTTGAATGAATTAGTATCATTCTTTGTGGTTTAACGTTGTCTTTATCTCAATTTGCAATATAAAGCTGTGCTATAATGCTACTTTACTGTTACTTTGTTATACAAAGTGAAAATGACTGTCTTGGATATTGGAAGCTGAACAACATTCCTCGTGCACACAAATACTTTTTGGAGGGGTTATTGATCTACAAGTATATTTAATTATTATTTGTAGACATGGACAAGACTGAGAAAACCAGAGATCACAGTTGCTGTTGTAAAGGAGCTGGATCGAAGAGGAACGCTGAAGAACGCTCTGGCAGGAAGGGATGAACGGGGCCTCTCTCAGTTGCTTAACTTCCTTATAGGGTGAGACCCAGATAAAACTTCATTAGTAAAGGCTTTGAGTGTTGACACAAGGTGTTATTGGATATACTGAATTTTGTAGCTTGCAGTTGTGCAGAAATGTTTTGACACGTGAATACTTACACTTTTCCCATTCCATCTCCAGTAACTTGGTTGACCCCAGGTTTGCTCCCATCCTTGTAACCGCGGCCGAGATGATCCTGGACATCTATCGGACGGTCATCGGCCAGTCACCAGTCGTGGACCGACAGCTGCTGCGTCTGCAGGAGCTGCTGGAGAGAGAGATCGACTACCAGCAGGACCTCCTGGAGGTGCTGGGCATGTTGGACACGATGTTCGCTTCCTCCCTCCCCAGGAAGGAAGTGCCATGCTCAGGCATCAGCAGGTCAAATGGCCTGGATCAGGGAGAGGCAAGACCACAGCTCCACGCCACCTGAGACTTGTGTTGGAGGGGGAACTGCTTTAGACTGGGTTAGAGTACCTTTGCCACTCTAAAACCTCTTTTTGAAACATCAGACGCAGATTTCCTGGCCTGCCAGGTTAAGTGTCACCAAACTAAACCATTTTTTACAGGTTTTAAGAGACTGACAAACCCTCGTGGTCTCACTCTGGTGTTTTAACTCGGTGTGACTGACAACAGACAACAAGGAGAACATGCATTTACTGTTGGAAGAATCTCTGAATGTGTGGATGTAAAGCAAGATGTTACTTTTAATTGGAATTCTTGTAATTAGAATTTTGTGTGTGTGTGTGTGTGTGTGTGTGTGCGCGAGCTTGTATGACTGAAAGATTTCACTGTAAATGTCTGCTTTGTGTTTTCATAATATTTGCCCTTGACAAATGTTTTATAAGCAGATTAAAATAAGTCTTTATAATATTGAAACTCGTGAATCATATTTATCTTCAAAACTGGCTCAGCTCACTGTACTTTTTTCCATTAAATTTCAACACAAATCCGTGACTTTAAATTCGGCCTTTCAAAAATTGTATGTAAGCATTTAATAAATTATAACACAATATACAGGCACATTTAAGTGTTTACTAATGTACATTTGTCAAGATACAACTTCTCTTAGGAAGACTTACTATTATCCTATTATTACAACTATGTTTGCTATATTTTCATTGATTCTCCCTTTTATACATGAGCATCCACCACAGGAGGAGTTGTAGTTGTCAACAAATACACTTAAATTACTTCTATCCGCTCACACCTACATTACAAACAATTTATCAAGTGTTTATACAGTGCATGGTCTCGCTGTACAGGGGGACTTGAGGACGTTTACTTTCCACCGCCCTTCCCTGTGGCCCCGCCGCGCTTTTATCGCCTTCCACCGGGAGTCGCTGCAACCCCGGAGAAACCGCTTTAACTTTCGCCTGTCAAAAGGAGGAATTGTGCCAGCGAGGAGACGGGAGATAGAGAGAGCATCAACACGGGCAGGGAGAGAGAGAGGGAGAGAGGGAGGGAGATGGAGGGAGACGAGGATGCTGTGTCAGTGGAGGCTGCGGGTCAGACTGGGAGCAGCCGGCTGAACAACGTTTCTCAACCTGTGGCCCCGGTTAGCCGGAGGAGGATGAGTGCGACTCAGACTCTCTTTTCCTGCTGAACGCAGCGCACTGTGTCGGGGGGGGAGTGGGTGTCCTTTACCGGAGTTTGAGCTCCTGTGGAGGTAGGTACATAAACAACATTAACCCCCTTTTCCACCAGCTGCTGGCTTCTTTCCAACCTGTCTGTCTGCTGTCATGTTATTGTTATTATTATTATTATTGTTATTGACATTTTGGGTTGTTGTTTTTTTCCAGCACTTGGAATGGTTAAACAAAAGAGCAAAGAAGACTCGTTTATTCTAAATGGGTCAACATTAGAAATATGAGTCAAATTCATTTGAAAGGTTAAAGAAAAGCAGGTAAACGTTTCGATGGCTGGATTGTTGAGTTTGTGGTATTTAATAACAACTATCCGATATAATTCCAGTTATATCCACACTGTGATGGGCAGTTTTGCTGTGTCATAAAGCTAGCACAGTTCAGGAAAAAAAAAAGTCCTCTCTTGATTTGTTCATGCTTTGCCTTTTGCTGACTAAAAAAAAATATTTGTTCTGAATATAAATATGTTATTATAGAGGTAACCGCAAAAGGTAATGTAATTGCACAGGGAACAGTTGCTTGAAAAATGGTTTGTTATGTTAAGACCTTGCTGTTGTGTCCGGTTTAGGAAGTGCCCGCTGATAAAGAACAGATCTGAACCCTGCAGCATTGAATTCAACTGATAGCCTATTTTTTGCACACGCACACACATGTGCAGGAGTACACTACACACTGTCTACATATCAGATATGGGCACATTTGGTGTTCTGGTACTGTCTTTATGCACCAAGGCAGAAATTATCATCATTAAAATCATTATTCATATACTTGGGATCAAAAGATTATCCTGTCTCATCGGAGGACCTCTGATTCTGCTTGGCACAGATGAGGTTTGATAATCTCGTAAGGATCAGAGGAGCAGGCAGAGTGACCAAAATAACCAAAGAAGTAATGAGGAGTCACATGACTACCCTGAATGTGACTTTTCCTTTTTCATATCTGTCTCTCAATGTCTGTCTTTGACTGCAGTGGCTGTGCAGATGGAGCTGAGCAGGAGGAAAGTGCCCTTGTATGTGAGTATGTGCTCTAGAGTGCAGTCGAGTTTGAGACCAGTTTTTCTCCAGCTCATCTGAAGAGTTACTTATCCCTCTAGAAAATCTCTGCAAATGGAGCTTGGTGTGCCGTGACAGATCAGCAGCAGAATTTATTTAAAAAAAAAAAAAAAACCAACAACCAAAAACGGAAGTCTCTGGCTAAGGTTCTGGGAAAATGGCCAAACCGTTATGTTAAATGAATCTTGTCCTGTCATCTCAAGACCAAACCATAACGGTTAATAACATCCAATATCTAAAAGGATACAAATGTTATCTGCTCTGGTATCAATACTGCATGTATTTCCCTACACTGAACTTACTGTGTGCACGGTTTGATAAACGAGACCTCAAATTTGACATTCGGGTCGATGAGGGCGCCATGTTGACGGGAGACCAATGTTTCCCTGGTGATCAAACAGGGACTTCATTGGTCTTTTAATGAAACATTTTCTTGGTTTTGCTGTTGGATTATTTGAGCAATGAATCATAGTTTATTTGAGAAAAATAACCTTATCCACCAGCGCAACCGTGATAATAGCAGTCCAGTACTTGTGAATATAACTAGCAAATCAGTAACTCTGTAATTCATTCACAGTGATGTTTTTATATTTGTATTTTACTTAGTCAGAGCTGGAAAGGAAATTTCATTTGCTATCAGTTTGATTTGTCATGTTTCTGGTCCCTGTTAAACCTTTGAATGGATTTGTTGTCCGTGAGGGCAGGACTGCGGTCAAATTTTTTTATTATTGGCTTCAGTTCGGTATCTTAACAATGTATGCAAACATTAATGGAGCAATGCTTCTCGGAAGGTCAAAAGAGGAATGCATTGTTCACACTGTATTCGGTTTCCTAATTTGACGGGTTTTTAATGCTGTTTTCCTTTTGCTCAAGGTTATTCAAGATTACGACACTTTTAATACGGCCTCACCATATTAGCACCTGCTGCCCATATACTGTGCTTGCTCCCAATAGAAACCCACAAAAAAATTAATGAATACATTTATGCATCAACTCAGTTTTAAAAGCAGAAAATAGCTCGCAAAACTGAAGAAAGTTAACCAATGTTTCAACAAGACTAGCCTACAGCCATGCTTGTGACTCTGAGGCTTTGAGCAAAAAGCTAATATCAGCATGCTGAGATGCTCACAATGACAATGTCAAGCAGGTATAATGTTTACCATGCTCATCATCTTAGCCTGTGAGCATGCCGGTATTTTCATGGCGCTTTATCTAGTGCCACTTTATCTAGCAGATGTTAATGAGATATTTTACGAAATAACTGAAATGTCTGACCTGCCGGTGGCTCTACAGGAAAAGACAGCTCACCAAAGTCATTAGGGTTCATCCTCTTACATTTGGATATCTATGCCAAAATGCATGGCAATCCATCCAATGGTTTTCAAGACATTTTACTAAAAACTAAAAATGTCAACCTTGCTAGAGGGAAAGTCACAAGCTCATGAAAGCTTGTAGCCGCTGTATTTGTGTGCGCACACCCACGGGAGAGTTTATGGATATTTGTTCCAAGTTGGAGAACAAGGCAAACTGGTGCACATCACTGTACTGGCAACCATCGTATTGCTAACACTGTTCCTGTCCATTCTCCCTCTGAGTCTGATAGTCCCAGCTGTTATGCCCAGCATTTCATCCGCTGGCCACAGTGTCATTAGTGTGGTCAACATCTGGTCAATCACACAGAGGTGAGGAGTCATAATGAGGGCACAGGACAAGCTGTGTCGACATTGTAACATTTGTGGTAGACCTGATTTTCTCTCCATCAAAGAATAAGCAACCAGGGATAAAGAAAATGGATGAGGGAATCTGAAGGTGGGATTAGGTGTGACGGAGAGACACGGAGGCAGGATTACTCACAGTGTCTCTATCTTAGACAGGGAGAGAAGTAAAGAGAGAAGCCTATCAGTGTCATAGCATGAGAAATCAGGTCAGCGGATGAGGTGATGCAAGGCTAATAGATAGACTTTCTTAAGAAAAGCAGAGAGAGGGAGTCTTCTTTAAAAAACACCCTCGCTCTTGCCATCAAACACTAATCTGGGTTGTTCATTGCGTTTCAAGTTAAGCCTCATGATTTACATTTTCGCTGCACCTTCTTCCATGCAACCTGTCTCCTCCACTCATTCCTCAGTCAGTTGTTTGAAATGTTTCCCAGAAAATCCCCCACAATGTGTCTTTTGGCTGCTTCGCTATTGAGGCCACTGTAGGTGGACAAATTGATATCTTCTTGGTTCCTGGTGGCAAGTGGTTGCTCTAAAAAGCAGGCGAGTGGCCCTGGAGGATGTTTTGCACTCTGAGGGACTTAAACTAAAACCAATGTCTCCATGAAGGAACAAACCAATTAATACCACTATTAAATATTTTAAATTGTGTGTTCATCAGTGGTTTGTATCCTAAACCAGAACTTGGTCTCAGTGAAACCAACTAATTCTTTTATCACCCGGTCAGTTGCATTGTTGGCTAGACACAGAAGTGCAAGGGAAAGTCCATCCTTAACTGCTCTCAGTTTTAATTTTTTATGCTTAATGTTTTCGATGTTTTAAATAGCCCAGTAGGTCTCTGTATAAAAAATTTAACACGATATGTTCAGCTGAGTGTCTGTCGGATTAAAATATGTATGTGGCCCAGAGTATTGACAATGTCATCACAAAAAGCAGGGGTTTGATGATCTGGTTATGTTGTGTAACCTTTTTACTTATTGTTTTCCATTGTGCCAGTTTGTGAACAGTTAATGTAAGCAAAGTTCTTGTAATGCCATACAGCTATTTGAGTATATTTTCCTCTCTTTTTTAAAAAAAGGGGAAAAGGTATCAAAAGTCGTGTATTGTATTGGCTCTAGTATCAAAACCTTCAAATGATGCCCAGCCCTCGATAAATCAATGACCGACCTGAGTTTTTTAACTGAGAATTTACAGTCTGTTGAGGCAGATGCATAACACATTGTCACACTCCCATCTGACCTGAGTACCAATCAGTTTACATACTGGTGTGACTGCTCTGCCCTTTTTTCTCCTTTGTCTGCCACAGATCAGCAGTCTAAAGTGTTCTTGTGCATTGGGATCAGGGCAGGTCTTTGCAAAAGACACTAAGACATTCCTGTTTTTATTGAGGGGGAATGTTTTATTGTATCCTCAAGAGGAATGCTGTCAGGGGATTTGGTGTACTTTATAGAAATGTAGAACACTGCATCAGAATAGAGTCTTATTTTAAAATAAGCCTTCACCTTTAGGACCAGAAATATCCTTTGCTCTCGAGTATCTTCGTTTTTTATTTTCCCTCTCCATCTCTCACCTTTTCTTTATCTCAGGGCCAGGCGAAGGTATTTGCGTTGCTGGAGGGTTTAGACTCGGTGCCAGATGATGCGGAGGTCTACGTTGTTTTGGAAGGATCCACACTCGTCCATGTCACCAGGGCTCAGAGTGATGTCATGCTCTTCTTTATAGTGCCCGGTATGTGCGCATGCGTGCCTTAATGATGTGTACCATATTGCTGTGCTATTGTATTATGTGTAATAATTCATGTCTTTCATTTGACATCCAAAAGGGAGAATGTATGTAGAAAAATATCCTCAGAAGTTAAAGTGCACATCCCAACAATCTCAGGTTTTCCACTCCTGTCTGTTGTGCACAAAGAAGCAATACATCATAATTTGAATCTTGACACATGCACACAACACACACGCACACACACACAGTCTGTGAGACGAGGTCTGGAAGGGGACAGAATCTTATCAGCTTCCTCTCAGGAGGGAAACAGCACCATAAACAGTACGTCAACATTACCGAGCCCCTGCATAGGCTGACACACGTAACAGGCAGTCCCGCAGGCTTGTGTGCTCTCTGCAGATGGAGAGTGTGCAAGCCTGGTGGACTAATGAAACCCTTCTCCCTAAAAAAAAAAAAAGTTCTGTTATTAACATTAAAAAATAATATCTGAGAACAATTTTAGTTACACATACGTATTTTCTGATGCACTTGGACTCTGGGCTGAAATATACATGGCATTTTTAATGCACCATACCAGTGCTTTTGTATTTTAGGCTTGTTACCAACAAATGGTGGTAACTTAAATCAAATTCATTAATTTATTATAGATCATGAATATTTTAGATAGATTTCTTTATACCATGGGAACCATGATTTTTATTTCATTTTGTTAAAGTTTTACACAGAAACTTGAAACTTGTTTGAAATATGTTTTAAATCATTGTGGACATTTTATCTGCTGTTGTTGCATAAGAAGGCAGTTTCAGGCAGGGCCCTATCATACGAAAAAAGAAGGCTATGTGGATCTCATACTGTACATTTTTTAAATATAAAGAGATATCTCTTTAGGACATAACCTGGCTGAGATGGTGTCTGTCCAGGCCTACCTGTGCTCTGAAACCACACCCCTCACCTGGGTGGGTGGAGCTACACTGGAATATGTTCAAGATGATGCTCAGGTAAGTAAGATACACAAATATGATCTTATACATTACACACATGATCTGCTTGCGTACAGATTGTATTCTTACCAAGACAACAAGTTTAATATTATATTTAATTTTTTTTCTTCAAGTCAAAAACGTTTCCAAACATGTTTTGCTCTGAAAAAAAGTAAAATCATCTCATCCTAGTTGCATAGCAGTAGTTTTTTTCCACTGCACACCAGTTATCATGGATTCCGTCTAATCCACGAATGCTCTATTCTCAGGACCTTGCAGAGCACCTGGTTATCCATGGACATTGTCTGAGCTCCACGGATCACAAGGAGCTGAGAGGCCTCTTCAACCTGGGCCAACAGAGTTCTCACTGGACCATGGATCGTCGCGTGGCCCTGGCCATGGCCAACCTGGATATCCCCCAAAACTGGAATGTACTGGGGAGCCACAGTGGAGATGGTGAGAGCAGGACTATCTTGTCTTGCTGAATGTTGACCTTGATGTTAATCAAAAGCATTTTATGTTTGGGTTTTATTATGTAATGATTTCATCTAAAATTATGAAATTCTAAAATGTTTAAATCATTAAAAATGAATGGATAAATGAATAAATTAATTAAACATCCCAGTACATGTTGACAGTTGAGGAAGGTTTAATAGGGAGAAATTGGTTTAAAAACAGACAGTTTTCCTTAAGAGGGACTTATTTTAGCACTTAGTGAGCGGAGACACAGTTGACAGGTTTTGTGATAACTTCCTCTCTCATCTTCATGCTGTAAACTTGGAGCCAGTGCTATCCAAGGAAAGTGAACTTTTCAACTCTGCTCCCATCCACCCTCCCTCTATTTTCACTGCCATCACTCCCATTTTCCACGATCAACGGGCCAAAAACGGAAGTGAACATGGTCACGTGTGCCTCTGTTGAATTCATCAAAGCCAATTAAGCAGTGTGTAATGTGGTTAATAGAGCATCTCCATCTGGAAGTAGCCCTAGGCAGAGCTCAATAAATCTGAGGAACGAGTGTGCGTTTGTGCTGCTTCTGTGTGTGCCGACCACCATGCCTAATAGATGCTACCATTTGTCTGTATGATCTGAGTGTTTGTGTAGGGCCTCCTACATAAATAACAAACTAGATTTGGCGTTAATATAGTTATGGCAGTCTGTTTCATTGCAGTGTCTTCCTCTAAATGTCTGCAGTTAATTTGATAACACTGCTTATGACATCGCTCTATTGCTTATGCTGTATGTGACCGAGTTATGAATCCCCAACTTTACTTTCATAGCCACCATTTCTTTACATGCATTCCGTATTTAAGGCAAAGGAAAAAACTCATTGCAGTCACAGAATCAGGAGACTGCATTAGGAGCTCGGAATCATAATGTCCTCTCTGGACTTAGAGCAGCTCTGAGACATTTAGCTTTAAATTTCCTGTGAAATCTTATTTATGCTATGTGGGTGATATGTGAGTGAAAGGGCCTTTTACCATATGCTGTCCTATATGTTTCAATTTAACTATAACTCCTCTGCTGTCAACTATGATTTAAAGGCAAACAGGACAGGGTTATAATCTTTAAATAGACAAAATAAAATTATCTTCTACTTAGTTTAATTTCATCCTTTCTTAATAACCTAAATCCTACAGTGCAACACTTTGCAGTAAAAAAAGTTTTTGACGATGCATTTAAGGTGTTGATCCTCCCTGATTGTCATATTTGAGGCTTTAGTCTGCAGGGTCACTAAGTAATATCCCATTAGAAGACCCTCTGTCCAGTGTCGACAGTGTTTCTGTTTGATAATATAGTTTTCCTGTGATTCACCATGACTTGCAGCTCTTTGCCTCTTGCCAATTTTTGCAGTGTTTTTCAGGGTAAGTCAGACAAAATCTGTCTGGCTTCATTATACATTTGTACATAACCTCATGTTGCCTTGAAAACATTTTATGTGATTACATAAATGATGACAGTCAGACCTTTTATGAAAGTTGCTGCAGACTGCTTTTTGTTATTCAACTTGACTCACTTCTGAAGTTGTCTTTGTAATTGTGATTTATTGTAGTTGCTGTCTGGATAACTGGTAAATCTGTCACAATTGCTGAAATATTATGGTGGAAAGTAAAAAAAAAAAAATAAAAATCCCAAATTCAACAAAACTGGATAAGCAGACGGGAGCAGTGGTCACAATATATCCTTACCTTTTTAAAAGACTATGTAAGGAAGATTTTTTTACAGTCAATTTTTTTATGATGATTTTACTTTGACCTCTGGCTGAAAATGTAACACCCATCAATATAAGTTTACTACATAGATTGTTTCTCTTTTAAAGAACACTAGCTATACCTAAAAGAAATCAAGAGAATGAAAAGACTGAAGAGATTGAAATATTCTAAGACTAGGATGAATTTACGTTGCATTTATCTCAAAACACAACTGAACATTTCCAGACATACCAGTTGACTGATTGTAGCTGATTTGGCTTGTTACCTGGATACAGATGGTGTTGGACTGTGTTGAGCTGCAGACACAGAAATGAGGAGCTGTAACCACTTTGTTGAAAAAGCCTTTTATTGCCTTAAAGTGGGTCAGTGGAGCAGAGGGATCCAGTTCTGTGCAAGAGAAGAAATCAATCAATGACATTGAGGTTAATTATCATGAGGAGGTGGTTATCAAGACGACGTTCTTGGCATGCTCCTTTCCTCCTGTTTTTCTCACATTCTACCACTGACTTATTATTTCTCATCCCACTGTGGATCTCACATCCCTCTTCCAATCAGCAGATCCCTCTGTATACTTCTATGTCTCCTGAACGATATTTTTATGTTGTTATATTTCTCCCCTCATCTCCAGAGCACAGTCCCCGGGAGTCGCCCCTGCACCTGGCTGTGCGATGGGGTCTGTGTCGGCTCGCGGAGTTGTTGCTCTGCCAGCCGGGGGGTTTAATGGCTGTCACTCTGCCAAACGAAGAGGGAGTCACTCCGCTGCAGCTGGCACAGACAGCAGGCAACACCGAACTCCTGGAGCTGCTCACACAGTAAGATTATAAGCTCCAACAGGGCACTTCGGGGAGAGACACTGACAAATGCGTCCCTGTTCTGCTGTAACATTATGTGCTCAGTGCAAAGCTTCCCTAGGCACAAGGGTAAAGGGAAGCTTTCCAAGTGTAGAAACAACCTAGTTTTAAGATAGCTATTACCCCAGATAATTTGGATTCTTTAGATTTCTCAGACACTGTAAATATATTGGTTGAAGTACATTTTAGGAACACATAAAATGCTAAACACCGGTTAGAATTACCTGTCAAACTCAGGAATGTTTTGCACTCAATCAGCTGGGCTCAATCTGGATCCATAAATCTTTAGCACAGCTTTATGGACATGTTTACTTGACCTGAAAAACCAGAAGACCATCATCTGCTCCAGGTGAAAGTAGTTTTAGAAATTTGTTTATGTACTGTAATCATTCTTTTAATGATAAAAACAGCATTTTCTGAGAATACTTTCCTGTGATTTATGATTAAACTAATCCACCTTTTGTGCCGCAGCCCACCGAACCCTCTAGCCACGCCTCCAGCAGGTCTGTCCCAGGTGTGGGCAGACCGGTCCCGCCTGCTGAGGTTCTGTCACGACACGGGGAACCTGACTCTGACCGTCCGACAAAACCTCAGGTGGAGCTCAGAAGAAAGCCGGCACGCTGACATCCTGCTTCTCAGAGACCGGCTCAGAGATGAGGACTTCCTCAGAGAGGCAAGCGCATGTTATCAGCGTTGCCTGATGATTGTAAAGATCTGTTTACATCTGCAGTATCTGTAAACTCAAGATTGAATCAGAACAGCATTAGCAGTTATGATCAAGTATCAGAGTGAACCTGTAATTTATATGAACTATAATATATACATACATATTAGTTTATTGTATCTTCCTTTTTAAAACATTACCTGTCTTCTTCCCTCAGATCAAAGCTCTACGGAGGGAACAAGCAGAGACCATCTTAGGGAAGGAAGAACTTGTGGATGATCCTGCAGAGAATGGTATCATACCTTTCCTAATCTGCCTGCTTTGTGGGATTTGCTAGGCCTGGTTAAACTAAGCCATGCAGTCTTAGCTCTACTCTTTCATGTTGCAATGCCCTGCCATTTTTTGTTCTAGTGTTTTAAGAGGCTAGATACTGTCAGGCTATAGGAATGATAGAAACTGACTGCCCTCCTCTGGGCTTTCAGGGGTACTGTAAGTCTGTCAAAAAATCCAGTGTATAACCAGGCTGTACATTAATGCGGCAAAATTGGATCATATATGATGAGTGATTAGTTAATTGTCTAAAAATTTTTTGACAACAGTTTTGTCTATTGATTAAATGTTCAAGTCATTTATCAAGTAACAATTCCAACTATTTTCCTGATTCAATCAAAAACTGTTTTCTTAAATTTAAGGAATCTTTGCGTGTCTCAGCTTTATATCTTTGTAAAATTAATCAGTAAATATCGTAAGCTGCTTTTTTAGAGTTTATAAACATTTTACAGACAAATGATTAATTAAAAAACGATCTGAAAAAAAATCACAGATGATGTTTAGCAGGTATTAATGTTTATAAACTAAAGTGTTTGACAAATAAAAATTTTTACTTGATGATGGGACTAGATGATAAGTCAGGGGAATCAGGATTCCTAATAACAGTCATCATGATGTCTGCACAAAATTTCATGGCAATTTTCCCCCCGTCTCTCTAGCTCTCTCCCCCTGCCCAGCTGTAGAGCAACATTTGAGCCAGCTGGCATCATTACATCAGACTGGATTTTGTTTTCTGGCACCACACTGAGGCACAGAAAGACCTTAGTCAGATTAGGGTTGTTGTTTAGTGTTTTTCTATACATAAAAATATGTCCTTTCCAAGCCTTTTTTTAAATTCTCTTCCTCCCATGATTTTTTTCCTTGTCTCTGACTTTCTCTCCCGACCCAATATATATTCTTTATGGGTTGCTACCACTTAGCCCTCCTACATTTCCTGCCTTTTTATTTCTATGTGGCCCCAGGCCACACATCAAACCTCCCAAACACTAATTTCTCTGTGTCGCTGCTTTGTTACTGCTAAGCGATCATACACCGTGTTCTTTGATCTGGGATGCACATGGTAGTTAAATGAAAAAAGAAAAACAGATCAAGGCCACACGCTAAAGATCCAAACAGGTTATGAGCAGAAAAAGGAAAAAAAAATAGCACTTGAGATGGTATTGTTAAAAACTGGCAAACATCTGTGTTTACTTGAGTCTCTTTTGAAGTTTGGTGGCTGCTGTATGGCTGCTTCTGAATATGTTCTCTCTTCTTTCAGCGCTGTATCCAGATTGCAATGGAGGAAACTCTGCTGTAGAAGAAAATGTGTGTATTTGACGCAAGGACAGTCATGGATCTTTTCAACATAAATCACATACACATGAGAGCTGTAGACTGAAATATGACCAGAATATATTTCACAATTTTATATCTCCTTAGAACTTTTGCTTAAACAGCTTTATCTAATTAGATGAGTCAAATATGAGCATAAGTTACGTGTCCCTCCAAAACTTTCCAGAATAATTTTGCGCCAAGTGTTACGTAAAAAAAAAAATTTGGATCGCAAATCTCAATTTTAAAAGTCTCAAAGCTCCATTCAGTCTGAATGAACATCTGCATTAAACAGTGGCAAACTGCAGTCATGGCTAGAACAAGGGATTCCACATTGTTTCATTCTCATTTTTAAGGTGTTGGAGGTGGCACCTTGCACATGCCACTGAATAGCTGACCTTGTGTATGGTCAAGTGTTTATTTCATGTTTTGAGAGGTGTGGCATGTGCACAGGATTCTGGTTATCCAATAGGACCTGTTTTATGTGATACAGATGGTTCCCTGATTAATCTCTCTCTGTTACACACCTAGGATCTCACCAAACACTTGAGTTTTTGTACTTTCTTCTGCTTTTTTTTTAGTATTTGTGTCAACCTCATAGCCTGATGAAGTCTGAGTGGAAATATACATGCTGTTTGATGCAATGTCCCCCATTTCTTCACTCAGGACTACGAGGAGCCACTAATGTTTTGCCTATATGAGGAGGATGAAGAGGACGAGCCATCACAGTCTGACTCTGGTAGAGATTTTATTTTCAAAGTCTTTTTAAAGTTCCTACCAAGCGAGCTTGCTCTCTCAGAGGCCTGTTTATAGATATGGTTTTAAATTTAGAGCTTGCGGTACCTCAGCTGTAGATCGTGTTTTGCGCAGGCTGAAACTGATCATTGTTGTTTTAGGTGGTGTTATATTTATAGGAAGTTATCCAAGTAGCTTCCAATCATTAAGCAAGTCCAAATGTAGGAAACATTTCCTTCCCCGAACAGAACTTGGAACTCAGTTGTAATCCTTGACTATGGCTGTCTACTATCCCCGTGGACTATAGGATCACATTTCAGCCGCCTGGCTTGTCACCCCCCCCCCTCCCGACCCTCCTTCGCTGGAGTTTTGGGAGTTTTGTCACTCAGTGTTTACAGTCATTGTGGCACTGTGATGGAATTTCTTTTTTCCAATACAACATGCGGAGAACATTCCTACATGTAATCCTGAGTCATTCTGTTCCTGCCAGCGGTGACAGAGGGAAGAAAAAAAGGAATCCTAACTAGGTGGTTGAAGGTGGCTTCACTCTGATCTGCTTCTGGATGGGAAGGGAAGGATTTGAGAGTGGGAACATCCTGCGGGTTAATAATTGGCTTGTATTGCTATAGAGCAGACTGATGCCTCAGTGTAAGAATGCTGTGGTTACAAGCTGAGGCTTCAGGCTTTATAACACTTGGCACTGGACATCTGCAATCTTAACTTCCTGTGGCTGGTGTTGTTTTCCATGCTATATGGTCTAGCCATTTTGTACTGTGTGTGTATGTGTGTGTGCGTGCGTGCGTGCATGCGTGCGTGTGCATGTGTGCGTGTTTGCATGCGTGCATGCGTGCATGCGTGCGTGTGTGTGTTTGCATGTGTGTGTGTGTGTGTGTTTGTTGGCTGGTTGAGGATTTTCACATTTTCTGTGTAGTCATTGAAGACTGTCTGTCGGTGACCTCCTTCAGTCCCCTCAAAGGCTTTTTGTGGTTCAGATGAATAATATTAGTTTCTTTAATACTGTTTTCTTCAACTTTCCCTTCAAGTTTCTTCAAGTTTAACAACTTATTTGAATTTTTAAAAAAAAACAGCTCAGGTTGAAAGGTGACTTAGGTTTTATACATGCTGTTCTTCTGGGATCACGGTGCTAATTTGACCCTTCGCTCAGTAGACATTTCAAAGATATAGAGCATTACAAGTGACAGGCAGATTTTTTTTTTGTTGTTGTTTTTTAACTAAGAAGTTAAGCATATACAGTAATGTGATCTGTTTTTATAACATGCAGTGTGGCTTCTTTCTTGCACTAATCCGTCATCAAATAGACAGACAGAACTTGTGTAGCTAGAGCTTCAGCAAGGGATGAGGAATTTTGAATGTAGCTGTCATGACCCCCCCCCCCCCCGTCTTCTTGATGGCAGCTCTGTCCTCTCTCCAATTCAAATTACTGTAACTTCATTGGCACGACTGTAGTTAAGTACAGTGTTGCCAAAGTAGATTTTACAAGGATTGTGATATAATTATACTAAAACCTGAACCTGAAAAAGGTGGTCTTTATCTATCATTTTTCCATCCTCCCTCCCTTTTCCCCGACCTCTGCCCTCCTAATGCCCCCAGTATTCAAATACCCCACCCAAAACACACATTTGCACCCAAATACCTACATAGAGACACACACACTCAGACTTATGCACCCATGCTCCCTGTCCCATCCTCCCAGGTCAGCATTTTGATGTGAGTTTAGTGAACAAACAGCAAAGGCCACTTCATCCTGAGGTGCTTTGCTCTCCACGGCTGAAGAAAGGAAGGAGGTTTTTGTGAGCGTGCACTTGTGTGTTTGAGAGGGAGACTGCAGTAGAGAAGAATCCTCTTAAGAGGGCAAGGGGTATGGGGAAGTGAAAATGGGGGTGTTTTGGCTGAATTGGGGGGGGGGGGGTTGCCAGGGCTTTCCTGAATGCAGTTTTCCAGCAGCATCCCCAGAGAGAGGAGAGTGGAAGAGTTTGCGAATGGTGTGTGTGTGTGTGTGTGTGTGTGAGTGAGTGTGTAATGGGGGGGGAATAAGAAGAGAGCAGAGGAGAGGGATTTATGATATGGATAGTTCTGGCACGGTGACAACAGACGATGAGCGCAGCACCAGGAATGCTAACAAGAGTGTCCGACCCCAGCTGAGGGATCTAATTGGAGAACGGAAAAAAGGACTAAACCTCACACAGACCCCACAAAGCCAGCATTAATGTTCACTACTACACTGCCAACACCCTCGACCACCCTTCCTCATGCACATACACACACAAACTACTTTCTATAGTTGCAGTGTACCTCTTTTCTGCCAACAAAACCCTCCCCGTTCCCCTTTTCTGTCTTTTTTTTCAAAATCACATGCCTTCATTTATGTACAACCAATGTTTTGCCTCTTTCCAGATTGCCTTTGTCTGATTTGTCTCTTAAGCCACCTTCACACTCCCTTTACCTTGCTTTTACCACCTTTAGCCAGAATTCTTGCTGTTGCAAATGGAGCACTGTACTCCTACAAGTTGGCAAGAGGAGGAAAATGGGGAAAAAGCGGCATGGAAGAATAAAACAGCACCGGCTCTCACTGCTGTCTCCATGGTGAGGCTGCTGATCTGGCAGTCTGATCTGGCCCCCCTCCCCTCTCCCTTTCCAACACTCCCAACCCCGTTCCCCCTCAGTATGGCTTTGACATGCTAAAATATAGAGAAAGAGACGGAGAGAATGGAGCGGTCGAGGAGAACTCTCTTCAGACGTGGCATCGGGCATATTCGGAGTGAGCGGCTTGTTTCTTTGAGTGTGTTGAGCGTGCAGCTCTGTTGCCTGGAATATCTCGAGACAATCATGAACCCACACGGTTAATGATTTCTCCCGTTTCTGAGACTCACCTCCGCTAAGCTGTCTGCCCTGTGTTTGTCTTCACTGTAGGTTCTGAAGTCACTCCTATGTTTGACTTTGTCTCTCTCTGTTCCTTTCCCTCCTTCACTCAGTTTTTTTGGCCGTCAATACTGCCCCCCTCCCCTTACTCTTGTCAGCCTGTGTTGATCTCTCTCCCTCTCCCTCTATTCTGGTAGTTGAGTGACTGAGAAAGAGAAAGACTCAGAGAACCAGAGGTTGCCACAGATTTGAGAGGAGCAGTCAGAAAGTCAAGAAAAAGGGAAAGACACGGACAGAAAACTCAAGTAAGGGAGCAGCGGGAGAAGGCAGGGTTCGGTCTCGGCTCTGTCGGACAGTTGTTTGAGAGTTTTGAGGGGGGAAGGGGAAGATTTTAGGGGGAGGGGTGGTTTGGGGAGACAGAGGGGAACATGCTGGCTCACTCCTGAAGTGTCAGTGTGTCTACAGCGGGACTCTGGAAAAAGGAGTGAGTGCTGCAGCTAGTCGGCAGTCTGTTCAGCCATGGGGAAACGGATCTAAACCGAGGCACTGTTCATTTATGTATCGAACACCCTGAGCTGTTTTCGATGAAGATTTTCTCCGAGGCAGCAAATCATGGATTCTGACTCGGACTCTCCTTTCAACTACTCCTGGCCTTCGTTTCCCAAGATGAGGATGCGCAGGAAGACGGGAAAAAAAGGTATCAGAGCAGTAATTAATAGATGAGGAAATCTATCGAGCTATTATGTAACACTGAAAGTTATAGTGGTATGAGTTGCCTTAAATATAGACTTTTCACTTCACGGACAGAATTATCCCTGAAAGATGTGTTTCTGATGTGTTGATTTCTGAAGCGGTTGACAGACTTTAGATACATGTGGATTAGTTTCAGACAGAAAGCTGCTGGCTATAAACATGTAGATTTGCCTTATAGGTACATCATGCTACAGATGGCCAATGGGAAGACTTTACTGCAATCTGCTTTTCTGGCGGACACGTTTCACTGTTCATTGTGGAACAATAAGGTTAAAATTAGACTGTTCCCATTACACATTCTTACTCACAGGCCTCCACTGCAGCACCAAGTCAGTCACGGTGAGATAACTGCATGCTTGCCAGTGATGTAGCCTGATATCTGACAGTATGTCGGGGAATGTCAGATGTCCCCTCAAGGCTTACTGTGTGCTGCGGGGCTTTTGACGTCCTATGGCCACACTGCTGTTTGCGTGAATGGACCCCGTTAAAGAGTTGTGGCCTCATATGACTGCTGGTGACAATGAAGTGCAAAAATAACTTCATAATAACTTCTTAATATGTCCTTTCATATTCCGTACCTGGGTCAGTCAGTTTTTTGTTTAGGTGTCACTGAAGTTCAGTGTTTGACAGAACCTGAATCAAATCAATGTTAATCCTGGTTATTTTAATATAGTATACAAGTTTGTAGCCTCAGTGAACCTCCATCATTAGACATGGGATAGCTATAGCGATACTTAAAATTGGAAAAACAAAAAACCAAAATAAAAAACAAAAAAAAAAAGAATTGGTAAAAAAGTTCATTGCTTGTGTGCAGATGGCTGTGTTTGTTGGGACGAGAGAAAGAGAGAGGGAGAGAGAAACAGGGAGAAAGACAGACACGGAGGTATATCAAGTTACTGCCATGTCTGTGTCATGGCTCAACTCCAGTGGTCCTTTCCTCATCTTTCACCCTAAACCTCTGCAAGATTATCCGTGTTGCTGCTTCTTAATTGTGATTGACACAAGCAAAATTTATACACACTGCAGGTCTGTGCCATTCAGTCGAAGAGCAGACACAGCAGGACTATGTAAACTTTTCAACCTGACTGTATAATAAAGTGAATTAAGATATTTTTAGAAGTCAGAATCTGAAGTAAAAACAGCTCTGGTGTAACAATGCACCTGCAAAGTGAAATGTGATTTCAGGTGTGCAGCACCACAAGTTTATTTCTTCACTCTGAGGACTGATCGCCGTTCACTCTGGGTTTACCTCTTTCCTGGATCTCTTGGGCCGGGTGACACACTGAAATGTAAACACAAGTGGGAGCACACAATGTGATGCTTGGACCGGGATGTTTGACCGCAGGTGTCATAACTCAGAGTGGGTTTGTAGATTTTGGTAGACAATTGTTTTAATGATTTAAACGGCCTTTCATGAACACTTGAGTCAAATAATTACCTCTGTCCTTTTATAAGGTAATAACACCCTCTGTTGAGATTATTTTTCTCACTTTTTAGGCTCAGCTTATTATTTTATTCTGCTCCTAATTCCTCCCAGCTCTCTCCAAAGTGACAGTTGTTTAGTGTAGTGCTTAAAATGTTACTTACATCATAAAAGACAGGGCAGAATGGACAAATTATCCTTTTGTACTCCTAATAAGCAGGCCTATATGTTTACACACACCTTAAATGTTTTGTTTTGCCATGCAGCCTCTAAAGAGAGTGAACCCTGAGAAAGAACCCTTGTGACAGCACCCCCACCCCCTCTCCATCCTGCCTTCCTCGATCTCTCTCTCCCAGGGGTGTGCATGGGTTGAGGGGTCACCCTCTGTGTTTAACTGCCCTGTTCTGGAAACCTGGCAGTGACTGCTGTCTTTGTCTGGGTCTGTGTAAAGCGCCAGCTCTCTCTTTTTCTCTCTGCCGCTGCTCCAGGCACAGCTACTGTATAGAGTTGGCTCTCACTCAGGGACATGCTCTGAATATCACATCACTGCAGATATACCTTCTGTGAGCAAAACCCTCTTACAAATGGCCCCACACACTGCTCTGCATTACTTTAGAACTCCCTTTGAAATGGCAACCTGCAGACAGCGTTCCCCGTCTCGGTGATAAAGACGGCTTCCCTGGCAGAAAGATTGATTTTGTGCGGCCTTAACTTGTTGGTAATATGAACTCCCTGCTTCTCTGTTATTCCCCCAGTTAACTAATGTTAAACACAGATCGCAGCGCCTGACAGTAATGTTCACTGAGGCGGTGTTTATGGGTCAGAGGTGTGTGAATGATCAGGCCCGTGGCAGCCAGCTGTGGCTTTGGACCTGGCCCAGGACTTGAACTATTAGGTCTGTCTGTCAAGTTCCTGAAGTGGGTTTATATGAAACAGTATCTCCTTTCAAACAGCGGTTTGACCCACATCCAGGACTTGACCCTCTCTCTGGATTTGATGTAAGACTAAAACTAATCATGCATAATACTAATCCACAATATTATGGCTCTGGATTCAGGTTCATATACAGTTGAATGTTTTTTTGTTGGAACTAAGAGGATGAAGAAGTTTTTTAAGAACAGATGAACAGGTTTTAACACTTACAATTTCTCATTTTCTGCTCATTTCAAGCTGAAGTGACGTACAGTACATTTAAGTTCTGGGAGTTCTCATGCACCATGAGAGGTAACTGAGAACTTTGGATCCTCAAGGTTGATGCGGACTGGTCTCTGTTTATCCTGCAGGGGTTGAACATGAGTCTATTCCTTTACATTTGATGTGGACGGAACAGGAATCATCTGGTGTCCTCATCAATGTCTGCTTGACTCCCTGTTGCCTCTCAGATTTATTGGACTCAGCGCCTACAGGAAGCACAGCCAATTGTTGGTTTGATTTATTCTCTGTTACAAATGCTGGGCTTCTCTTATTTGGCAGTGCTGGCAGCTTATAAACTATGGATTTGTTTTTAAAGAAGACAGTTGAGCCTTGTTTTAATAGCTGCTTGAGGAGTTTAGGTGGAAACAACAATATCAGAGCTAATGAGGCTTCACTGTACTACCGGTTGATAATGTGGATCAAATTTTTTCTTTTACAGCGATTGCTCAGCAGAATGTGAAACTTTTATTCAATACTGCACATCACATTCATAATACAGTCATAACCTGTGAGCTGCAGAATTTAACCATAATCTATCTTTGTGAACTTCATTAGTAGGATAATAGTAGTAAAAAACTGGGAGTGAAAAAGTCCATAGACAGGATTTCTGGTTCGGGATTGACTGAAGTGATTTTGCCAGGATTCAAAATCAGCCTTTCACAATTAATCATGCAGGCTGTGGATGTGACATACAGGCCACGCAGTCAGTGTGGTGCTGAGATTGAACATTAGACAGAAAACTAAAACAGGGTTATGTAATATAATACCCAGTGGGAACTACTGTATATCTAGAACTTCACAACATTGTTTGAGTTCATGAGTTTGAACACAAATGGACCAAGCTGGGGTTTTATTCAAACAGTGGTTTTCAAAAACACCCCAAGCGTCTGAGTCTCAAATTTATTCTCGTACTTGAAAACAGAAGCTGACCAAACAGGCTTGTTTCATGGTCCTTTTAGTAGCTGAATTGGACCATTCAATCATATCACACGATCTTCTTCAGCAGATGGAGCTTAGCTAGGATGGAGCTTACCTAGTTGTCTCTTAAATGTTGATGCTCAAAATTGTGTACGTTGCTTTACAATTCAGTCGTGAATTCGGAAACAGATGATGAAAAAGACTCAAAACTTAAGGGCCATTTAGGTGCTGTTCTGGAGCTTTGGATCATATCACATGATCCTTAAACGTATTTCAGTATTCATTCCTGTCAATTTAAAGCTTAATTTCAAGTCAAATTTTGTGGTTTTTTTTCAGGGCTGTGCATATTCAGTTTTTATTTTTTATTGTTAAGTTAATATTTTACTATACAACTGTGAGTGCATCAGTATGTAATATATTTTTTGCATATGTGACCTCCACGGTTTGCTTCAATCTATTTTGTTACGTTTCTCAAAATTCGCTAATCAAGCTTAAACAATACTGAAGCATAATGCATAAATATCTCATATAAGTTTTGCTGTAGTGATTCCCATGGTTATATTGTAGGCTTGAAACACTTTCTAAGAAATTGTGTTATGGAGAAACTGCGTTTTGTACAGAGCAACATCCCAGAGGCAGCTGTGTGTGTTTTGAAAGCAGGAGTGTTTTCTCCTGTTTAACAGCAAAACCAGACTGCTGCTCACAGTGACTCTACTGTGTTGAAAGGGTTCCTGTCAATGCTGCTGTGTGCTCACCGGGAGTTATTTCCACTCACGCGCTGTATTGAAGGCAGGGTGGGGCAAAAAACATGCCTACAGATGCCCACTCACGACTCCATGCACGCCCATTCGCATGCGTGTGCAAAGAGCCATTCAGACAGAGACAGAAACACACTCTCACAGAGTCTCTTGGTCCAGAACAATGATATGCAACTGCCCAGGATGTCTTTGTCACTTCCTGTGTTTGTGAGGATTTATTTGGTGTTGCTGTGGAAACCGAGTAATATTGAAAAATCTCCTCCTCTCTCTCTCTCTTTCCCTGTGGTTCCCTCCCTCTCTTTAGAGAAAAGCCAGTCCATAAGGGAGAGCCAGGCCTCATCCCCGACTCTGGCTGCAGCTGCCAGACTGTCAGCGCTGATACACGGCAAAGACCGCGTGTATGCGAATGCCATCCTTGTGGACAAGGTGAGTTGGGCCAAAATTAGTGTTTCTTTATTTGCTGCTTGAGTAAAAATGTACAATATAAATCAGTTATATAGTTATGTCAGTAAGTCAAAAATAGACTCGGCTCATATGATGTAAAGTGTTCGATTACTGGAGCTACAAATAAGGCTTTGAAATAGTTCCTCCTCAATGCCGTCTATTTTTTAATTTTCTGTTCCAGGTGAATGACACTGAGATTAGATACTGCACTCCGAGGGAGGAGGAGGTGAGCCCTGCGCCCCATGTTGGCAGCAAGTGCTGGGACTCCTTCACCATGATGCCCCCTGGCACAGGGAATTGCTCCCAGAACCAGAACCCATCCTCACCCCATAATGGGGAGAGAGGAATCCAAGGTCCCAGCATGGAGAATCACAGGGAGCCATCCCCTCGCACCTCTCCCCCCTCTCCCTTTGCTGCCTCACCGTCTTTTCCTTCCTCCCCCTTGGCTTCCGCCTTCCGTTTGTTTGAAGGAGCACAGAGGCGTCAGACACAGTCATGCCTCCCAGCTTCTCCTGCTTTGAACCGCAGAGGAGGCAGCTTGACGGAGGCAAGCCGGGGCCTGAGGTAGGACATTATTGCTGTTGATTCTTGAATTAAAAATCAAAGACGCTCAAAGTGTCAACTATTATATTTAATTAAAGAACTTTTAATGTGACTGCCTCACACCTGGTTGCGTTTTTTTTTTCTCAAAGTTAGAGAAAAAATGCTCTGCATTATGGCCAACTTATGGCCAGCAGAATTTTAAACTTCTGCTGCAGTTAGAAGCTTCCAGCGTGATCTAATTGATAAGAATTAAAAACATTCCTGTGACTAACTCATACTAAGACAACCATCTTCCGTTTGGAGTTTCAGCAAAAGCAGGTTTTTGATGTTTAGTGCAGTGATTGTAGTCAGTGAAGGTACGGAAAGTGACAGGAAGCCTGGACACAATTGAGTTGTTTGTGTGTTGAAATTGCTGAACATTCCTTCCAGTTTCCTGCAGGGTTTTCTGTTATGAGGACAGAAGCGGGCAAAAGGCTAAAGCACGGACTAAAGCCTGATTATAGCCTGCATTTGGCATTGATACTGTCAATGATGATTTTTAAGATCATGCAGATTACCTGCACTAATCTATACAAAACAGTTGGTTTTCATCATGGAAAAAGCAGAGTATCTTGTAGTATGCAAGACTTCAGAATTCAAAACTGCCCCTCCCAAACTGAGTCATGGACCAATTAGAGGCACTAGACTAATTTTGAACACTGCAATCTTAATGTAATCCTGTTGTTTCAGATGGTTATTGACAAATGGCAACATCCATTACTGAATATTGTAGCTGCAGGATCATAACCAGAGCATGTGTAAGTGGTTGTTTCTGTGTTTTTGTGTATATGTGCAAATAGTCCCAGTCTTGAGTGTGACAGCGGGGAAGAGGACATACTGGGAAATTCGTACCCCTGCTCCTCTTTAAAGCAGCAGACCATCCTGAGGTCCAACTCAGGAGAGGAGAGGAACTCTTTCTACACGTCACCAGACTTTAACCGCACACACTCCAACAGCACGCAGAAATCCACCCAGGTACAACCTCAGTAAACCTTATATTAAAAGTTTCTATTTGCTTACTCCTGTCAATTCGTGGAATTATTTGAGTCATACAGTATAATTGTTTGACTTTAAATTTATAATGATATATCACATAAGCAGGTCAATTGAGTCTGAGAGTCAGTTTCTGTTGTGACATGTGTTAAAAAGACCTGATGGATCATACCCTAATTCAATTATTTGATTTAAATTTTATTTTCCTACCAACTAAGACATTTTTGCAGCAGGGTTTAAAGTAAAAATGCGTTACAATGGCACTAAAACCCTAAAAACCTAGTGAATGCAAAGTAAGGTACTACAATAGACACAGCCTGCTGTACAGACAAACAATAATGCTTTGAGCTCAATAATGTGAACAAAAAGTCAGACATATTGATCTGTCAGCCCTGCAGCATTCTGCTACTCTCCAAGTTTCCGGTTCACAGGATGGGACCTCTGAACCTCTGTTTACTGCTCAGTCTGA
This sequence comes from Istiophorus platypterus, assembly GCA_016859345.1. NCBI lineage: Eukaryota > Metazoa > Chordata > Actinopteri > Istiophoriformes > Istiophoridae > Istiophorus > Istiophorus platypterus. The sequence goes on from CM029115.1 coordinate 20,553,227, forward strand.
TCTGTTCCATCTGATTTGTCTTCTCACCCAGAATCCAGAGGAAGCAGAGATTCGTCTGCGCTCCTATTCCTACTCCTCCCCCAAAGCGAGGCAGTCACGGCCGCTGCTAAACCGAGATGCAACCATCACTGATCTGGCAGAAGGTGAGTGAACTTTGACCCCCTCTGCCCCGTGACCTTTCTGTTCCCAGGAGCCAGCTGAATGGACACATGTGCCACATGTCTAACAGGGGAAAGACCAGACAGGTGTCACAAATCAACTGAACCACTATAAATTATATGCGTTTTTACGGTCAGCTTTGATACAACACCACCGCTCCTGTGTGAGTGAGTGTGCGAGATTAAGGCCATGCTTTATCCTGTGTAGATGGTGCTTTCAGCAGCAGCGGTCGTTCTCTACTTCAAGCTTTACCTCTCTCTAAATCCCTCTCTCTTCTCAACCAAGTTAGTAAGTACAAGAACACGGCTGGTCAGTTGGTGAATGCATTTCACTGTGTCTTTTTGCTATTTCTGGTGAACCGTGGGAAAAAACTGACGAGTATCAAGAGCTGCACAATTAAATGGCATGTTTGGTACATTCAAACTTTTCATGACCCACTATAATTTAAAAGTCAATTCACATAACGTGGAAAAACTGGAGTAAAACAATTTAATTAGTCTTGATTTAGTCAGATACTAAATAAATTTGCTGCTCATTTCAGAATAAATGATTATTTGATTGATTACAGATATTTTGATCACACAGTTCTGCAAAACAATGATGCCTCTCATTTTTGTCCAAATTGTGCAGCCCTGTATCTGTGGTAAGAATTAATTCTTGGTGGTGACTGTGGCCCTAGTAATTCTTCATGCATAAACCACTGTCTCATCAAAGAACATATTCATTATTATTTTTGAATTGCCGGATGATCAAAAGCAGACCTTCTCCAAAGCTTGATGCCAGGTCTTGTTTCGAAGTTATAAAACAAAAGTCATCCAAAACCTTTTTTTTTTTTAATCTACTTATCGACTGTCAAGTAGAGGCCTGAATCTCTTAAATTTTTTTTTTATCCTGAGGCTTTGGAAAAATGTTCTCTACATAACTCTGCTAGATCATCTGAAGGAGGACTTGTTTCTACTCTGAGGGTTCTTTTTGCTTCCATTTGGGTACATGTTCAGTTTCACTCTTGGTGTTTTGTTTTTTTTTATTTTTCCATCTTTACTGTCATCTGTTTTTTCCAAAAGCTATGTTTTTTCTTCATCTGTAAGGGTTTTCTGGGTCCAGACTGTTTCAGGGATCCCTGTATTTGCCTCTTACTCAATTTCTGATTTAGGATAATGGTTATTAACCCCCTCAGCTGATTCACTTTGAACCTTTAATAATGTCTTCAACTTTATTGATGTATGTTTCTGACTTACTTAATTTCCTGTCCTTTTTCCTCTACATTACAGAGCAGAGAGCATTCAGCCTGACTGAGACCCCCAGAGAAAAGAGGTAAAGGCAGTGTGTCATGTCATGAGCTTAGGCAATATCCACTCAACTGTGCAGGATCTCGCTCAGATGTCCCTCCCTTCTCTGGCATCAGTTATGACCAGTGGTTAGAGACTGGGCCAGATGAGCCTGCATGTGTTTATGTGTGCCTTTGTTTGTGTGTATGTGTATCTCCAGTGTTAAACCTGTGGTTGGGATCTGAGTATGCAGGATGTGACATACTTCTTGTTTCAAGGCCAGGGCTTGAACATGCTTTGATTTCAACCTCAAAATAACCCTGAGTAAACAGCAAAACACGAGGCTTTCCTGGTTGTTAATCCTCAGAAACATCTGAATCATTTCTTAATTTGATGTACATATTCAGATGTACTGATTTAACATTTGCTTTACAATCCTACCATGTGAGAGACTTTGCTTATTTTGTTTGGATTTCATAACTGCCAAAATCCACAATCATTGTATGGTTTAATTCATCTCATTGTCTCATAAACTCATCATGCACTAATGCATTACGTTCGCTAATAACCATGCTTTTCTAACAATGGAAACCACTTCATCATCATGGAAGATCATGGAAGATAACTGGATTATCATATTAGATCATTGGATAGAATAGATCTTATTAATACTATGATATTTAAAACACCAGACTGATCAGACTCACCAACCATTTTTCTTGCTCACATCTTCTCAGTCCATCCAAAATAGGGATTTTTGCCCTTGCCTTAAGCATTTGCTAGTAATTTACATGGTTTACTAAAACAGTATGTAGCCAAATGTCCATTTAGAGTCTAATCGTAGATGCCACACCTATTATTCACATTTTGAGTCTCTTGATGAGTTGAAACAACAACCTGGTCTGGGGTGTGTTATATCCATGCAGGGTTTTGGGTTTCCGTAAGCGGGCCCAGTCAGCAGAGGAGGAGAGCAGCGCATCACTCCAACACCTCACCCTCACAGAGTTCCTCAAAGAGTATGTTTTCACCAAAACAACCTCACAGCCATGCATGTGTGGCTTAACTCATTCTAACCCCATCATGAAACCATTCCTCAACTCATCCATTAACCATGTGGATTCTTTGCAGCTGTATTTGGTCATATATGAATCTTCAAAAACAAATTATTTTAACAAGTTTAATGTCATGTCACAAAATAGGTTTGATGTGATGTTGCATGTTTTTCTCTTTTTTCTCTTCCTTCTGTCATTGTTGCCTTTCACCTAGAAGGTCTAATGTAACTAGCATAAACTTCTATAAATAGTTGACACATTATTAATTGCATCTTGCCAAGGTCATACTATAAATAGTATCCACTAGAGTCCATAGTGACTTCCAAGCATGCCAAGCATGTTGTTGAGAGTAATAATCTGTAGACCAGGGGTCCTGGAAGACTGTCTGGACATTCTTTCTATCCAGCATGACACCATTGTACCTGATTATTCAACCCTTCTTAATATATTAAAAGTACTCAAGTAATATATATATATATATATATATATATATATATATATATATATATATATATATATATATATATATATATATGTTGGGTTTGAATGGTACAGTCTTCCACAGGCCAAAATGATGTGAAGAGTTGTGATAACTGCTGACTTAAATGTTCACACTGAAACAGGATCGAGGATGAGGAGTGGGATAAATACATAATCCCGTCTAAGGTCGAGTCAGAGAAGTACAGAGTAAGCCGGACGTTCAGCTTCCTCAAGAACAGGATGTCCAGCACTCGCAACAAGACCAAGGTGAGGAAACACTGTAGCCTTTACTCTAGTGGCAATATGACCCCTGGCTGGCTAAGACTTCACCTATGTGGGTTCAAAACATGATTGAAAAATCCCTATAGTTTAACTGTATATAAACAAAAGGCAGAATTGAAAGGCCTCTCAAAGTAGTGCAGTAAAAGGTTTACCACCTCCCAGACAAGCCAGGTCAGAATTCCTGTGCTGGGCAGCCATTGTGTGTTCGCTGTGCCTTTATTTGGCAAGGAAGAAAATTCTCTCTCCTCAGGTCTTAGCAACGGGACACATAGAAAATATCCTCTTACATAATACATAGACCCCCCCCACACACACATTGTGAGAAACCAAAACACATTCCATAGTATACCCTCAATCTTGTAAACACGTGTGCATGTGATCAAGAACATGTTTCTATGTGTGTACAGACACGAGTACACATGAACAGTCAAAAAACAAACATGCGCGCTTAGACTTCCTTGTAAAGTTTGTTAAGAAAATAAACTTCATACTATCGCACACATAGACAGAGGAATCCCCCTCACCCCCCCCCCCCCCTAAGGATAAAGCACCACAACAGCAGTCATCCCCATGGACCTTAACAAAGTAAACAGAAAAGCTCCCTCATGGGCCCCTTTATCTCAACTAACTCCACTTTAACAGGTGTGTTTCAGCGGGAAGATGATCACTATATGCGCCCTTATGCCTGCTGCTCAAAGAATTGTTATTTCTACTTTGGTGAAAATAAAATGTGTAAATTTGGAATATTTATGTCTTGTATTTCAGGTGAAGGGGAAAGAAGTGAAGGAGGGAAAGGAGAAGTCAGGAGCCACAAATGGACACCAGTTTGCACCTGTGTCTCCATCTGGTCCTACTGTCTGTGTGGCCTGTGACAAGTCTGTTTCGGGGAAGGAGCTGTTGCAGTGTTCCAGTTAGTATTATACTGTCAGTACTGTTGTTGTTTTATGTCCCGTGGTGGCCGAACTGTTTAGGGTTTGTTAAAATCCCCTCACACGTGCTGCCTTCATGTTTTGTTCAGTAGAAGACAGGAAGTCAATCACTGGCGAGGACCAGAACAGCTTGAAAGTCATGTGGACACTGAGTCCAGAAATGTGTTAATTTTGTTTACTATCACTTAGCCGGTGAAATTAACTGGGATTTGCCTTTGTCTGCAGACTGTTTCCTGAATGTCCATAAAAACTGTCGAGAGTCTGTTGCAGCCTGTGGAAAGGTAACCACTAACACCATGCACCTAATTTGATCTGAAAACCAACAAGCAAGAATGAAGATGACTTTAAATAATAGTCTAAAGGAAAAAATCACCATAAATAACTTACAAAAATTAAAAGAAACTGCTGTTTGTGTGTGTCAGGAACTACAGAAAAGGTCAGACAAAAGATGCTACAGGTGGCATTATAGGAAATAAAGAATCTATCATTATTGGAGCTTGACCTATGCGAGGGACTAAAAGTCAGAACATCTTGGACTCTGCCACTTGAATTGAAAGGGTTAAATATATTTTTTTTAAAACTGCCTCCAAATCTTTGAAAGTAAAATGCTTCATCACTGGAATATTTGCTTTACTGCCTCAATAAACCAGAATGCAGTGATAAGATATGTGTTCTATTTTGAATTAAAAGTACCCTGTGAAGTTTTCTTTTAAATACAAATGTTATGTTTACATGCAGGGATCCTCACCAAAACAGTTTTTGTGTGTGTTTGAGGTCTAACAAAAATACTGAGTGCATTTCTTTCCTCATCAAACATTTGCCAAACCAGTTCTTCAAATATTTTAAATCATGCACGGTTTGCATTCATGTTTATTAGCTTGCATGCGGCCTTTTCCTCTGCCAGTCTTGGTGCATTTCTACATCTCTTGGTGTGTTTCCATCACCGACAGCGAAATAGCATCAGACCATCGTTTTACTCGCTCGTTTGCACGTGTCTTTGTGCGCGTGCATGATACAAAAAAATCGGGGTCCCGTTGATAGAAACAGAGCTCCAAAGCGCTACTACTGGTCGAAAACTCCACAGGGTGCCCTTCAGTACACAGTTAACACTTTCGCAATTGAAAATCTGTCACTATGTGCTGGTACTATGCTACAGTTACACACATTTGATCTTTTGGGGGTTGTTAAAATCGTTCAGGGCATTGTTAGATATCTGTAAGTGTCCACTGGCTATGTCCAGTGGTCTGAGGCGCGTGCTGTGTGGCAGGAATATTCTCACTTCAAATACGGCTTTTGTTGCAGGTCAGTCCTTCTGCCTCTTCCTGTGTTTCCTGTCCCACTCTACTGCGCTGTATAAGCAAAATCCCAACAAGTATATCAATATATAGGAATTAGTTATTGAAGCTGAGGCAGGCTTAGAGGAAGTAGGTACAGCAGGATGAGTAAATTCCACTTGGAGAACAAAGGAACTCCTGGAATGTGTTGAACAGCACAGTAAAAGTATCTAAGGGGGGGGTCTCTTGTTTTTGGCTGGGAATAAATTGACTTCGATGTGGACAGAATTAGTTGTGTTATAACCACAGCAACTTGATATTTAAACACAAACTATTCTCTTGATGTTAATATGAATATGTCTTTCCCCCAGAAGCTGCAGGAGAGGAATGCGTTGCTAATGAAAAGCAAGACCTTGTCTCTCCCACAGAGTGAGTTCGAAATTACAATGTGCCCCCCCCCCTCCCCCATAGTGTCCTCCCTTGGCCTTGATTCATTTGGCTTTCACCTGTCCTCCCTTGTTTCTCCTGTAGTGCATTGAGTAAGCTATTTCTCCTCACCCCCACCCACCCCCTCTTTCCTTGTTGTTCTTTCCTGGGTAAAATAATTTAGTTAATAAGTTATTAAATAATCTGCCTCAGTGGGGGATCTGGCCTGGGTAGTGTTTTACATATCTGTTTGTGCATGAGTGCTGAGTGTTGTACTGTCAGTGACAGGATTATTTTATTTTTTTAATCTGAAGGTTTGGGTCTCCATTGTTTGATGTCTGGCAAAGGTTTCAAGGTCAAACATAATCAGCTTCAATTACCACAACATATTGTCCTAACTCTAGGCTGCATGGCCAGTTAAAGAATAAAAGATAACAAAGGGAGACCTCCTCACAGCTTTACAGTCCAGTAATTGTTGCATTCAGTGACTACACAGAGATGAGAAAACATCTGAAAACTAAGCAGAGATTTAAAGTATTTATTTGTACAATGGAAAAAGCCTCCATGGCGTGACTGGTCATTCTTCCTGATCTTCCTTATCTCCCCTTAGACTCTATGAAAGACACATCTCCAGCCTCCATTTTCTCTTCCTCCTCTTTCTCTTCACTGCCAACAATGAGCAGAGAGAAGAGAGAAACAGTTGCATCGCTTAACAAAAGCCTCTCCATCTCTATAGACAGCAGGTAGGATTGCAGTGTTCCCACTATCATTTCATCAATACTGTACATCAAAGTAATACTTGGATTTATTAAATTTTGAATATGACTGCTACTAAAAAATGGTCTATTTTCAGTCTGACTCAAGCCTACAAGTGCCCGAGTTAATTAGTATATTAATGTAAAGAAAACCTTCGTTCACGATCATGTACCTAAATTCAAACAGTCTATTTGTCTCTGTCAAGTAGTTTCGTGTTCAGTTTCAACTTGATTTGTTTCTTTACAGACGGCTGGGTGACTCAGCAGGGGTGGATGGAGAGTGCAGTGCAACAGCTGGCACTCAAAGTTTATTGTCTGATGAAGGCGCACCAGTCACAACGACTCCCCCATCCATCGACCCGTCAATCATTACACAGGGTGAGGAAGAGAGACTCATAGGAATTAAATTTCTCAGACATCACACTGAGAAATATTGTAGGGGGAACGGTGATTCAGAGTCAAGACATATTTACATTTGTTCTCACAGATGCTGTTGACGCTCCTCTACTGAGCGACTTGTCAGCTGACCTGCTAGGACTAGACGCTGACTCGTGGAGTCTGGAGGTTAGTCCAGAGTTCTGCAGACAACATGACAGGCACACCATCAAACGACAGGATGTTATTTATGGTAAGATCCTTTTTCCTTCTGTCTTTCTATCCACTTATTTCTCCCCTTGTTTAACAAAATGACGCACTTTATCGCAAACTTTTTGTCACTGATATTTAATTTTACATAAGCGTTGTGTACTGTACATACTGTGTCTGTAATTGTAAAGCAGATCTTATTGAATTGAACTTCAGTGGGTTGAACGAAATAATCCCACTTTTACTGTATTCAAACTACCTGATAGTACTCTTTCTCATTCAGGGTCCATTAAAATATCTCTTCCTGTTATTTTTTCAAAAAATAGCTTTTGAAATTTGCTTCGGTAAAAAGTGCATAGCCAAACTAACCCCTATAATTCTATTAAATGCTTATATTTAATAGAAAGAGCCAGATGTCCGATGAGGTTAATTTTCAGCCAGGCAGAAACCTTTGCCCATCTAAACAGCTCATCTGCACCTGTAAATATACTTTCGCAGAGCTAATGCAGACAGAGCTGCACCACATCCAAACACTAACGGTCATGTCGGAGGTGTTCCGGAGAGGAATGCTGGAGGAGCTGCAGCTGGACTGGGACTGTGTGGCCCGGATCTTCCCGTGCTTGGATCCCTTGCTGCTCTTCCACAGGAACCTCTTCGGAGCACTGCAGGAACGACGACAGGCCGCAACCCAACCTGAGAACCCTCAAAATTATCTCATCCATCAGATTGGAGACATACTGCTTCAGCAGGTTGGTGAAGATTCATTTGTGCATATAAACACACAGATACATGTCTATACTCAGTGTCTGATTGTATCTCTCTCTCTCTCTCTCAGTTCTCAGACGAGAATGCTGTGAAGATGAAGCAGGTATATGGCGAGTTCTGCAGTCACCATACCGAAGCTGTCAATGTATTCAAAGAGCTGCAGCAGCAGAACAAGAAGCTCCAAAACTTTGTCAGAGTAAGCGTCCTGACCTCTTGTTCTTTTAAAGATTAAGAGTTTTATAGTGAAATATTTTGACTGAGAAGCGGATGTTCTCATCTTGATTTTTACAATCTCTTCACAGCAACAGAGCAATAACTCTCTGGTCAGGCGGAGAGAGGTGCCAGAATTTATCTTGCTGGTCACTCAGCGCATCACCAAGTATCCGGTGCTGCTAGAGAGGATTTTACAGTACACTCAGGGTAAGTCAGGTGTACTGTGTTATACACAAAACTGTAAACATATGCAGCCCTTAAGCTTTTTACATATTCTATAGAAAAGCAAGGGTATTTTTATGTTCTTGTAAATCTAAATGTCTGAAATTTGCAGCATGATCCTAATGATCATCATCACATACTACTACCCATTACAAAACTACCACTACTACTACTACTACTACTACTACGCAGCTAGATACTGTATTAACTACAAATAAAGAGTTTTTTTTCCTGACGTCATCATGTGTGATTTTGACTTAATTTTTTTTGCAAAGTGGGAGAATATTATCACTTTTACATTTTTCTTTTTTAATGCTAGATTGTGTTGCTGTTTTTTAAACACCCTTTTTGAGAGTGTTATTTGCTTTTTCTTGATTTCCTCATGTGCTAAACACTTCTCCTTGCATACCTGTTCTTTGCTTGGAATATATATAGAACCTAAAACGGTCTGAGCCGTTTTATTCTTACTTTGAGCACAGTATAATTGAAAAACTGTGTTTCGTAATGTATTTGTTTCTATTAACTCTCTTTTACCTCTTTCCTTCAACAGAGGGAAGTCAAGAACACTCTGATTTGTCGAGTGCCGTGGCTCAGATCCGTGATGTCATCGCTGCAGTGGACCTGACAGTGAGTAAGTACGAGAGGTGTCAGGAGTTGCAGGAAGTTCTGGCCCGTCTGGAGAACAAGAGCTTTGTCAAGCTTAAGAATGGCAAGGTGTTCCGCAAACAGGACCTGCACAGCCAACACAGGGATCTGCAGCATAAAGGACTGGTCTACTGGAAGACTGCCACAGGGCGTTTAAAAGGTTCGTGCAGCATCAACTGTGCCACTACATTTTTTTAGTTTTAAGAAAAAAAAATCTACATGTATTTCTGCTTGTGTTTTCAGATACTTTGGCGCTCCTGCTCACAGATGTTCTGGTTTTCCTACAAGAGAAAGACCAGCGCTTCATATTTGCTGCTGTGGTAGGCATCAACCTGAGCAACAACCGAGACACCTTGGCCCACTGTCATCAAGTTTTCTCCATCCTTTAACCCCATTTTTATGGCCTTTGTCCACTCTTTCAGGACCAGAAGCCTCCAGTTATCCCTCTCCAGAAGCTCATCGTTAGAGAAGTAGCCAATGAGGAAAGGGGGATGTTCCTTATCTCCGCCTCCTCAGTGGGACCAGAGATGTATGAAGTTCACACCACAACCAGAGAGGAGAGGAATGCATGGATGAGACACATACGACAAGCTGTAGAGAGGTGTGTACATGCAAATGCAATGGAGTTTTTCCTATTTTGAAATTTTGTGCGTGTGTGTGTGTGTGTGTGTTTTTGTGCCTGGTCATTGTGTGTAAGTATATGTGCGTTACTCATTATCCAACCCAATGGTCTACCCGGCAGTTGTCCTGAGGAAGAGGAGGAGGAAGAGCGATGTGCTGAGACAGAGGAGGTGAGGCGAGCTGCAGAAGCAAGGGTTCAGAAGATCACTCAGTTCCAAGGTAAGAAATTATTCAAGATTACATTTGTTATTTTAAAGAGTTGAAATTTAGTAATGAAACGTAAAAAAAAAAAATCATCTTGTGATATAACCCCAAAACAACAAAAGGGCTTAACTGTAGTGTATCTTCTGTGTAGAGACACTGTTGGGTCAGGATCAGCGTATCTGCAACAGCCTAGAGGAGAAGTTACAGATGTATGCCGAGCTTACTGAATTAACCCTGAGCTCACCAGAACCCGTGCCACATCGCCATCTGCTGGTACAGCCAGACACGGACAGTGAGGTGCCACGACAGGCCTCCTCACTGCTCACGGCTGCACTCCGAGAAGGTGAGAAAGCTACTGTGTGGCTACATGGTGCTGGGGTAATGCTGCGGATACATGTTTGAGAATGTATTTCACAAGCCTAATGATGACTTGCAATTATAACTTCCATCTCCCTAATGCCGCTGTTCATTTTGTCACATCTATAGACCTTTCTCATTTTGACATGTCATGGCAGAAAAGGCGTAGCATAGGTCTGTGTTCATGTGAATCAATACTAACTTTGCACGGCTTCCTTTGACACTTAAATTAAATGATGCGATGATCAGCTTTATCAGGTAATTTTATTACACAATTCAAGCTAATATCTGATATAAAAAGGACTGTAGGGGCTGAACGACGACTTGCACCATTTCAATCTTATCTGTGTATTGAGTTTGGGGTTATCATATAATTTGTTGCAAAACCGAGCCCTGCAACTAGAGCTCTAATCAGGCAAATTAGAGGAAACTCTTGGAGGGGTGTGCATGACTTTTAATCAACTATAAAGCAGCTTTGCAAAGCATAACTGTACTACAGTGTAACAAAGAGATACTGAGCATTTGCTTTTAATAAGAAAGACTTCAACTTCAGTGAATCTTGTTCATAGAATAGTTTTGACGGATTTTCCTCTTTTGCAGCGGAGAACCTAATCACCATTCTTCAGGCTCACGATGGCCTTTCTGTACAAAGTCAGAGCTCTCCTGTCCGAGGGCCAGAGTGCTGCAGCTACAACAGTCACGGCAGCAGCATCCAGGAGTCTCCCTCTGAACGTGAGCCGCAGATGTACACTGTAATTCTGAATGTCTTTTTGCATGTTTGTCCTCAAGCTGATGTCCCTGCTCACATACCACTTGCCCTATACTGATCTGGGTGAGCCTCTTTGATTAGTGTGCAGGCCTTGCCATTTACTAGGCTCCCTTTCCTTTTTCCTGGTTCCTACAGCAGATTATCTCAGCACACTCAGTATGAGCTCCACCTCTCTTGGCTCAGACACTGAGTTGACAGGGATGGATAGTGTTTTGTGGAGCTCTGCAGTTGAACTGAGAAGAGGAGACACCAAAGGGACACTTTCAAAGGTGCAACCATTGTAGTTCCCCATGAGCAATGTTTGCTAATGTATAAGTTTACATTGCTTTTCCCCTGTAATAACCCATTGTTTTGTAGGTGGCAGAGAGCGTCCAGAGCCTGACTCAGCTTCTCTATAGTCTGCAGGTGAGAAAAGACACAAGTCTCAGCATCTGTGGCTAAGTGAATGTTCATATCTGGATTGAAAGGACAGAGTTAACATTCATTAGTAGGTACAATGAATGCAAATGTATAACAATGGCCTGTGTTATTTTAGCTAACAAAACTTGTTGTTAAATAGTTTAAATCTACCCTAATCTGACCTAAATCTAAACCTAAACCATTTTTATTTAGGGATTTGAAAGGATATGGATTCAGTAATCTGGATTAAGATTTTAAAAGATGCTAACAGCATCCTTAATATGGAAACTTTTAATATTCAGTGGAATCCTCCTCGTGTTTGCAGGCTGCTGTGGCCCTACAGGACAGCTGCTATGAAGTCCAGAAACTCCTTCTCCAGGAGGGAGAAAGACCTCAACTTCGAACCCTCTCTTCCGTCCAAAACAGTCTGGTATCAATCACATTATATTCATGTAACAATAGATATTTTTACTACATTTAGGCCTGTACCAGTGTATAATTACTTTGAGGACGTTAGACTAGATTTCAGTTGCCATTTTTTATAACCAATGACGGAAAAGATTTAACTTTTTTTTTGTTTGTTTGTTTGTTTTTTGTTTTTTTTTTTTAAATTTCAGGAGCAGGAGAAGCAGAGGAGTATTGATAAGAAGAAAGAGGAAGTAGAAAAGAAGGGTTTAGAGAGGAAGAAAGAAGAGGTGGATGAGGTGCAGAAACTCCATATGAAGCTTAAACAGGACCAGCAGCGCTGGGACAAAGAGTGTCTAGTCAGAGAAAAACAACAGGTGAGCCTCACACTGATGCTCTGACCTAAATGTACACTCATTTGTCATTCGATGGTAGTTTGTTGTGATTACTGACGCCTCACCCATGTTTTTCATCATTAAATAAACAGTAACAAATTCCACCAGCTGATATACTATACCCTCAGTTAAGTACTACTTAATAGAATTTTCAGTGATATTGAGAGTGAGGACTGTCACATATCAACTGAACTTATGACATGAACTCATCTCACCCTGTTCATATATTTTTAGATAGCATTAGACTTTACTTCCTTTTTCCTTTGACCTCTTCCTTGTTGTTTTTGGTCTTTCTCTCATCTTTGATGCAACTGTCGTTAAGAAATTTTTAATATCAATGTGAAGCGTCCAGTGCTAAAAGGTGTAGTTTTAGATAGCTGCAACATGTGCAAGATAAATAAAGAATACACAAACAATAAAACAGCCTTAGAAATAAAGAACAGATCATCAAAAGGTGTTAAATGTTTATAACCCTGTAAATCTAAAACCAAGTTTGGCTGAAGTTTCTAGCACATTTCAAGAGTTAGATGGTGCCTCTCTGATGTGCATGTGCCCGGTGTGTTAACAGAGTGAGCAGGAGAGTGTGCTGGAGCAGCGAGAGCAGCAGTGCCTCCTGGAGGCTGAGCGTCTGCGCTGTGAGCGTAAGGAGCTGGAGGCCCAGCTACTGGAGTATCAGCAGAATCTAGACAGACTGAAGGAGGGCCAAAGGAGTGTGGAGAGGGAGAAGGAGAAGATAGAAGCCCAGCAGAGGCTTCTCCAGACCTCGAGACACAACCGCCAGAGCAGCTTGCCTGTTACAATACCTCTGGATGGATACAAGGTATGAGAGGGAGGAGTGGGAGGAGAGACAGGTAGATGTAGATAGCAAAAAAAAAAATCAACACTACTGAGTAAATCATGTACCCTCAGCTTTTTTTTTTTTTCCTTTGTGTCATGTCAATATCCCAGGTCTCTAGCCACAGCCGCTCGGGCAGTCTGGATGGAAGCTGTTCAGTGTACGAAAACGAGGCATCTTTGCTCACCTCCCTCCAGCGTAACCACCCCCACCAGCCCGTCAACAACAACCAGCACCAGTGTGTGCTCTCCACGTCGAGGAAGAACCACGATGGCCCTCTGCATGGCTCCGCCTACACTGCTAACCTCGGCCTGAACGCCAGCCTCTACAACAGCCTCAACACCTTGCTGAGCCAGGCACACAGCAAACAGCCTCCGGACGGTCTGACGTACCCAAATTACAGTAACAACCACAGCTGTCTTCGGCCCCTGAACGACTCTGTCCAGCCGTTCAGCAGCAGGGTCACTGCGCAGCTGCAGAGGACCAACAACAGTAGGGCTACTTACTATACATGAAATTATACAAGATTATAAGAAACCATATTGTGATTTTGATTCCGAGTTGTACGTACAAAAAAACCCCATTACTTTCTTGTATCTTTTTCCTTTTCTCCAAAACATGATCTTTGTCTTAAAAGTTTCTGTTTCCTTCCAGCAGACTTCAGCCCACAGTCAGACAGGCAATCCCTGGGTCCCTGGAGGTCAGAGGTCACGGGTCACAGACTTTACGAGGACTACTCCTCCTCTCCCTCTCTTACCCCCCTTCTTCCCTCACAGGCTTACCTCTCTCTTGAAGGACAGAACGGGGAGGAGGGAGGTGAGGAGAACATTGTTTATCTCTGAGAGAGAAACGAACAATGCAAACTGCCTGACATATAACTGGACTCAGTAATATACCTGTTGCTTATATGTGTTTGTGAATGTGTGTATTTGCTTCCATCTAAATGTGATAGATGGATTTAAATTAATTTTTAAAAACATGTATAATCAAATAAGGGAATAGTTGCAGGGAGGAATTATATGCACACATACTGTTTGTGCCTTTTTCAGTGTATGTCAGACATTAATCATTCTCTTCCTCCGTGATCAAACCATTGTGCCTTTTTGCAAACAAGCTCTTTGTAAATCAGCTTTTATACTTGTACTCCCTGTGTTTTTACTTCTACTATGATTCTTTTAAGCATCCAATGGACGTGATTGATGGAAGAGGTACCTTTGTGCTACAAACACTGGGACCTAAAGAACCAGGAAATCTGGACAGAAGTATTGATGCTATCTTTTCCATGAGCACTTAAAGGAAAATGGAAATATTTGAGAAGCCAATTGAATCCTTCCGCAAACTATGTAGAGAGTGCTATTATTTCTCCACGTCATCTTTAAAAATATTTATGAGGGATTGTGAGCATTTAAAAGACATAAATATACTGACATTATTGTATAAATATTAAATATATGTATAGTTTTATGGAAAGGCTACCTATGCACACTATGTTGGAAGAACTTCATTTTTTCTCACTTAAGTGCCAAAAATCTTGCTATCTGATACTGTAATTGATTTCTGTAAAGAATGGTTGTATTTTTTTCTGTTCAACTCCTTTGCTGATAATTTATTGTGTGTAAATTGCTTCATGCACTGTCAACATTAATAATATTTTGTTTGATATTTGTTTTCTTGTAATCTCTGTAATCAGAACTGTGATGTGCCTTTGTAATATTGTTCTGTATATAAAACTATGGTGTTAACATCAGTTTATTTAGTGTGTTTTCTCTGTTACTAAACAAAACACTGCAGTGTCGGTTTTAAATTTGCACACCTCTCAGTGGTTTCAATATTACTTCATTACGCAATACTCTTCCAGTTGATTAGAGGCAGACGGCAAATAAGCAGTGACTCGTGAAACTTTCAGTCTGTGTGTGTGCAGCGAATGGTCAACATTTCAGGTTTTACTTTGACTTTTTCTCTGCTGAAAGGATGAAAAATTCAAGAACATCTTTGATTAACCTGCTTTGGTTGTATCTAATATTTTCTGAGGATCACAGTGGATACTGCTTTGACACTGGTGAGTTTGATTCATTTAAATACTGTCAGTTTCCACTGTGAAACCCCTCAAATATTTCACGTATCTTTACACAAACATTGCATTGTGTGCCAGTTTGGCAGCCACCTATACCGAGCATAAGTCATCTGCGGGCTGTGAATGACAAGCAAAGCCTCGTGGTGAGCTGGCTGGTAAACCACAGTGGCTTAGTGGGCGACATTAATGAGATCCAGATCAGCCGCACTGAAAATCACAATGTTATTTACAATGTGAGTAATGGAGTTTTTTTTTTTTTTTGCTTGGAATTCAGGCCGCTGAAAGGCTCTGCTTAGTTGTATCCCAGTAAATCAATGTTATTGATTATCCTACTTTTAACCGTATTTACTATGAATGATGATATCACGAATAATCCCTGACTGTAACTCAAATTTATGTAATAATATTCCCCATCTTTGTTCATCTAGAAAAATGTAAGTGCACCACCTGCAGATTCACATGAATATACGTTGACATGGACCTCTGATCTGCCTCTGGAGTGTGTGGATCACTCGGTCAGGATACGGCATTTCTACAATCGGTCTCTCCCGAGTCCCTGGAGTGAATGGGTAACAAACTACGGTGAGATGATTCCAATGCAAGCATATTGAAAGCAGGTCTGTGGCTTGAGTGCCCTGATAAAAATCGAGACCAAAGAAACACTCGTTGCTGTTTTCGCAGTGATGGTGATGTCCCGTGTCCCTAATCTCTTTCCTCTCACCAATATTTATATCAATGTTTCTCAAGTGTCGACTGTTGCACTCATTACAAATGTCTGTTGCAAGACATCTCCTATGTAAAGTCTGCATATAATATACCTAGATGGATACCTTTTTTTTTTATTGTATATAGCTTTAGGACGTATTATCCAAGACAGATTTTACATCTCTCACTTGTCTAGTATCTTGTACTAAGAGGTGATCGTAGTGAGGTTTCTTGGGTCCAGGAATATACAGCGGAGTATAGATATTTCTGTCAGAAGCACTTCCTGTATGCAAAGCTGTTCAGATCTTCAACAGACTGCAATATAACTCTGCCCTGTGGCCTGCAGGAGATGAGTCAAATGATGAGCCAAACATTTTCCCGTTCGACCGGGTGCTGAGAGAGGGCAGCAGTGCCATGTTCTGCTGTGTTCCCAGAGTTGGATTCGAAATCTCCAGCTTTACCTTTCATGACAGAGGAGACCCTCTCATCAGCATTGGATCCAGAGTCAAAGCTATTGCTGTAGACAACCTGATTTTCCCACAATCAAAAAGTAATGCCGTGCTGCTACTCACTTGCAGCGACACATCAGGCAAAACCAAGCAACAGTGGAACTTTGTCAGCTGTGAGTTTGATTATTTTTATTACTGTTGATTTTTTTTTTTTGCTAGATCTTTTGCTAACATACATGTATGTATCTGTCTGTGTGCTGTAGCTCCTCCCCAGAAACCCAGAAATCTCAGCTGCGCAACCGAACAAATGACAACTGTCACCTGCACCTGGGACCCAGACAGAGATCCGCAACAATTTAATCAGAACAAGCAAACACACACTCTTCACTTAGAGTAAGAGCACACAATACCAAATATTAATGATGTATTTGTATCTTTACGTGCAGAAATTCAGGGATAGATTGCAGTGGTTTTGTAACTATTGGTCCAACATATTCATCTACAATCAATTAAGATTTTGTAAAATGATGGTTTGGGGAAAAGATTCATTCTCTTTGGCGTTGCTTTCTTCCAGTTCCTCTCTTTGATTCTGCAAGGTGTACAGCAACACTGTGTAGAGCAGAGCTTCTCAGCCCCATAGTTAGGAAATTTCTCCGATACAGTATATTTTTATTTGTTTTGTTGATGATAATAGTAAGGTTTAAAGTATAGAATATAGAATTTGAGTGCAATTCATTTGGAGCTACTCTACTTCCATGTTCTTCAAACTAGACTACAAAAGCATTCCATAGTCAAATACTTGCTTTACAGTCACATTTAAAAGACAGCTTAACAAAACTAATTAAACACAGTTATGTAACAGAAAAGCCTGAGAATCCTCTATTATTGTATGTCCAAAGGATAGATATCATGTCACCAAATTACAGTGTCGTTAAACAAATTCGAAACAGACAAGTCTGTTGGATGTCTCATGAGACCTTTGCCATTCTCTTCTGTTTCCTGAAAACACAGGAACTCAGACCAGGCTCCCATCAACTGCGAGCCTTCGTCCTGCACATTCCCAGCTGTCCCACAGCTGGAGGAATACAACATCAGAGTGGTGTTGAAGGACCAGGTGGGAGAGGAGACAGAGAGCTACAGCTTCAATATCTCTGAAAGAGGTCTGAGGTCCTCCAAGCATCTGAACAGAATTTGGAATATACAGTATATGTTGTAACATAAAGGTTCAGTTGTGCTTTGAACCCATAGAGACTTGAGCAACAAGCACAAATAAATTAAATATGTGCCTGGTTTATCTACAATCATTGCATTGAATTATGTCCTAGCGTAGTCAGCATGTTCTGTGAATCTTCACTGAACAATCAATTGAGGGTTAACGTTCATGAATGTGTGGATTTCATTTGTGTGTTGCTGTTAGTGTTTCCTGTTGTGGAAATAGACAGAGTGAGCCCGGGGGGGACAAACACCACTGTGTCCTGGTTCGTCCAGGGGAACTTGACTCAACTGAACTTCCTCTGTCAGATCACTGTGGACCCAGACAGCACCACCGAGGTGGGTTTCATCCAGTTTATCTCAAATATTCATACTGCAGAAGTGGAAGTTCAAGTCTGTTTCCTTTGACCTTCTGTCTGCGTGTTTGTAACAGCTAAGCTGCAATAGTGTGGATGCTCTGTGCAAAGTCAAACTGGAAAATCTGCTTCCCAACACCCGCTACTCTACCAGGGTACGCTGCTCTGTCAATGGCAGGTTCTGGGGAAAGTGGACACAGCCCGTTTCCTTCAAAACCTGTGAGTACGAAAAAAGCGCGGGTTGCCAGGATAGTGTGCTGCATACAATATGTGGTCAAGTCCACTCAAAGTCCAAAATTCAAAGAAGATGGAGTTAAGACCAAAAATTTCACATTCTTTCAGGCCAAGACTAAATCAGGCAATAAATTACCCATCAACATATATGAACCTGGGACATTGTGGCTGCGTTATATCCAACTTTGCAATCACAGACACCGAGAAAGCTCGTTTTCCTCCCCAGTTTCCATTTTCTTTATTTATAAATACTTTATTTTAAGCAGACATGATTCAGCTGAGCCAAAAATGCAAGCCCCAGACATCACAAAGTTCATTCAAGGCCAGGCTTTATACGACTGGTAGTACTACACTGCTAGTACATACAGCAAGTATACTGTGCCGGTATGGATGTTGAATGATCTCCTTATGTCTGTGATGCAAATAATCAATTTAATCAAATGGTTGCACAAATAATCTTCATTTACTTTCCTCAGATCCAATTGTGACCTTGAACTTATGGAGGAGAATAGAGCAGATGTCCGACCCCAACAGTCGTCAAGTTACTCTACTGTGGAAAGTGGTGAGACTCTATGCTTGCCTGCTTTCCTGTAGATGTGTCATTTTTGGTTAAACAAAAAAAAAAAGAAAGAAAAAGAAAGTATTCCCATAATGGTGCAGAAACTCTTTGTTTGACCACCTCTGTTCTCAGCATGTACCTGGCTCAGCAGCCAATGTGAACAGTCAAGATTACAAAGTTCAGTGGTCGCAAGAAGGCCTAAACAGGACCGAGTGGAAGGACGGGGGACAGACCCAGGCAGAGGTGTCCATTGGTCCAGGACAGTGTAGCTTCACTGTCCGGGCTGTCCTTAACACTGGCCCCTCCATCCCTGCTCGCATCTCCATCCCTGCTCGCATCACCATCCCAAAGTTAGACGATGGTGGTAAGCAACACATGGAATCGGCTGAGATTGTCTCAGTTCAGCTCTGATTGCATATAATTGCTTCTTATATCATGTCATACTGCTAACCTTATTTCCCCATTCGGCAAGTTTGTGTTCCAAAAAATGTAATAGGGGAGAAGTTGGGTGTTGTTAATCAGTAGCACAGGTTTCTGCCATTAGATGATCATCATACAGCGAAAAGGAAATTGTTCTTAGATACAGTGTATAAGAAAACGGTAAGCTGTGTATCTGATAATTTTGTCCTGTTGTTAGTGGTGTGTTTTGAAAATCTATTTTCCTGGATTTTTCAATCTTTGAAAATCCAGGAGTTTGACATAATGACATATGAAGTGTTTTTTTGAATTTGTTTTTCCGTCCAGAGAACCTCCGAGTAGAGAAGCGGTTAAACAGCAGCAAAACCGAGGGTTTCAGTCTGTCCTGGGCTGAGCAGGACACTGCTACTTGTGGCTACACAGTGGAGTGGTGCGTTCGGGGAAATGAGGTGCCCTGTACTCTGCAATGGATACATATGCCAGAGGGAAACAACACATTACTCCTACCTACTGGTAACCTTTTTTTTTTTCTTAATAGTTTTCTCTAGTGGTCACTGTAATAGCATCTTTATGTTTTACCTATGTTGGTTTTCACTATCATAAACCTTTATTTTGCAGGCAATTTCATAGCAGGTCGTAGGTATACATTTAATATCTATGGATGCACAGGAGATGGACACAATCTCATGGAGATACAAGCTGGGTACTCACGAGAGCTTGGTAAGTGTTTATGGCTTATAATGGAAGTGTGTGTTTGTGTTTGTGTGTGTGTGTGTGTGTGTGTGTGTGTGTGTGTGTGTGTGTGTGTGTGTGTGTGTGTGTGTGTTCATGAGGTTAATTAGGCATTTTGCTGATAGAAGCGTTCAAAGTATGTCTCAGCACTGGTGTAAACAGACATGATTGTCAGATATGCTGCAGGAGAGATGAGGTCTCGAGCAAGTAGTTAACTTTTCATAAGGTTGTGGCAGCTGAAGTTTTGACACAGGATGTTTGTATCAAATGCTCTAATAAGAAGATAAGTTGTTATCTATACACAAGACACTATCTTTCCTGTTTGTAAGATATACATAGAGGGATAAGCAGGGGGAAGCAGAGATAAGAATGCAATGCAAACGATGGTGTATGGACTGAACACTAGGTTTAACTTTTTAAAAGAAAATAACCTCAAAACCAAATCATTGGAAAATAAGACACAGCAGCCACTTTCTGCTGGACTAAAGCTTTTGCAACAGTCTTACAGTTGAGCCCAACAATGCACGCAACAGACAGAAAGTCCATGTGGGTTGACATCATTTGGAGAAGTTGCACTGTTGCTTAAAGTCTATTGCTTTAATTGTAATTGGTTCGATCTATTCTTCCGTCCTCAAAACCATTTCCCTTTCCCCAGCTGCTGTACAGTCCCCGAGTCTGGTGGAATCGGTTGAGAGTACTCTCTCATCTGTGACACTGGAGTGGCGTTACAACGAGGATGATCCGGCTCATCTGGCGTTCATCACCGGTTACCTGGTTACTGTACAGGAAGGTCATACTGCAAGTAGGTGCAGAGGACAGCGTTGAATCTCGTGTTTGGGTCACACATGAGTTATGATGCTGCTCGACAATATGAAACGACGCATTAATAAGCTCATGTGCATTTAGATAAGTTCAATTTGACGTTGGACGACCCTCGGCAGAAGTCTGTGACTGTTAAGGATCTGAAGCCGAGCCATGAGTATGTCATCTCTGTGAGGGCTCTCACTAAGGTGGGGCCTGGACAAGCAGCCAGTATCACCATCAGGACCAGAATTAACTGTGAGCTCCCTACACATCCAGTGCAATCTACAGCAATTCAATAATATGAATTAATTTTACCGTTGTTTTTTTTTTTTCTTTTATCTCTTAGGCTCTTTCTCAAATTCCATTACAAAGGCTTAAGTTTACTATTTGGTCATGTAAACCGCTCATCCTCTGTTTCCTGCGGCAGATCCAGTTCGCTTGGCCATTGTCCTGACTCCCATATTGATACTGCTGGGCTGCACCATTCTCCTGTGGCCTCAGAGAAAAATGTGAGTGACTACATCTTTAAATCTTCACTTCAACATTCATCCCTGCAGAAGATGAACCGCGGCCTCTCTCTCTTCCATCTTAACTTTTGATTTGTTTCTCATCCAGGCTGAAGAGAGGGCTGAAGGAGATATTTGTTTATCCTGCTGGTATGAACATCAAAACGTCTGAGTTAGACAGCTTCCTGCGCGAGGTATGGACGAATCACACAAATAGTCAACAATGCAGAGAGAGGAAACAACTTAAGATCTTGTCTTAAGATACATTTGGTACATAATACACTCTTTTTTTATAACTTTGGGAAATATTAACTATTTTAATTAACTGAATTTGATGTGCTCTACAACATAACTCACATGGGGTTCCCTCTACAGTCGTTGAAAAAGGTGTTTTTAGCTCATTGTAGATTCCATAAAAACGCATTCAGAGTGATTCAAGCAGCTCATTACTTGCATTAAAATAAACCATCAGGAAACTACTCATCAGGCAGCTTTCAAAATAAGATTTTGGTACAAAAGTGGTTTTAAGACAATTAAAGGGAAATTCAGTGTTTGTCATGCTGGGTCTATTTTTTATATTGTATTTTGTCCATTATGACAACATTTTACTCTAGACCTCTCCCATGAAAAAAATGTAAAAAAAAAAATTTGTCAGGGGCATTGATGAGAGCCCCCCACAGATTTGCCCCCAAAAAAAAATCAAAAAAAAAAAAAAAAGAGTCTGACAGACAGTAAACACAGAATCTAGCAAACTGCATAGCAAAGCAGATCCACTCCTGGGCCGATTTAACTCACGCATAAACACTATTTTGACTACATTAGGCTAACAGATATGGACTTTCTTGTAGTATCCAAACTCATGTAATTATTTGCTTGAGGTTTACATTGTTATAATTCCCTCTACATATTTTTATAGAGCATTGAGAGGATGCAGTCTCACAAGGTGGAGGAGTGCATCAGCTGTGACATTGAGATCCTGAATACCTGCCCTGCTCTGAATGAAACAACCACACTCGGAGATCCTGAACCGCTGAACACACCGCCCTCTTTTGGTTCCCAGTCCTCCACTTCATCCTTGCCACTGTCCCAGGTGCTACTCCAGGACTACTACCCCCAGTCACCCATACCACTCTTTGAGGGACCAGCCCCTCAGCAAACAACAAGCATCACAAACAAAAATTACTTCTTCTCCATAGTGGAGGATTACTCTGAGCCACATACAGTAACATTCATTGAAATTAAACCAAGCTTTGAATCCTCTGACTGTCTGCAGGAATTATATACAGCTACATATGGTTACATCTCCAATGATAATTTATAAGTAAAAAGTCAAAGACCGAGACAAAACCCCTCTGCCATACATTTTATGTCTGAATTTTAATTGTATATAATGCTGTGAATACATGCTTTGTTCATTGGACATAATGCAACTCTGCAGCTCTCTAATGTAAATATGCTTAGGTTTTGTATTTCTGCCACATTTTAACATACAATATGCATGTGTGATTTGATTGGAAAAATGTAACGTGCAAACCTCTGGTAACATACTGTACGTAGAGCAGAAAACACAGAACAGATCATCCAAAAGGCATTTTAAAGTACTACTACAGTATGGTGCAAGAATGAAACCAAAGGGGCTTGTACTTGTCAAAGTGTACACAACAGCTTAAGAGGAACTCAGTGTAAAGATTTTGCTAAACTGTGAAGCAACTGGAGATGTTTATCTACTGGGTGCAAATGGCACCAGAGATAAGGCAGCTGTACATATCAGGCAGAAGGAAAATATAGGAACACGACAGAGAGATGTGCATCTACTCTGAACATATTTAGAAATCAGGAACTATGTTGTGTTACCAGTTTTTGAGGAGGTGATATGTATGTATTACATGATTTAAAAAAAAAAGAGTAAAGTGTCTGTGTTTAGAATTTCTTTCTAATCTTTGAATTCAGTTATGTGCCATTTGTCCATCAGTGACTAAAGGGTAAGGAATCATGGAGTTATTACTGTAAAATGGGACTGACTCAAGTATCAAAACATACTGGGATCTTACACTTGAAATCCCTCTGCTTCTTGGTACAGGTCACTTTGTGATAGCAGAAGTCTCCTGCATGTCTGCTGACATTTTGTTCTAGAGTCATGATTCCCATTTCCAGCAAATATGCTGCTCATAGAGTTTTGGGTTTTTTTTTTTATAACCGGTAATATAATTTCATTTGAAGAGATTTTATCTCTTGTGCTGTTGCCGGTTGCCAAAAGAAATCAGATCTTTTTAAAGTCAGATTATTGTTTTTTCAAAGACCTCCATGGTAGTCGGTGAGCCAAATTGTTTGCTTCAAGAGACATCGTAACTGGTTTAGAGCAGGAAATCTGTTACACAACCTTTTATCCTAGAATAACACAGCTGCGCGTGAGTATGATCCTGCTTTCTTAGGAACACTAATACTAATACTGGGCAGAGCCTCCCTTCGCCCTCAGAACTGCCTCAGTTCTCTGTGGCATGGATTCCACAAGATGTTGGAAACATTCCTTCAAGGTTTTAGTTCATGTTGACATGATGGCATCACATTATATCGGCAGATATGTCAGCTGCACATTTGTGCTGCCAGTCTCCTGTTCTACCACATCCCATGGTTAGCAACAATACTTAGATTTCCAGTTCATTCATCAATTCAAACCACGATAGCTTGATATTTAAGGGGCCCAAACTGTGCCAAGAGAACATTCCCTACACCATTTACCACCACCGTGACCCCGGACTGTTGACAAAAGGCAGGTTGGGCCCATGGATCCGTGCTGTTGACACCATATTCTGACCCGACCATCTGCTGCCTCAGCAGAAATCCGGATTCATCAGACCAGGCTACGTTTTTTCCAGCCTTCAGCTGTCCAGTTTTTGTGAGCCTGTGTCCAATGCAGCCTCAGATATCTGTTCTTGTCTGACAGGAGTGGAGCCCGGCGTGGTCTTTTGCTCCTGTAACCTATCTGCCTCAAGCTTCAACGTGCTGTTCTTTCTGAGAAGCTTATCTACTTATCGCATTTGTAAAGAGCGGTTATCTGAGTTACCATAACCTCACTGTCAGCTCCAACCAGTCTGGCCAGTCTGGCCATTCTGGCCTAACACTAACCATATGCAGTATGAATTTTGGTCTGATGCAGCTACAGTCCGCAATTTCACTGTAATTTAAACTATTCACACATCCGCCTTGGCATTTTTACAAATATGGATGCACTTAGTTTCATCAAAGTATTGCTTACACTGTTCAAATGATTAGTGTCTCATTTATTGGTCTTTAAACATTTCTCAGTTGAGCCATCTCTGCTCCGATTCATTTTTCCCCCAACGCTCTTATTCCACCAAACCACATCCCCTGCCCATAACTTCATTCCGTTTGCTCCAATGTGTTTTGTTTTTTTGGGGTTTTTTTGCAGTTGCATAATTGGTTCCGAAAACATGTGAAAACTGTCCTGTGGGTTTGGCTGTGGGAGCCAGCTACTTAAATGGCGTGCAACAAATATCATGATAAGCAGGGTTGGTCTATGTCCATTTATGTAGGATGTCTATCTGACCGGGGGTTACTGCTTATGGGACAGAAAAGCCCATTCTGCATTTTCTCATGTCTTTTCTTTTTGTTGACCATATAGACCAAGGATTTGGCAACTCAAGAATTTGTATGAATCTGAACTGATACTGTTGATGCAAATCAGGCACTCACACAAGAAAACCCAGGAGATAAATCAGAAGTAAAAAAATTTTTTTTTTACACTCATACTTGAACTTAATATGTTTACTGCAGTTCCACTTAGGTTTCTGCATAAATCCATTGATGGAATTTAAACTGAGGGGAAAAAAATACCCCAATTTAAAACACTTTCTGCATTCCACACTTATGGTATGTCACTGACCTTAGAATTTATTTACAGGATCAACTAAATGTAAAAATGCACAAACCACAGTTTATTAGAGTCAAAAGTCATTCAGTAGTTACAACTTCCTGATTAAACGGAATAAACCATGTGGATTTCAAAGAAGACAACACGTGAAAAATGTAAAAATAACATGAAAATCAATTCCCAGATTTCCATAATAAATTCAGACTAAAGACTCGAGTAGAGATGATTAGCTGTTTGTCCTGAACACCCTGGAAGCTTTAGGAGACAAACACAGATTAATATGGATGTAAATGAAATCTATTGATGGCGTCATAAACTATATTATATAATATTATCAAGAAATATCATGCACAAATACAGAACAAATTTAAAATGCAACAATCCATTTGGTGCAGTTATAAAATGTGCAGAAAATCTATATATACTAAATATACTCTTAGACACACATGCAGCTCATTGGTCACTGGAGCAAGCTGTGGCCTAAGCCGACTCATTCCTCAGTAGTGCAGCGTTCACAGAAATGAATAGAAAAAAAAGCAGCACAAAAAAGTTTTTCACATTATCACGGAGCCACCAGCAGAAAGTAATGCAGGGAAAAAAGGTGACACATTCACTTGGTTGGGTCCGTTTCATGTGGTTTGATCTTTGGATCTTCTTCAGTGACACTCCTGTGCTTCTCTCTGAGTGGTGGCAAAGTCTCCTCTCCAATTTTAGTCTGCACCATTATGACCCCAAATAACCTGCTTAGCAGATGCAACCTGGAAGCCAGTCTTCACACAGAATTCCTTTGTTGTACTCTTACTCTCACCTTGCTGTGCTTTCTGAAAGGGACACAAAAAATGAGTGTGTTTACACTTCACCTACAATATATAAAAAAGAAAAGTGAGAAGTGGAAAAAGTGCTGATCATGGGGGCGGATTTGTCTGTCTTTTTGTTGAGCTCTGACACAAAGTTCTGACATGTGACACCAAGAGGCAGGTGAACAAACAGCAATTTACAAGATGTGTCAACAAAATAAAATGAAACCTCTGGCAAAATCAAATTAGGGCTTGTGTCTGTTTCTTTACCGTTGTGGTGGCGACACCATGCACTTCCAGAGGACGGCATAGAGAGCGAGTACAAAGGCGATGAACACCGTGGCTGCGATTGCACCTAAAAGCACAAAAACGTGCATATGTTTATTTCCACAAGTTAAAAATACAACTTCGTACTTGCATGTGCTCTAATGAGGACTGAGTGAAGTCTAGTGCGAATTTACTTGTTGTTCCTTCTGCAGGGAGTATTGCAGAAATAAATTGTTTACCTGCTTTTCATCTTGTTGCACTGAATGAACCAGTTCATTCCCAGAAAACAAAAAGCCCACTTTGACTGCAAATTCATATGTAAATTTATGCTCCTGACTTTCCTATCCATCTTCACTGCACTATTATATACCAAAAAATCCCCCACTCTAAAAGAAAAAAAAAAAACAACTGGAGTTAATAGACAATTATCCTGCAGTGATAATATTACTGACCGCTGCTGAGACCTGAGGAATTTCACTGCCCTTTCCAAATTTCTAGTTTGGGTCTGGTGTACAAACACTTCTTTGGAAAAACAAAACCTTCATTGCACAGAATTTGATCCTGAACATCCTGATCCTGGGTTTCGAAACGGAACAGTAGACGGTTAAAGAAGTGCGCAGGTTTACTGAGATTGTGGTATATGATCTTTTTAAGTGATAAAGTCCTTTAAACTTCAACTCCCGGCGGAAAAACGCCGCCTCCAGTTTGGTCACACATCTGCACGCTCAGCGAACAGAGGCATGGAAACAGGACAGAAACAGGACCTGGGGTCAACTACAATGCAGAGGTTTTCTAGTGCAAGGTTCAAATGATAAGCAAAAAAAAAAAACTCTCAGTCACCAAACCACTGAATATTAAAATGCACAGATGGGAAGAAGTGTTTGTTGATGAGTTTTTAGATTTCTGAATGTGTATGACAGGGAAAAAAAAACACCAGCCACATTATTTTTAGACAGTCTTAGTCTCTGGCTCAGCCAATGAAAATAACCCCCAAGCAATTTGATCAATATCACAAGACCTCTCTGCAGTCACACTGCCAAATAAAATGTTTTAGAGCTTTGTTGGCAGCTGGTGGCGTAACTTGATTCCCCTTTATTTGCAGGCCTGTACTCTCGGAGTGGAGTAGGTGGTCTTTGGTAGCCCAAGGTGTTTTTTTTTTTTGCAAAGCAGGTGTTTTTTTGTTTTGTTTTTTTTCCTTCTGAAGCAGGTCCCTGGTCTGTAAAGACATCAAATTTTGGTTAAGGTGCTGCTCACCAGGGATGATCCCACTGCTCCTGGTTAAAGACTCCTCCGTGTAGGAGGGACGAGTGGCCGCTGCAGTTGAACCTTCATGACGAAGAAAAGAGAAATGTTCGTAAACAACGCTAATATGTAATGCAGTGTGCGTGACACACTTGCCTACATAACTGAGTCATTAATAAGAATTTGCTTTCAATTAAAAATGTGTAAGTTAGTTGAAAAGATAGTGATCTAGCATTTGAATTGCTGACTATTAAAAAAACAGGTGGGTGAACAACATAAATAAAAAAAACAAAAACAAAAACCCATCATACATAAACTGAGAAGTACCTGAGAGATAAATCCTGACATATGTTGGTTTTGCTACAGCATCTCTGTTCTAAACCAGCTTTAAAAGGAAGCTCATGGTACAGACTGTTCTTTGATACTGTGTCACAGTGGCTCATTCAAATTTGTGGTCATTTCTGAATATTAGTTTTGTACGGGGCCGAAGTGCAGTACAGCACCACTTCTTCTTTTCTTCCCGCCGTGGGGCCTGTTCGTTCCGATCCCCTGAGGTTTTCCAAACTGTCAACAGGTCCAGCAAGAACCAGTCAATCAACTCACCCAAATTCCTTTTAAATCAGTGACTCTCTTCTGGGGGTTCAGCTAATTTATTTTATTGTATGCATTCTGTATCTAATCTAATCTAAAACATTCATGTCGCCCATTTTGCAGTTACAGTTAAAAGTTTTGCCCATGAGCATTGATAAGCAACTACTGTGTAGCATGTAGTGTGTTTCCCTGATTTCCCCCTTCTACACTGGATAATTAGAATTTCTTCATTTTGTGCAGGAGCGACTCAGCTTCTTTGGCACTTTTACTATTTTTCTAATGTGCTGGCCTGAACTAAAAATAGTATTGATTGACTGTAATTTAACGCCGACACACTATTAATTGGATTTTTTAAAAATCTGGAGTAGATTTCTTTGTTTATCTGGTACTGCAATCACATTTAATGATGTCAAAAAAGGCAAGGCCCTTTCTGTGTGACTCCGAAATCCGTGTATGGATTTCGGAATACCTGTACCTCAGCTTCTCACTAGAGTAAAAACACAAGATTCCAACTTACCACCAAAAATGACTAATTACAACTGTACTCTGGATGCATTTTAACCATAATAGGCGAGAAATAGTTTGGAGCCTCCCTGGTGAGCCCCTGACTACAACCACAGAAGACAGAGGAGATGAGACCTCAAGGGAGAGATAAGCCTCACCGTTTCTCCGCTGAACAGCATGTAAAAGCTGCAGTGTGAGACCTGGGTCAACCATCTGAAAACGCAGCAAAACAGTCACGTTTGAGCAAAGCACAGGGCACAGACAGAGCAGGACACACCACTCTCCAGTGGTGGTGCAGGTTTGGCTTGTTTTTGTTTTGTTTTGTTTTGTTTTGTTTTGTTTTTAAATCGGCAGCTCGTTGCATTTACATTTGTTTGGATCTGAGAAAAAGAAAAGCGAGAAAGACGGGTCAAACCACAGCAGGGGATGGAACCTGCTGCAGGAAGTCAAGCTGCAGAAAATGAAGATAGAAGAAAAACAAAACAAGAGCGTCAGGATAAGAAAATGTGACCCCCCCCCAAAAACAAAACAAAACAAAACAAAACAACCCAAAACAAAACAAGAAAAAACAAAAAACAAAATAAGTAAACATCCTGGTCGAGACAACGCTAGTTCCCGTCGCCAGGTAAAACCCCCTGATTGAACACCGCTCATCGCAGGTGTGTGAGGCAGCGGCGAAGCGTCAGGTGCGTCCTCGGGTCTCCACGTCTCCCTCCGAGCTTCTTACCGTCGAGCTGTTCCCGCAGCCGCCGACGCTTTCGCTCTCGTTTTTCGCCTCAGTCCACTTTTTCGGTGTCGTGTGCTCAGACTTCATCGGCTCATTCTTTTTCCTTCTTCTTCTTCTTCACCTCACATGTGCGCTGAGACCTGCGCTCCTCTCGCGCTGCGTTCAAGCGCTCCCTTTGAAACTCGTCATTTTCTAAAGGCGAGACCCTCGGCCCTTTTTGTACCGCGTATTTGAGGTGGGGTGTCACAATGAAAGGAAACAGAAATGTACTCTTGTTTGTGATCATTTGTAAGTTGCACTAACTCCTAATAAACCCTGAGGTCTTCTGTCAATTTTCAGTTACAATGGTTCTCAACAAGAACAGGAAGCTGCCAGATTCCCGGCTGACCTTAGTTGTAAATATTAAAAGATTGGACTGTCGACTTCCTGTTGTTGGAGAGAACAAGTCAGCATTTACATTGTTTTACAGGATGTATTTTGACAATTCACCGCCACCTTCTGAAAAATAATTTCCACTTGGAGGCCTGAACAATGAAGACATGGCACACCGGAAGTTATTTATATGTTTATCTAGGCAAGATCATGTGTCAGTGTTCGAACAAAATAGTGTACCAAAAACAAAAGTTTAATACAGACAGAAAATGACTGTTTATTATCTGAAGTCTTTTTTAAGTTTGCAGACCACATCTGGATGAAAACATTTAATGCAGACTGTTCAAACAACTGGTCAGCGAGTCCTGGCCTGCAAATAGCTACAGCATAACTCCAAAGATTTGACAGATATTCAAATTCAGCACATTTACTGCAATTTATGAAAAGAAGAAATCAAATATCTTGGAAACAACCCTAGACAAGCTTCACATAGGAGTTAGTCATAAGAATAGCATATAGAACCCATCCTTTATGGGATATATTTCCATTTGTTCTCTCTGCTTTAGAGGAGAGACATCAACAGTCTGCAGAGATATTGCACAAATGTTTACACTATAAAAGCAGACAGAGCAAATTCAGATCTCTTTCTCTCTCTCACACACACACACACACACGCGCGCGCGCGCACACACAAAGACACAGACACTCAACATCAACACAGCCTCCAGATGTTGTATACCAGGAAATCACACAACACGCATACAACAGAAAGAGAGCAGAAAAACATCTTAAAATACACAACCGAAGGCATCTCTTCATCTTAAACTGATCAGCAGTTCATGAAGAAAGAAATTTCTACTCAGTCAGATCTAAACACAAAGCAGACTGTGCTCACAGTAAAAAAAAAAAAAAAAAAGTCAGCCATGGAGTGTCTTAAAATAAGAACGAGATGTGAAATCACTCAATTTTTAACATTGCATGTCTGTTCTCTCTGTTCTCACTATCCATTTCCAGGGGAAACTTGACTAGCGCACAATAAGATGCCAGAGAGTGCAACAGCACCTGAGATTCCCCAGAATCACCGCAGTCATAGGTTGGAGAGGTTCAAACAAGCCCTGGACTGCAGAGCCCCCAGTTGGCTTTTGAACCCTAAAAACTGGCTTTAAGTGCTGTGCGATGGCTACCAGGTTGAAAAGCATGGCTAAGGTAGAAAGAGTTAAAGAGATTAGCTCACAAGTCCTGTCCTGCTTATTAGATGACATAGTTCTTACGCAAGATGGGATGGGGGGGTTTTTTAGTTGGGGTTTTTTTGTTTTGTTTTTTTTTTACATGTTAGCCACGCTGCAGTAGCGCTGCATCTAGGGTGACACATCTTTCTAAATCACCACATGATAACTCAATCACCCAAAGTGGGAATGTTTAAGATTTCATTTAACTCAATGAGACAAAAGCAAAGAAATCATGTAACTTAATCCAGTATCACAAAAATATGAAAAGAAAAAGAAAAATCAATGTAAAATTCAGTGAGATTATGATATCACATGTCGAAGCAGCCACTTGCTGTCTTAGCTGACATTAGAGTTGTTAGATTGACCTCAACATCAAGGCTCATTGGAACAATAATGTAAATAAACAGGGCCATCTTGTGGGCATGAACGTTATTCCTGGAAGAAAAACAGTTAAAGTTTTGAAGAATTGAACCAGAACAGCAACACATTTTGTGAATTCACAACACTGTGAGATTGTCAGAGTTGCCATGAAGAAGAAGCCAAACCGTGGTTAATACTTTTTGAAAAAATTTTAAGATTTGAGATCAACCTCTTAAGATTTGATTCATTCTGAATAACATTAAATGGTTTGAAGACAACACATCACCAATACATAACGTCACACTATTATGCCCTCAGCTGACATTGAAACACCACACAGATGATTACCCTTTGAGCGATTTAAAATAATTCAGATGTTACTTCTTCCCCTGACCAAACCCCATCACTCCTTCAGCCCCCATCAGTCACAATCCAGATAGGTCCCCACCTTCCACCGGTTCCGGCGCCCCATCCCGGATATGACAGCGTCAGTCCTGTCCTTTGTATTGAGAGCTGATGACTGGTGCATGATGGGAGATGTAGGAAAAGCAGAAAGGCAGAGACAGGTGTGTCCACGAGGACGAGGCAGCGACATCACATGATTTCACAGCATGAGTTCTGTTTCCGTGCCTGCAAGGTTAACATGAACACACACACACACACGGTTAGGCAACTGAACAGTGACTTGCCAACAGCCTCACAGTCAAATGTTAATAAGATGAGTCATCAGTACTCACAGTCTTGTAGAAGGCTTTGGACTGGTTTCCCAGGTGCTCAGACTTTGCCACGAGATCATCCAACTTCTCTCCTCTCTCCAAAAGGCTTTCCATGGTGTTGTGCTGCAGAAAACACAAGTCATTGGGGAATGCTACATAATGTTTCGGGCATGTAAAGTCACAATTTGGCCAATGAAACCAATGCACAGATATATAATACTAGTCTGAAGATTATCAGGGTTTACAGGGGTAGTTGTGGAGCCAAGATCTTAGGCCTGAGAAGAAACTAATTCTGAGTGTGGTTGGCTTTGACAGTGTTTGCTTTCCATATCCTGTGTGTGCTGCTATAATGAAAACTAAAAAAAAACCCCAATCTTATAATGCATCTATTTTATGGAGCAATGTGAATGCATTTCTGCTTCTTGATTATATTATTGGGTCTCAGCTAAGAGAGAATTTTACCAAAATGATCTTTGTCTCGTCCAGCTCCGCCTGCACTTTGGTCATTGCATCTGCTTCCCTTGGGTTCTGGAAAAAGACAAACCAACAAGCCATCAGGTACAATAATATTGCTGATCATTTGGAAGCATTTTATGAACAAGCTCTCTGACTGGCCAAAAACAAATTCATGAACTTCATTGTCTGGCCTCTATATTCAAATTGATCGCAGACCACTTCTCAGTACTATGTAGTAAAGAATGACAAATGACATAAGAAATCTAGAAAATCTTGCACCTCTAAAAGGCCCCCGAGTCAATCTGATAATGTTCTCAGTCCACAATTATAGTCTAGTCATAGTCATAGTCATAGACAATCAGGGATCTCATCTGATGCATATTCCGATAAACAGAGTAAACACTAACCTGGTATTTAGAAAGGTGAATATCTAGGGCTTTGTAGTTTATGGTTTCAGGATTACCAGAGGGCCAGTCTATACTGTCCACTTGTCTGGAGAACTCCTCTAATACCTGAGAAAACAAAACAAAAAAAACAAACAGCAATCTTAGTATTGAAGTAGACATCAAAGTGAAATAAATGTGTGTCTGTACCTGCATATTTTTGTACCAACCTTGTCCAGCAATGTGAAACACACTCTCTGTGGGTATTCAGTATCTGCGATGACCACTGCACCCAGGCCGTCATTTCTCACATACACATGGCACAGGTACTCTGAAAGAAAGTGAAAACACTTATGCGACCATCAAAGCAAGAGTGTAATAAAAATAGCATTTCTCGGTCTTGTGGTACAGGTGCACTCAGAGGCGGTTGGTGGACTTTGTTAGGGAAAAGTGATGATTTAACAATAAATCTTAGCAATATTCATGATAAGGAGACCGCTAAGCACTCATTATGCATCACGGCTACACTTTCCCTGACATTTGGTAACATCAGCTTCATGTCACTTGAAATGCCTTTTGATAATTCCGCTTTTTTTGATGTTAAGGGCGTATAGTGGTGTGCTTTTCGGTTGTAGATCAAAGAAGAGAAGAAGGAAACATCTGTGTCGGTTGCTAGCGAAGGGAAATGAATCCAACATTTGAAAAAAAGTTAGAAAAATTGCAGCTTTCATATGCTGAACATTAAAAGACACCATTAAATGTTACCAGTCCATTAGACCAATATAAATGTGTGGATGTGTGAATAGACAGAAGAAGAAATGAGTCTCCAGGCAGAATTAACTTGGATCGCTTGACAAATTTCCATCATGATGTAGATGATGTAACCCAGTCATTTTTACCTTGCTCTTTGACAGAGGCACGGCTTCCTTGTGATGTTCGTTCAACAATCAAGGCACTGGTGAAGGTCATGAACTCCTGAACACTACACAAACCAAAACAATGGTTTCACTGCGTGGAAAACACACAAAATGCTCGAAGACATCTTAATTGCTAAGATCTAGAATCAAATTAAATAGGAAACCGTAAAAAAAAATGTAAAAAGCACGTTAAAAATGTCGAAGATAAAAGCGTGGGTTAGTTGTGGTGTTCGTGATCGGTCGGACGCACCTGGAGCGCTGAAAGAAGCTGAAGGAGGACAGGTCGTAGGCCGCTTTGAGGAGGTTGGCTTTGGTTGCTCCTTTGTGGAGGACGCTGAGGCTGTAGAGCTTCATGCTGCCGCCGGATCAGCTCGGGTCAGTCAGTCAGTCAGTCACACACAGTCCTGAAAAACCGATGAGGAAGATGACACAAGCAGATTTTACGTGAGGGCATCATACCTCAACCAGCTCAGCCACATAGCTTCCCCGCTAACAATGCGGATAAAGGAAACTTGAGCGAAATCCAACTGACAAGTGAATTTAGCCGCCTTGTTATTAGCTAACATGCTAACGGCCTGTTGTTAGCCATGATCGGCTTAAGGAAGTCTTTTCCTCCGGGCGGAGATCATCTGGTTAACTGACAGCGACCAGTATACACGTACCACAGATTGATATTATTCATTAGGTTTAAAACTTGTACACATTTTTCTGGAAATCACGTCAAGCGCACTGCTAGCTACTAATGTTATCGGGTTTTCGCGAGGGCCCCAGATAACTCACCAGACAGTTCAGCGGCCAACAGTTCGAGTACCGTCAAAACGACCGAATAAACTTCGTCTTCCACATAAAACCAAAAGTCCTGGGTGTGCGCAGCAGACGTCCAGTGATCTATTCACGGTGTAGTTTGAGCTAACTCGATTATTTTCCAAATGTAGTTTAGTGGTGGCCAGTCACCACGTCACGATCCTCCGACGATCCGACGCGATATCGGCTCCGGTGGAAACAGAAACGCCGCTTCTCATGGTTCCCGTTGAACGAGGAAAAACAAAGAAAAGTCCTGGGTGTGTAGTCTAGTGTTTCCATAAATGTAAAGTAGCCTATGAAAGACAGGTCCAATCGGAGGGAGATCTTGCACTTCAAATTAATATTAATCTCGATGGTATTGACCTTATTCATATGTTGACATAGATTAGTCTAGCCGACCAAGAAAGAGTGTGACAATTCAAAAATATCTCATCCCAGTGATTTATTCATACATTCTTTTTTTGGAAAATAAACAAATTAATTTTAAATACTGAATACTTGAATACTGAAAAATGCATTTCTTTAATGATTTAAATTACACAAAGCATTAACTGCGTTTGATTATATCTGTTAGGGGTTTACGATAATAAGTATGTAATTAT
The DNA here is from genome assembly GCA_016859345.1 of Istiophorus platypterus. Lineage (NCBI taxonomy): Eukaryota > Metazoa > Chordata > Actinopteri > Istiophoriformes > Istiophoridae > Istiophorus > Istiophorus platypterus. The sequence continues at coordinate 20,588,174 of CM029115.1, forward strand.
GTGTTACTCTACCTGTCTGCATGAAGCCAAGTAATAAAAACCATTAAATGATAGTCGTATAAACTGACATATGAATAGAATAATTCTGTCATTATGGCGATAGGAATATTGATTATTATTATGAGATATAGTAAACTTCAACTACATTTCATTTCCCAATGTAATTTTGTAACCTTTGTGACCTATTATTATTATTATTATTACTATTATTACTATTATTATTATTACTATCGTTGATATTGTTATTCAAGTGTTAAACAGCTTTGTGGCCTTCAACTGATCTGTCTACAAAAACATGCCACCCTCAATTGATGTTTCTTTGGTAATCTTGCTCCATTTAACAATTTTCCTCGGCCACTTAACTCACTGGTAAGTGTTTTCCATGGCAGAAGTGTGTCTGTAATTCATTTCCAAGGCAACACATTGAAATCGTTTTGGCATGGAAACGGCCGAGCCTCGGGTGCATCTGTTGACAGGTCAGCTACACTAGGGGAAGAAATCGTTTTTCTTTCCTGGAATAGTTTTGGTTGCGTCAAGATGCCAGCGAGAAGTTCAGCTACGAACTGAAAGTCGTCTTAGTAATTTTTCTCAATTTTTCTTTTCGCCCTAACATTTATTGGTTCGTCACTGGAACTGAGATTTGGATGGAAAATTCAATCCACTTTTCTTGTTTAACCGGTTGTTGGAGCTGGTGGCACGTTCAGTGCACCGATGCGGATATTAACTGGACCCGTTAACTGCAAGAATGAAGACAAATCAGCGGGGCTTTCTCTATATCTTCATGGTTGTATATTTGCAGCAGTGAAGATGGATACTTAGATTATTTTCCCACAGGATGTCCTTAAGAATGAAAATACAAGCAGATACCCTTTTTTCCTAAAATGTGTATAAGAATGAAGACGAATCCTTAGCTTTTCCCCCTTAAATATCTCCACAAATGAAGAAAAATCCATAAGCTATTTAGAAACCCTTCTGCCCTGTTTTCTTAGATCCCATTTGACTGTTTACCTCCTAGACCTTGGAAATACTGCAGATTTGTGTTTGAGATGTGTGTCGGACCAGCTCCTGAACATTATGTAACCTAGATCCAACCTGATGGGGATGTGATAATGGTTGGGCAGTTTCCCATAAAAGGATAACGTATTCTTTACACTTCATGCACGGAAGGAATTTAGGATTTAATCCTCGTCGTGATACGATGGATAAGGTAAAGAACAAAACAAAAAAAAAAATCATAAAAGCCAAGGTTTTATTTTACTGATGACATATGGCTGAGGCTGAGCATGGGCCCTGTGCCCATTGTGTTTCTCTTTTGAATGTTATACTCTCATTTCACAACCTTCCCCATGTAAATTAACAAATCAAAATATCCCCTTTATCTATCTATCTATCTATCTATCTATCTATCTATCTATCTATCTATCTATCTATCTATCTATCTATCTATCTATCTATCTATCTATCTATCTATCTATCCTGTTGCGGTTGAGCATTTTCTTTTCTGGCTCTGAGCTTCGATTGGAAATAAAACAATTTATTAAAGTGCAAAGTCTCACTTTAATTTTAGTAGGTTTACATCTATACAGAAATAACTCTGTTTGAGAGACATAGCCTTTTAAAAATAAGGTGCCTAAATTACAAGGGTTCAACAGTAATAGGACAGACACACATGAAGTAAAACACAATCTCTGGAAAATCTTTTGCATTCAGTGACGGCCTGAAGCTTCGTATCTTCGCTGGTGATGCTCTCCACTGCAGCGACCACCTGTCGCTGGGCCTCTCTGCCTTAAGTCTGGTCTTCACCAAGTGGAACGCTGCCCAGGGAGACTGAGACCAGGTGACCCACTCAGCCAGTCGAAGATATTCCACCTCTTCACCACGAAATGCTCTTTGGTTGCTTAGACTGTATTTCTTAGGATCATTGTCTGGGTAATGATGAAATGTTGTCCTAAGAGTTTCAATGGGTTTGACAGAATCGAGGCTCACAGGATGCTCATGTGCACCTCTGTATCCATCCCCTTGCTTCCGTCAGCACTTAAATCATCAATAAATGCCAGTGTGCCAGTTCAGTTGGCAGCCACACTTGCCTGAACCATAACAGGAGAACCGCCATGTTTGATAGATGAGGTGGTGGCTTTGGGTCATGAGCAGTTCCTTTTTTCCTCCTGCAATTTCCTCTTTCCATCATTTTGGCAGAAGTTGATCTTTGTTCTATCCATCCATAGAACTTTGTTTGAGAATTATGCCAGTTGCTTTTTATGTGTTTTTGTGAACTACAGCCTGGCCTTTCTGCTTTTGAGGTTTACATCTCTTGGTGAATCATCCCCAGTTGTGGTCATAAAGTTTTATAATGATCGTTGACTAGGAAACATGTCCTCTTGCATCCCGTAGGCTGTTCTTGACTTGCTGTGCAGTCATAAAGGGGATGTTTTCTTCAACATGCAAATGTTTTTTTCTGCTCATCCACAGGACTTGTACTCTTTGGTCTACCAGTTTGTTTGACATTTTCTAGTTTTCCTGCACACACCAGCTTTTTTAGAGTGTACCAACACTGGTTATGGCAAACCAACTACTTTTGATATCTCTCTTACAGATTTTTGCTTTGTTTTGCCTAAATATTATCTTCTTCAGCTGCATGGTCACCCCTCCACTCCTCATGTTTACAGACAACTCCACCTGAATCTACATGGCAGCTCTCAACTCTGAATCAACTCTGAGCCACGTGTGAGCTTTTTTTTGTTCATGAACTAACACTGAAATGACATAAAGCTGCCCAAGAAACCTTTATTAGCCCAGTGTCCAATTATTTTTGAACCTATAGAATTTCTGCACTTTGTGTTTAAAGGGCTATGTCTCCCACAAAATTCTTTCTATATTGATGTAAACCAACTAAAATTATAGCTGAGCCATAGCATTTTATTATAGCATCCATTGTTTTATTTCAAATTGAATTTGCTGAAGCTCAACACCTGTTCTTGACTCCATCTATCTATCTATCTATTTATCTATGTAAGCACACTTTTTATTCATGTAAAAAAAAAGTACATAACTGTTTCATCATTGCTTTAATTGGATACAGCAAATGTTCCAGGAGGTAACCTGTGACGAGACTGGGTTGAAAGCTATCTACTTCATTGTGTTAATCTTAATGAATCAACTCATGCACAGTAGTGAACAAGCTGTGACACAAATTCCTTGGTGTGGAGCGTGAGGCAATATAGCATAAGCCTGCAGATCTTTACATTTCCTTTTCCTGTAATCGAGTAACATGTTGGCTCAGTCGCTTACGTTGCGGGAGACAGCTGGCTGAATTGAAATCCATCAGGCAGGTCTCGGTGCAAACAACCCAGTCAGTTAAATTAACCAGATAATCAGCTATTGACAAGCCCTTGGCACACATTCAACTCTTATCCAGAAATGGACACAACAAAAACTGAGCCAATCTTGTGTATGTGTGTGTTTTGCAACATACTTGTGATGTTTAATATTTCTTCATTCAACATCTCTAAGAGCAATATGGTAATTCTGTTTCTCCCAGTACTCTACTAAGCTGCTGTTAGACACAGAAACAGTACATGTAAATACACCATGACTGGTCGAAGTCAAAGCAGCCTAGTAAAATCAAGTTGGACCAGCTATAAATGTTGTCCAATATAGGTGAAATATACGCATCCATAAAACTTGTAATTCATGAGCAAATTACCAGTGATTGCTTTCTACTTTTGAGCCTATCTTTTCAACCCTGCTGATCAACAGGTCGGTACATCATTACAAACACATATTGTTCAGCCAGGTATTGCTGAAAGCCACAGAACTTTATGTAATATATCCAAAAAAGTATTTTTAACATAACAAATACTGTGTGTGAGGCTACATTTTTTTGGAAGACATTAGATGTTTTGTTGAAGGGCATAGAAGAACTTTCCTTTCCCCCAAGGTTAAAGTTGTGTTAAGGGGACATTTAAGAGGTTTAAAATGTGTACTTTATATCAAAGGGTATATGTTATGCACAGCATGTGACTAAATTGCCAAAGTATGTGTGTCTTCAGGTCAGTGTAACTATTTGGGTTTACTTAGCAATCCCACAATCAGGGAACTAGGGGAGAGAGTCACAGTCTCCTCACAGCCAGCGGTCAGAGCTACAAAAAGCTCTGACCTCCAGTAATGTAAACTATTGGAACTGATAAGCTCAAGAGACCTTCACCTGCAGCATACTATTGTTAGTTTTAGCGGTCATTCATCCCTCACTGTTTCTAATTTTAGATAGTTTATAATTTTACAAATATATGTGTATCTCTCAGGCCTCTGAAAGTCCCCAAATTGAGCAACCCTGTGGCATTGCATGTCACTCATGTAAACAAAACATAATGAGTTCAGATAACAAGGTTGACATTCAAGTCTATTTGATTTGTCATGGCGGTGGGCTGTAAAATCTTAGACGATGTGGATCGGGGTCACAGGTCACTCTTTGCCACATGAAGGCAAAGAATAATTCCCCAAATCAAACCTTAGGCCTCAGGCTATCTGAGATCGTTCATATAATTTGACAATTATGGGTATTCAGTACTTGACATTGACAAATCACAGTGATTATTGTTAGTTTTTTGTTTTTGTTGTAACTTTAACAAGGAAAATCTCAAGGGACTGAAAAGTCCCTTTTTTTAAAGTGTGTCCTGGCAAAGATTAACACCAGTTAAACTGAATTACAAACAACATAGGGCCACATTCCCAAAACATAAACAAGTTGTAGATTAAATAATGAATATGTTTCATATCAATTCACATCAAATCCTCAGTGGGTCAATTATTTGGTTAAATTTGCCCACATGATACAAAACTAAACTGTCTTCAAAGCGTAATTCTTACTTTTTAGAAATTGGGTCACAGTTATCTTTGACTTTCTTTTTTTGAACTCTGTAAAAAGGCTATACTTCTGCATAAGCATATGCATGTGCGTGTGTCCGTGATGCACGTTTGTGTGTATTCATGTGTGTATTACTGTGAATGTGAACCCATGTTGCCAGATGGGGTGAGGTCGGGAAGGGGTGGGCATTCACCTCTGATGAATCCAGCCCACTTTACTTGAGCATAAAAACAGCTGAGGTTCTCATTCAGAGGCGCTCACACTTCACTGACTCTGCACACACACAGGGTGGACACACACTCACCACACACCTAGAAACACACGCAAGAGCTAATTTAGTTAAACCTGTGGAGATGCCATGTGTCAGCTCTCATCTGGACCAGATGGTGAAAATGCCTTGTAGCTACAGTTCTGTGGTGGATAAAATCTTCATGGTGAGATTTTCTTTTCTGAAGCGTATCAGTTGTACCTGCTCTGACTCCTTTTTTCCCCTGTTACTGCATCTGGTTTTCACTGCGCTGTCATTTGAAAATAAGAGAAAGCTCTTGTTTCACAACATGGTTCGCCAACACTTTGTCCTTGTGGCTTTTTTTTTTGAGGCGGGAGTTTTTGTGCTCCTGACCTGCTCCTCTCTCCCCTGTCGTTGCAGGTAGAGCAGATCCTGTCAGAGTTTAGAATGAACAAGGAGGAGCTAAAAGAAGTCATGAAGAGGATGCAGCGTGAAATGGACAGAGGACTGCGTTTAGAGACGCACGAGGAGGCCAGCGTCAAAATGCTCCCGACTTATGTCTGTTCCACCCCCGAGGGATCAGGTCAGTCTGTTTTTTTCAAAAATCATACAGATGTGGCCGATATATAGTCGAATCCTTATCATTAGGGGAGGTAGAGCCAATGCATGCATTCAGATGTAATGTGCGTTTTAACAGAGGTAGGCGATTTTCTGGCTCTGGATCTGGGGGGGACAAACTTCCGTGTTATGCTGGTCATAGTGGGTGAAGATGAGGAGAGGAGCTGGAAGGTGGAGACCAAGAACCAGATGTACTCCATTCCTGAAGATGCCATGACAGGGACTGCTGAAATGGTCAGTAATTCCACTATACATACAGAGGCAATTGTTTTCCAATATCAATAAATGTAGATTTTTCATCGCCACTGTTGTGTAGTTGTCCACTTGTAAACAAATTTAGCTCACTGATGACTGTCTAGGAATAGCTTGTGTAAACTCCTGCGTGCCAGTGGCCTCTTAGAATGAAATTAGCACCAATTATAATGCATTTTTCCATATTTCGCCTTCTCTTTTTTCCCCTGCTCCGCAGCTATTTGACTACATAGCAGAGTGTATGTCGGACTTTTTGGACAAACACCACATCAAGCACAAGAAGCTTCCTCTGGGTTTTACTTTCTCCTTTCCAGTACGACATGAGGACATTGACAAGGTAGGAAGTTAAATTTTTAAACAATACTAAGACGGGTAGCAATGACCTCCATGACTTTGATTCCCTTAATTCAGGTCAATTCAGTGTTATTTATATAGGGTTATATCATAACAGAGGTTAAATCAGGGCAATTTTAAAATAGAGCAGGTCTAGACCAGACTCTTTATAGTTATTATTTACAGAGGCCCAACATTTCCCCCATGAGCAAGAACCTGGTGATAGTGGCAATGAAAAACTCCCTTTTAACAGGTAGAAAGAGAAGGGTTGGGTGTGTGTGAGGGTGAGGGTGGGGGGGCTGCTATTATTTGCCAGACTTACAGAGGTTCTTCATGTAATATAATGTTTATACATTCGAAGTTTGTCTTTTTCACAGGGTATTCTTCTTAACTGGACCAAGGGCTTCAAGGCATCTGGGGCAGAAGGGAACAACGTTGTGGGTTTACTCAGAGATGCTATCAAGAGACGAGGAGTGAGTTTCCCTTTGTCCCTATTTACCTTCCCTAATAATGAACAACTCAAGACAGACGTTTAACGCCTGCACATGTGTAGACGACCGTGATCACATTGTGATGTCGATGATATATATTCAGGACTTTGAGATGGATGTGGTTGCCATGGTGAATGATACAGTGGCCACCATGATTTCCTGCTACTATGAGGATCGCAGCTGTGAAGTTGGGATGATTGTCGGTGAGAAGACAGTGATAACATTTCATTAACATGTTTACATGTATGTGTTCTCTTTACGGCACTGCAGGTCTGTTATCTCTGCTTTGTTTTGTTTTGTTTGTTTGTTTGTTTGTTTTGAACCAGGCACCGGTTGTAACGCGTGTTACATGGAGGAGATGAGGACCGTGGAGTTGGTAGAAGGGGAGGAGGGCCGGATGTGCGTGAACACAGAGTGGGGGGCGTTCGGAGACAACGGGGAGCTGGAGGAGTTCAGGCTGGAGTACGACAGGGTGGTGGACGAGACCTCGGTTAACCCCGGACAGCAGCTGTGAGTGGAGAAAGGCTGCGCTCGTTGTTCACACACGCGTTCAAATCCGCACATAGAGACCTCGACGCACGTCCCGCACGACTTTTGCGCGTCCTCCCAACTTCATCTGACAGCTAACAAAGAGTTAGCCGTCTATGATCCAAGCCTGGAGCGGTGAGATTTTAATACATGCCCAACCCTTGTCCTGAACTTATCCTCCGACTGTGGAAGGGCTGACCCGACTCTCACCCGAGGTCCCCGCGTTGGAGCTGAGGTACCAGCTGTTTCTCAGGAGGATGTTTGTAAATGGCGAGAGCCCTCGTACGTCAGTGGCCGGTCAGCGGGTGAGGGTGTCAGATTAATGATCCCTCTCCGCTGCTTGTCATAGTGCCTGTCGGCCTAATGGCTGTTTGCCTTTTTGCACCGGCAGCCACCCCCCCCCCCACCCACCCACTCCCAACCTCACACTGACAACTGCTGAGCCTGGCCTCATTCAGCCTCTTAAGCACTGACGCACATATCGTTCCTATTTGTTCCACCATTTCAGCATCCTCTCTTGGCCTGATTTCCCTCCCACACCCTTTCTATCACTACCTCTCTGTTTGTTTGTTTGTTTGTTTGTTTGTTTGTTTGTTTGTTTGTTTGTTTGTTTGTTTTTAAGTGACCCGTCTCTTTTCCTCTCGCCCCCTGCAGATATGAGAAGGTGATCAGCGGGAAGTACATGGGTGAGCTGGTCCGGCTTGTTCTGGTGAAGCTGGTGAATGAAGACCTGCTGTTTAACGGCGAGGCCTCTGAGCTGCTGAAGACGCGAGGCAGCTTTGAGACACGTTACGTCTCACAGGTGGAGAGGTGAGCACTGATGAATCATATCCTGGCTGCACTTATCAATTACCTTTGTACAAATACATTTTTTAAAATAAATGTTGCCCATAAAAAATCAGACGAAAGATAAGAAACGATAACATTATTATTCCTCTTGGACAACCAGTGCATTTGCGTAAATGCAGAGGGGAAAAACAAGAACTTGCACATCTAGATCTCCACTGCTCTTTTTTTTTTTTAAATTGAGCCTCTTGCCATTTTTTTTTGTCTTCAGTGACACTGGGGACCGGAAACAAATATACAACATCCTGTCCTCACTGGGTGTCCTGCCATCAGAGCTGGACTGTGACATCGTGCGTCTCGTCTGCGAGAGTGTCTCCACTCGCTCTGCTAATATGTGCGGCGCAGGGCTCGCTGGTGTGATCAACCTGATGCGGGAGCGAAGGCGCCAGGTGGCCCTGAAGATCACAGTGGGGGTCGACGGATCTGTCTACAAGCTGCACCCATAGTGAGGAGCTGCCTATATTCTAGACTCTTGAATATATTCTGAATTCAAAAAATTCAGTACCAAGCAAAGAAATTAGGATTCTCATGTGATTAGATTGGGCCTTTTCAAAGCCAAAGCCCATCCTAATATACAATGCTTCTTTCTTCCCCATGGCTAACTGGCCAAATGAAGACTCCACAAACAGTATTTCCAGTAGTTAACAAACAAAGAAAATCAGTTACCTGTAGGATCACTGACAGTAAATGAATCAAATAAGAATTAGGTAGCAGCCACTACACCTATATTCAAAATTAACGCAATGAGGAATCCAGGTTGGAAGAGAGAGAGAAACATTTCTTCTCACAGTCTCAAAAGACCAAAATGCTGTTCTGCCAAATGTTCTTGACTGAAGAAAACTCCCAAGTCTCATTCTTGCTGCACTTTTGTTTCCTCCATGTAAACATATTTTGGTATAGGGACAGCTTGTTGGCACCATATGAAATTCCTAAAGTCCACTTTATTGGAGCATTGAAATTAGACAGTTGGATGACTAAACAGCAATGGAGGAAAGTGAAAAAAGGAGGTGAGACCAGATGAGGGTTTGACTTATACTGAACACCGAACATTGTGTTCTTTCTATCTCAGTTTCCGCGACAGGTTCCACAGAGTCGTCAGGGACCTCACGCCTCACTGTGAGATCACCTTCATCCAGTCGGAGGAGGGGAGCGGTCGCGGTGCAGCCCTCATCTCGGCAGTGGCCTGTAAGATGGCTGCATGCATGCTGACACAATAAAGGAAGCCGTGCGCTGAGCTGTCCCCAGGCAGGACAGTGCTGAAGTAAGCCTGAACTCTGAACGGAGAACGCTGATGACATGTCATCTATGGACATGAAGCACTGGCCTTTTTTTTTCACACTTTTTGGATACTCACGGCTGGAGAATGTACAGACAAGAAAACAGCAAAAAATTGTATAATAGACTGTATTTGTTAGGACTGGACCAACTTTTAGCAATTTCAATGTTCTCGAACTTTAAGAATTGGTTTTACAGTTGCATCCAAAAGCATTTAAAGTACATGTTCCTTGGGTATCACACCCTGTTGACAGTGTTTGGTATATGGACTGGTCCTTTTCTAAAATTGATGATGTATTATTGATGATAGTGTATTATAATACCAGTGCAAACTGGTAGATGTGCAACAGAAGTATTCTTTTTGTAAATACTATTATAAACTATGACTACATCAAATTCATTGCTTTTGTTGTGCAGCAGTTCCTGTTTGTGAACAATGACATACTTCTTGGGCATCATATATTTAAATTTTATGTTTACAACTCTGTGTCGTAGCTGGTAGGTTTCATATGTGCATCATGAAATGTGCCTTGGATGTGAATAAGCATAACTGTAAATAAAATAGCTTAATTAAACTAAACATCTATACTTTAAACTTATGTTATTGTTTTATTTTTCAATTGGCAAATATGACAGCGATTAATGCCACAGCCAGAATGGATTAGCAAATGGTTTTTGGGTTATGTGAACCTGTAAACAACACAACAGTGACAAAATTGAAGTGATGTAACTGTCCTATTAATGTTACACTAATGAAGTCAAAGCTACCAAACATGAGTATAATATCTTCTTTCCTTTACATACAACAATCAATAATCTAGATTTGATGTTTTTGATACAATAACACACAAGACAAATGGATCCAGAGCAACTATTTATAGATTAATCTGTGCATACTAACATAAACTTGTCAGTATTACATTTAGTTTAGTTTTGTTTATTACACTGGATACTAGCGGCTGGAGAATGTACAGACAAGAAAACAGGACCATGTACAAAAAAACATTACCTTCATAAAAGACGCCATGTATCAGAATTATCTACTAGCTAATATGCATCTGCAGTCCCTGGGTAGGTAGACAGTAGATTATTTGGGTAAATGATCTGAAAATAGAAGGAGAACAATGGTGGATTTGCAGCCCAACAATGTCAACCTTCTTGTTCATTTGATAAAACCATAACAGCGTGATTTTCATCCATTGTGCCAGTATTCATCTATGAGAAAAATGCATGTCAACAACTGTCACAACATTCGCTGTCACAACAGTCATCAGATGTCAAACTCATCTCTAATGACTCTATGGGTTGGGGGGGGGCTTCCCTCAGAACATAAATAAGGCTGCCACGGTCCCGTTCTCATCAGGAGCAGAGAACAATTTAAGCTGTCCAAAGTTAATCAACAGACCTCGAAAAAAAACTTGAGAGAAGTATTATTCCTACTTGTTTCACTTGGTCCTTGAATATACCAGTTGCTTTATGTTTTAAGCTGATTTTATGTGTTTACAACATTTTCAGTTTTTTTTTAAATGAGAGGGGTATAAAATGAAAAAAAAAGAAAACCAGAAACTCATCAGAAAAGTGCAGTAGTAACAACAAAAACATTTTTTATTCCACCCTCAACCTCATTTGATCTCATTTGATGCAGGAAATTACTATATTTGCATGGGGCATTAGGGCTGCTCTCTTGCATCCCATAGTGCCGTTACTGAAGTGTTAATAAAAGTGCACATAAAACATAAAGTACATTTACCTTTAGAGCTTATTTAACCTTTGTAGAGTAACTTTATTTGGTTGAGTGACTGTCAAGCGTCAGAGGTCACTTTGCCCTTTCCCCCTCTTTCCCTTTCTGTTCCTCATATCTCTAATTTCCTGCCCAAAGGAATCCTGGCTGCTTCACCTCTTATCAGGCCCCTTTAGTGACACACACAGAGCAGCCATGGCCATGTAAGGGACTGTGCTGCCCACCACAGGCTATTATAGGGGGGTAGAAGATAAGATGGGCCATACATAAAACCCACCCCAGAATCACACCTCGGCTGGATACGATCATTCAGACATGGTAAGTCAGTCAACATTTGTGATGATTTAAAAAGAAGACCAGATAATTTAGGAATCCTAATATTTTGTTGTGTTTAGGTTATTTTGCATTTAAAAACATTATTTTGCAATTGTAAAAGCAATTTTTTTTAATGTGCATACATCTGATGGATTTGTGTGTAGGCTCACTGTGATAAATAAAACACGAGCCTGCAGTAAAAATATCAGTGCGTAAGCTGAACGAGTTTGTGTTCATCTTCCCAGGCAAGTAAGAAGGCATCCAATAAGAGACAGAGGGGGGCACAGAAGTCTTGCTCCAATGTCTTCTCCATGTTCGAGCAGTCCCAGATACAG